>CM068589.1:33467655-34067655 GCA_035048485.1 Pteria penguin | reverse complement strand
ACACTGCAACTGTCATTATACTTTTTTGTTTATGAATATAATGAGGATTACATATGATACCTGTTGTATACACCTGTCGTAAAGTTAACAAGTGCGAGTATCGACCACATGTTACATGCCACGCATATCAAACTATAAATCATTACGCATTTGAAATTTAATATCTATATCAATATGTCTATCAGCTTATTTCGAAGTATATTTATTTTAATATTATATTGGGTTAATTATGCGCTGTCAAATTGAGAACTTGATTACTTGATTATTTCAAAGCCGTAACAACTACAGGATTGTTTTTTTTTTCTCTTCATTGCATCATTGCAGAGAACTAGCATCATGCAATCCTTCAGACGACCAAAGATCATCAAATCCTCAATGGTATATAATTTTTTTATGCAAATCAGTAAATGTTTGTTTTATCTATTTATATTTCTACAGCTTGAGTTCAGGTTCTTCAGCTCTGGTGTCCATTTCACTGATTGACCGGCGTGGTATATTGTTATGTGGTACTTTGATATTACATTAGATACATTTTTGTTTTCTAAATTCCAATATATACGTATAAAATATAATATAATTTACAAAAAAATACGTTGAAATCCTTGGTCTGATAAATGGTTTTTTTCCAATGCTGACACAAGCTCATAAAGGAAATTGTTGCAAACTACGTGTATAAGCTACATAGTAAAATGTCTGATATTTGTATTTTAAATTTGATTTCGAAGGAAGGACGCAGCATGGAAGAGGAACAGATCTCGTGAACTTTGATGATAGTGAATTATTTTGTGAGAGTCGGATCTCAGAGTTAGCAAGTTCAGTAAAATGCAGTCTAAACATTTTCCCCAACACTACAATATATTTCTAACTTTTCACAATCTCTATCAATATGTGTTGACGTCCACCGTTATAATTCCAGACTACCATAACGTAAGTACATGCGGATTATAAGAGCAATTTTTACATAATTTATGGGTCCCTTTCCCTGACTGTCTTACATCTGAACATCAATTAAGGGATCGCCAGGTCCCACTTTAACCGCTCCCATTACGTAGTTTCGTTGTGACGTCACAGGTAAATTCATGTTTGACAGGCCATGTTTTATGACGTCATAATGAAAAAGTGTGCCAAAAGGTGCAATGTCAGGCATTTCACGAAAAGTCAATTGCATTACTATAAATATTTTTGTGGCATCTTTATGTGCTTATTTTTCTATTCTCTGCATGTACGAAGCAATTTCCGTACAGGTGAGTCAGATGTTTTGTCTCCTTTCTTTAGTCATGTAACAACACATTTATAAATACGCTACGATTTTTTGTTTTATTTTTGTTTTTCATATATGTAACAAAATAACGTTTTAGAACAATCTCAATACTTTATATATTTTATGGCAGTATACTTTTATAAAATTAAAAACTCATAATAGACCTGTGGTCCATAAGGAGAAATAATGTGTAGAACAGCATTAAGAGACGTTAGATGAATCTTGATTTTCAATGGTTCGTATGGATCACTCAACGGATCTTGTTTGCAATATACAGATAAATGACAGGCATACTTCTCGTTTTCACTCAGTAAAAGACATTTACTTCAACTACCTACGAATCAAATGAAAAATAAGTCGGTTACAGCATCTATGGTGACTGGAGACATTTATTAACATACGTATTAGATTCAGAATTAAAATAAAAATTGCTATTTTCGATACAATACAAGGTATATGGATCCTCATCTCAGTTTTGAAGCAAAGTATGAAATCTAAATAATTTATTTTATTCCATGTTTTGTCCTATGTTACATTGTATTTGTATATCTGATAAGCTTGTTTACCAGTCTGCATATTTTACGTGGTGGTAAACGAAAAGCATTTGGGTAGGTGAATAAAAATAACAGGGATGATTTGCATAACACAGAGGAGATTTTTTATAGATGTGAAAGATGATACAAAAATTCAGTTGTATTTCTGGATTTGATCACAGGTAAATTTATTTGACTTATTAATCCCTCATTGATTTCAAAATTGCTGCTCTGTATTATATTGCCGCGCTACCATACAACATAACATTCATGATTTCAGGTACAGACACGATATAAATACCACATTGCACTGAAACATACTTTATTTTGTTAATACTCTATTTATGAGCGGGTTTTGGTAAACATTGCTCCAATATGTACGTACTTCGGTTCATTTTTATTTTTTTACCGAGAGTAGCTCCTGAGTGAAAAGTTATTCTAACATGACATGAGAATTTCGCCCTATATGTCCCATAGAGTTTCACTGTGCATTATTCTCCGATATATTCACGGTTAGAATCACCACGCCTTACTAGCAGTCAAGACGTTTAAAAGCCCAGTCCATCGGTATTTTGTCAATAAAATCTGTAAGTAGATTTCATGAAAACCAATTTGGGTCATGCCATTTAGGTTTTCTGAAAATCAAATTCTTGATTTTTACATCACATGCACCCCTGTTGTCTGCATGGTCTAAATTTATTGTTGTTGACATAAGATATTAATATGTACGGTAAGTACTTATCTAGTTCATGTCAGAATAGAAATAATGACGTCTTAATCGTTATCTAATATCCAGTAACCGCCCCTCGTCGCATTAACCAATCAAATTACTGGACGTCATTATTTCCTAAATAAAACACGGATACGAAGTTCCATGTCTGAAAGTTTATACTATGCAAATTTTACATTCTTTACAGTTATCGGAAATCGGTGTCTGATATTTTGACTTTCTTATATGGATGTTGTCCTAATGAAACAGTTTTATGATGGCAATACCATATAACAATATTTATTTATTATGACTTTTACAGTTGGTGACAACAGTTACCACTGTTACCACTTAATATAATGAGTTATACTGGTACAATTATAGTACTATGGGATCTGGAGGTGTAACCGCTCAGCAAAGGTGCTTATTCCTCCATGGCATATGTTTCCATCTCGCATACACGAAATATATGACAGACATGCATACCCGGTTAATTTTCATTTGGAAATAAAAATGTAATACTGTCGTCATCTTTTACTAGATGTTGTTAGTTTGTTGTTGCTTGCAGCTATCAATTTACGTTCTATTTCACAAACAGTAGACAGTCATACAACAAGATAGTACAGAATATGTACGATATTTAACTGCAATATTTAAATATTATTTTGTTTCTATATTGCAGATAAATGCAATCTGAATCCGTTAAACATCTAAAATATAGAAAGGGGTTACTGCAAATCGTTTGTGTTATTATATGATTCCGACACTTTCTAAACCACATTCATTCATAGCCAATGTGAGTCTTTAGTCCATCTAGTGTCCCATATCAAATGGAAGGTGTTTGTCCTTAAGCAGGTGATATGAATTAACCTCTTACATATTATCCAAGTTGAAAGCTGACATTTACCAGAAATACTAAAAGACAAACTTGTACTACAATATATCATGTTTGAAATTCCATAAATGAAACGCTTTATTAGTCAGTAGTGAATATGTATGTTAAGGACATTTTCAGTAATTCAGATTGTAATATAACCTCAGAAAATGTCTTTCATGTTTTTTTGTCAGTAATGTTCATTTTTCTCGATTCCACTACAAATTTAAGTGCAGTATATAAAGAAGTATGTTTCTAAACACTTTTAAAATTCAGCAAGGAATCTTATTGAGTAAACCCAATATAAAATTGTTCATTTATACAATACACGAACCACATGATTTTGTCCACATTGAAACATTGCATATATCATGCATAAGAACTTAAACGATACAGATGTACACTTATGTAGGCCGTATATATACACACAACACATCTAATGAAGTATTGTTAGGTGCGAAATAAGTAGTGTCCTTACTCAGACATTATTTAATCCTGTTGACATTTGTATTGGGATTTCGACAAACACATTTGGATCCTTACCTCTGCGAGACGGGATATATTATTTGATTATTGTTTCACATTGCTCCATGATTAGCTCATGGAGAAGATGAGAGTGTCTCCCTGATGATGGCAGAGAAACGTATACTTTTGCAAAGCACCAACCCGAAACAGTGAGGGACGTTTTACGTGCCACACCGACCATAACACGGGATCTGGGTTCTTAATATCTTATACGAAAGATAACACCGGTGTGCCGATGGGGTATTGGACCTGGGACTTTTCATTCATTAGCTGAACACGTCATCGACTGAGCTACTAGAGCTTAATTTCGAATATATATTTTATCGCATTATGCAACTACAGGTAAAGTAATAACTTATGCCTCATATTCCGTATTAGTTGCTGCAGTGTTTCACAGGTTTATCGGCAATGTCTTTTTGTGGTCTCATTAAGATTTACCGTGACATCGACGAGGTTCGTTTCCGTGATGATATCCATGAAGTCACTTATCTTTAGATTGATTGATTTTTGTTTAGCGTCACACCACGAATATTTCACGTATATGGTGACGGCATCTGCTTGTTGCAAGACATACAATGTCTTTAACGTGCCATGCATACCACGACGGGGCCTCGGTTTTTACTGTCTAATCCGAAAGGCAGGACACCGGCACGACCAGAGCGGGATTCGAACCCGGCCTTCCGATCAGGAGTCCAGCGCGATACCACTAGGCCACGCCGGCTTACTTATTTTTAGCAATATTTCGTGGTTATACATGGCGTGCGACAAGGAAATTCCCGTTTCATGCTTCAGTGTATCCTCATCCCTTTTCCGGACTTTCTAACGAGGCAGTAATATCCGATACATGGTAATCTTCGCACGTGGAAGATAGTGGTTGCTTTATTGGTGTTTTGCCTCGCTTTCTGCAATTTTCTGTCCTATCGTAACATGAACGCAGATGGTTACCTACCATTCAAACTTAGTGGTGCATTTTGGGAATCGAAAGCAAATTGTCTGCAGAGCAATCCGCATTAAAATCGTTACATATAGAGGAATAAATATGAAGAATATTTGATGCAATATTTTAACACAACATGCAGTTAATTTTATCTTTATTTTACAATGATCATTACAATGTACTAAATGGTAAAATGATTGTAAAAATAAAATTAAATGGAATTAAGGAATTGAAAAGAAGTGGTACACATAAACAACATCTCGAGTATTTCACTTCTTATCTTAAATAGAGGAGACTTTTATATTGTAATTCCAGTAAAGAATAGAAACGTAATGATTTTTTATGAGCAATCGTTCACTTTACCCATTCCATACATAGAATAAACAAGTACGTAAACGTAGAACAGTTTCGGGCACGTTTCTGTCTTCATTAAGGCAATAAACATAAGAACGCCCATAAAACCGTTCTTACAGTAGTGGTGCTATATCTGTTAACTCTTTTCACAGTAATTAAATCGCTGTTAGAATTTCACTAATCTAATAAATAGTGAATTATTTATTGACACCTTTCAAAGCAATCATAGAAGAAGTACTGAAGGGTAACCACATCAAGATATTTTCAATATACAATATAAACAGTCACTCTATATGCAGTCTGTTACAGAACCCACACCTGAATTGGAAGAGGAAATTTGTTTGTACAATGATATTTATAAACACATTTAATGATTGAAAATGGAAATATCGTGAGGGTTGCTGTTCACGGAATGTCAACATTTCAATTAATTCTAATTACTGATGCGTATCTCAGAAGTCCCGTATTCAAATGGTTTTAATTCACATCTTGTCCATTGGAAAGAACCACGTTTAATAGTTACATGTATATTAACAGTCCTCGTGCAGTGTTCATTGATATTCCGTGCATTTCGACTCCGTCACTTGTTTCTTACTAATTGTCACACCGTAGCACTGAGCAGATACCTTATAGATTTTTTTCGGACTTGTGTCCGTGTCATATTAAACGGATGTAGCAGGTCACTTGTATATTCTAACAATTCGGTTTGTCATGCGACTTTCTTCAACGTAGAACTACTCCAGATCAACACTTCTTTGGAAACGGATGATGATGCACGACATATTTTTTTACCTTTCTGGCTGGCAACGCAAAGCACACTGAGCCATTGCATTTATCGATACTCAAGTGGTGCTGCTTCGGCTGTGTGCTAATTATAATTAGTCCCCTACTGGCGAAGTCGAAGGGGACTTTAGGTTTACGCCCTGTCCGTCCGTCTGTCAGTCCGCCAGCAGTTTTCCGCACTTTTTTCATCATGTTTACAGATTATCATTTGATATTTGGTACATTGCTTAATCATTACAAATTACAGATCAAGTTCAAATTTTCTTCCGATTTATTGATTTTTTATTAAGTAATGGTCCTTGGCAAATGCTTTTTCATTATAATCTTTCCAAAAATTATAGATTATATTTTGACAATAGGTTCAAATTTTGCCCCGGTTCATTAATTACTTTTATAAGTTATGGTACTTGGACTTGCAAATTAATGCAAATACATGTTCTTACTTTCCTACATTTATTATTTTTTTTTTATTTTTTAAATTTTCAGACCGCAGATTATCATTTGATATTTAGTACAGTGCTTTACCATCACGTGACGAGCGAATAAGCATGCATACACACCTTATGAAGCTCCCTCCTTTTGACGTATTTTGTATGGATTTAATGGCAATGTATTATCAAAGAAGTGCTTAGAGTTTATATTTTGTATACTTCATTGATTCCATATGACAATTGGTTTTTTCATACATTCACTTTGGAGTTATTTAAACATTTACTTTGTGTTTATGAGTACGGTGAGAACTATTCGGAATTTGAATAACACCGGTGCTACCTGTGTCTTCACGAGACATGGCCACTCACGACTGGCAAATTACATTTTGCTTACCTGTGTATATTTGCTTTTGTGTATATATATAGCTTCAACTATGTCGATCCGTCTGTTAAAACCAGTGTATATAAAAACACAGACATCACTATTGTCAAAAAAGACGGTAACCGATTTTGAATTGTTGAGCTGCGTACAAAAATGCACGGATAAAATTAAATGTATACAACAGGAGAGATGGTTATGGAGAATGTATGTTTACACACCTGAAAGCAGACACAAGATTCTCACCGAACGCTGATTTTCGAAACATCAGTGTAAGTGTATACGAAACTAACCCCTTTTCTGCAGGAACAACCTCCCCAAACGATAATGTTCTCAAAATAACAATCAAAGCAGTTCCTCTATCTGTCGACGATGATGAAATTGTTAAAATGTTAGAAAATTTCGGAGTGAAGCTCACTAGTAAAATCAAATACGAAAACATCAGACATCCAGTTACACATAAATTGACAAGCACTCTAAATGGCAATCGTTTTGTATATGCTAAACAACTTCCCGATGTCACCTACCTGCCCAGAAATACTACGTGTGTAGGGCTTAAATCTATGATATACCACAAAGGCCAACCCTCGAACAAACGCACGCCTCTTTGCACAAACTGTTGGGGTGCGCACTGGAAATTTCATTGTGAGGAAGAGCAAAGATGCAGAACGTGTTTAAAAGTAGGTTACTATCCTGGATCTGAAAACTGTGAGGCCTAAATTGAGCATCAAATCTCTATCATTGCATCTGCTGGACACAAAAATCCCCTCTCCAATTTTTCCCGTGCAGTATCAATATTTTCGGTGTCCATCACCACTCCGCAGAACATGCTTTTCAATACGTAAAAGCTATCAGATTTGGTGATATCACTAATGCAAAATCTATTCAAGAGGCTGAAACAGCATTAGATGCTAAAAAAATAAGCAAAGGCATTCTTTATAACGAGCAATTTCATGAAAAGCAAACTGAAGTGATGACAGAAATTATACAAGCAAAATATGATCAAGTGAACGAATTGAAGGAAATTATAGAAAAATGCAAATCGGATACAATCTTTGCAGAGTCTAAGGTCAGTTTGAAATTTTGTTCCGGTTCACATAAATGTTTTTCATCAATTGTAGTATGACTGACTTACGCATTATATATTCCGAGAAATGTATTCACAGTATCAACCCTTTATAATAGCGACGTTTCGAGTTACGCCGGAACACCGTTACGAGTTACGGGATTATACACGTCACGTCAATAAGGTTCCACTGACACATTTCCGGTGTCACAGTTTACACTTGCAACCAGGGACAAAGGCGCTTTTTAACGGCATTTTAAACATTAAAGGCAACTTTTGTTTTCTTTCGATGGAAGAAATCAATACCGAAATACATTTCTTTAGCTGGCGGGTCCCAGAGTTGAAAAACCATCTCCCCGAAAAGGCATCCAGTGCAGTTTGGGGAGGAAGCTGGACCTTGTTCGCCTATGTGAACTTGCAAACTAATTTAATCTGGAGGTTTGATGCTTTTATTATATGTTGAAATAAATTATAATATGGGATTATATCTAGGATTATATCTAATTTACGGTTCTCCATACCAGTAATATTTCTAGGACATATTACACAGTTCGTACAACTGACTTCAAAAGCAACCATACAACACACACGGTTATTCCATATCAATACGATAAACGTATTAGTATACATGTATAATGTGTCTCATTACTTGTGAACACCAGAACATTTACAAAACGTGAATATTGACAAAAGACTGACGCCTCTACATGTACCATATTCACCCTCTTCTCAATTCATCCCACCCCTTTCTACAGTGTTACATCATGTTCAGGTGTTTTCCAGCTTTCTGAGGAATGTCAAAGTACAACAATTTATAGGTGACGAGTTACGTTTTCAAGGTTCCACGATCATTAGTGTGTGTTGCTTTACCCTGATTTGAATCTATACTCAACCTATACCTATACATACAAGAACAATGATAGAAATGAAATGAAAGGGGGAAATAAAACAAAGAAGGTGGTATAGAGATGGCTGCCCTTTGAGGCTTGAAAATCTCTGACAGTGAAAATGAAATATCATCGGACCGACTGACAAATTTCATTATACTGACGCTGGTCCAGTAAATAATCTTAAATTTCTGCAATGATTGTCTGGGGTTTTCAAGAAGAGATTTCCGTTTCAAACTTATTTATAGTGTCATATGCATCATTATGTACAATTTGCATTCAGTCTTGTGAAAATGAACTGTACTAGTTTACCAGACCGAATGTTTTCACAATTTCATATTCATGGATATATATATATATATATATATATATATATATATATATCTATATATATATATATATATATATATATATATATATATATCTATATATATATATATATATATATATATATATATATATATATATATATATATATATATATATATATATATATATATATATATATATATATATATATATATATATATCTATATATATATATATATATATATATATATATATATATATATATATATATATATATATATAAATATATATATATATATCTATATATATATATATATATATATATATATATATATATATATATATATATATATATATATATATATATATATATATATATATATATATATATATATATATATATATATATATATATATATATATATATATATATATATATATATATATATATATATATATATCAAAGCTCTATCTTGTGGAGCTCGGGTAGCTCAGTCGGTTAGAGGGTCAGATGCATGACAACTAGGTGATTAGATTCAATAGATCGTGTGTGTACATGTATATGCTGATACAGATTGCAGTCAGATAAAGCAGACCGATCATGATTGTACTCGTTGTAATTTATTGTTTGCAGAATTCTTAACAACAGACAATAAAAGCGAATATATTACAGCTTTGGATATGAAACGCAGATATGTCAATATTGGTTTTGAAAATATTATTTTGGACCCAGTGAATAAAGTTGACTACTGATAAAACTTTACAGGTGTGATCAGGAAATAGGTTTGCAATCTTAGACAAATTAAAGATAAATAATGCAAAAACATCAAAGAAGAATCAATTTTTATTAACATGTGTCACAGTAAAAATATATACATAATACTTTGGCATGAGGATTAACCAGTCCAATACACCACCTACAGCCAGCATTTATGATCCCAGGGTTCTCTCTCAAAGACAGGCAACATCCAATGAGCATGAGTTTTACAACCTTTGTAAAGGCTCCAATGCATTACTTATTATTTTTCCCCAGAAGTTATAACTCAAATTGAAGAGGCCACAGTATGTTAGAATGAAAATCTTTAGTGGTCAGAGCATGGGAATGGTCGAATCACTGTCTCTGTTTCGCATTTCCGATTCACTGAATGTCCAGAAAATTACGTTTCAAAACAAGTCATGGGAAGAGCAACACAAAGAAGTACCCCTGCAGTGTCATTTGGTACATTAATATTAAATGAATGTTCTGGTGAGGATCAGTCTGGTACCCTTTCTTGGCTGAGTTGTTCTGTCCCAACCAGTATTTAAAATCTGGAGGTGCTTTGTCCAGATTATCTGTCAATAAATAATCATTAATACCGTATAACCAAAACATTTTGCGAGATACTAATTTTGGCGAGGAATTTGAACACACTTGTCGATAACTAACAAGCATTCAACGCGTGAATGGATACAGCACATGGTAATCAACGGGTGTCCGTATTACCTTAATTATTTTGTTTGCATACTCATTTATTGTTTGAAGGCCGTAATCGGAGTTCTCTTTCCCAAGCTCATCTATGGCGGGTATGTTGAAAAAAAATTATATGCCCGTATGTGTCGAATGAAATTTAGGAATTTTTGTCATTTTCGACTGCTTTCCTTATCACATTACAGATAATATCCGTTCAAATCAAAGCGTCTCCTTTCCTCAACAATTCCGCCGATTACATACAAGCTCCAAGCCGTGAATCTGAGTGGAAACAAGTGCAGTCATACATAAAGGTAAACTGATTCAAAGAGAATAGCTTGTCGTCTGTCCAATTGTTTGACGAGAGTCGTTTTAATTTCATAGTTAAAGAATGTATTATTTTTTCCTTCTTGAAATCGAAAACATTTTATTCGCAAAAATAAAGATACGCTTTTTTATACTGAATCGCGAAATTTGATATTCGCGAAAATTTCCGGTTATACGGTAAATAGAAATTAATTTAAATGAAATAATTCTTTTTATATTAACGAGGCCGTTCTGGGTAAAAAATATCTCAAAAACTACAACAGGAAAATTAAAAAGTTGTTCGTCAATTACGAAATGCTAAATAAAAACAACTTTCAGAGAATTGTAGAAAAATTCACCGCTAGGTACAATTTTGGGTGAAAATCTAAAAAAACACTATTTTTAACGTTATGAAATGTCGTAATCAGACTTTATGGGAATTAATTTCGATATATTAATGTTCGGTAGGTACATTTCGGTTAAACTATGCTGATTTTATAATTTGTTGATAATTTTTAATATTATTAATGTTTTAAGACGCCGACTATTTTAGCGATTACAATCGATCGGCATGCGCTAAAACTTGCGCAGCGCATTAAAACTCGTACCGAGAACGGACTCGTTAAGCAAGTTATTAATACTGCATTTGAATACTTAGGTTTGCATGATGGTATTGTTGTGCTTTACATTGATGAAAGTCAGGATTATTTCCATGGAGTTTTTAATCAAACCCAATTATAGACATTTTCAGGATAACTGTTGTCTTACAATTTGTGTATATGCCGCAGCGTTTCTGGGTGGATAGTTACAAAATATGAACGTCTTGAACATTGCTCAACAATTGTAGGAGATCACTTGTCTTTCAGGTTTGTAATTAACCTCCGGGAATGGCTATTGCGCATATACAGATCGTAAGACCGCAGTTATCCTGAAAAGGTCTATTTATTCCCAATGTTCAACAGTTGAAACCCTTAGTTAATATATCAAAATATGGTTATTTATCCAGATTGTAGGAAATTGTTTTCCATTGGTGTACTGTAAACTGCGTCTTTTCTAAATAATTAATACACAATGCATTTCCCCAATGTCCTAAACAAATAAATACAATAAAATTGAACGTGAAAAATTTAAAACATTCTCCTTCATAATCAATTGTATTTACATTGTATTTATCAAAGGTGCCATCAAGAATCTTCTTTCATGGTACTCCCAGGTACTGCTGCACACTTGAATCGTTGTTGATGGCTTTGTTGACGAACAAATCTGTAGACGTTTATTTGGGTAACCAAGCTGTTTTGTCCTCGGTTCCAGTACTTCAATATCAAACATTATCATATCAGATTGTGTTGAAGTCTCGACTGTGATGCCCTGGACAATATTTCCCCCATAATTACAATGGTCTTTTTCAACCATTTCTGAATTAAAACATAATGATGATCAATTGCTATACAAGTTTCAGCTTCACACAAGCAATGCTCCCTCTATTTTTACAGTGGATACCACTAACAACCCCCAAAACTATAATTACACTGATTACTAAATAATATTATGGGCTCCTTGATAAGTATGTGCTCTTTCATGTTACATTTAATTGATAAGGCACTGTTGGCTTGCTCGACATGCATACGTTTTATTGATGTATTAAACTGTGAGACATATACTTCATGACATATTTTGTTTTAAAAGAAATTAATGAACATCTACCGTTTCCATGAATTTAAAAATTGGGCTAAAATTTACATGCAATATGATCAGAAAACAAAAATCGGAACATGGGACTTGAGTTATAGTTGTATCCATCTCAGTGACAATGACTTCATTCACAACAGGCCAGCATTCATTTATTTCTTGAATTTGTACATATAGATCTTGGATCTTGTTCTTTTTTAGATGTCGCTCAAAACCACAGCATAAAGTTTAGTAATGTCACTTGATAATAATCGTACCCACTATAAGTGAAACAAGAGCAACGCCTAGTGTGGCATAATACGCCCGTCGCCAGTCGTTTAATTCGGACGCATTTGGCATGAGTTTCATGAAAAACATCTGACGTTTACTAAATTAATTGTGTTTCATTGCATTTAATCATAGGAATAAGTGCAATGGCAATAACTCCTTCAGAAATGGTCCTATCAAACCCATCTTCGAAATTGACCTGCAAAATAAAATGTTGAAATTATTATAAATTTCTCAAAAATGAAAAAAAAAAACGATATCAATACCTGTAAAATATGTGATAGTTGGTACATTTCACTTGTTTCATGCTAAATTTCATAATGATTTTACAAAAAAAAAAAAAAATAGATTTTTAATGAATTTTCTCAAAAAAAAAAAAAAAAAAAAAAAATGAAATTTATAAGTCCAAGGGCCATTAAATCCGTCAAAAGTGATAAATCGTAACAAAACTCGAAATGGTACTGACGCCGCTTGATATAAAGCAATAAAACAAATTTCAATTCAATATCTTGAAAGACGGCAAAAAAAGTCAGGAAATCATGACCTTGGGCAGATGGTCCCCCCCCCCTAAAATTATAAATATCTCATAAATGAAGAAAAAGATATTAAAACCCGTGATATATGTGATAATTAGTACATTTACTTGTTTCATGGTAAATTTCATAATGAATTTCTGAAAAAAAATCTTTAAATGTAAAGATGATGGATAAATCCAAACCACAAGTCCAAAAATCATGAAACCATAGGACATACAAAATCAGTGAAAATGAAAAAACAAATGGAAAATAACAAAATATGTCTACTTGAAGAGCATATGTGAACCCCTGTGATGGAGTGAGATCAGGTGCCCGGGGAGAGTGAGCATCTCCTGCTTGCTAGCAACACCCGTCACATATACCCCGTAGAAAGAGTCAAATCGTGTGAATTCCATATGTATCTATATATGGAGAAGTCGAAGTAGGTAACCTTCTAGTATAGAAGGTGTCAAATCTGTGTAAAGTGATCGGAATCGGTCTCAGTCCAGAATATCATTTAAAAGTCTGGATAACGAGATATCATATGGAGTAATAAGAGTCTCGTAACGACCGTAGAACTTCCTCAGTGACGATGCTAGTCTAGCACATATATAACCCTGGTTGAGCAGCTTAACTGAAAGTCGCTTAGCCCTCAGAACAAAGTCATTGTAATTTGAACATGCTCTGGAATAACGTATTAACTGAGATATGAATACGCCGTATGCGGGCGATGATGGAATGTTGCTACTTATGAAAGGAAAGTTTGTGATAGCGAAATTGAAATCGTCACGTTTGTCATAGAGTGAGGTGTTCAATTGACCATTAATGTCGAAAGACAACATAATATCTAAATACGAAGTAGAATTACTAGTTTCTGTGGTTTCTTTGACCTCCAGTTCACTTGGATAGATGATGCTAAGGTAATCCGCGAATGAAGGATTATTAATTGAAAGCAAGTCATCTATATATCTGTAAGTAAAATTGAAGCCAAGAGCCAATTGTTTTTTTCCTTGCGAAAGCAAAGAATGAATGAACTCAGCTTCGTATGAATAAAGGAATATGTCAGCCAGAAGCGGAGCACAGTTAGTGCCCATTGGAATGCCGACAATTTGTTGAAAAACCTTACCTCCAAACACCACAAAAATGTTATCGATAAGAAAGTTCAACATCTGAATGACAGCTGTTTCAGTGTATTTATTTTTGGAATCAGAATTTTCCCTAACAAAGTAAGTTTTATCGTGGCCTATTACTATATATTTGAATTTGCGGCTTCCGTTTTTACTAGTAAATGCATTTTGAATAATTTCCGCTAATCTGTCTTTTAATTTCTGATGAGGGATCGTTGTGTACAGAGTGGAAAAGTCAAAAGACTTGATGGAGTGAATTTTAGTAAAACTTTTTGATTTTAGATGTTCTAACAACTCTTTTGAATTTTTAAGGATCCACATTTGATTAATTCCACTTCTGGAATATACTGTTTCGCAATATCTATGAAGGCCAGATTTAATTTCTGATAATATTTTTGTGAGTAGCATCGATACAGATTTTGTGGAACACGGAGTTTTGTGCATTTTTGGAATACAGTACAAATATGGAAGTTCTAAATTCAATTTATTTGAGTCAATACCAAACGTATTGAGGACAGATTTATGATTCTCGAGTACTTCCGAAACCGAAAAGTTCGTGAGAGTATAAGTAGGATTTCCTGGAGCTGAATTTAATCCTAATTCTTTCACTAGGCTGTCAAAGTAATATTTCTTACAAGTAAATGTATAATTATTAGATGCTTTATCTGCTGGTGTAATGATATAATGTTCTTGGAGGAAGGTAAGTTCTCTGACAACATCAGGATCTTTAAAAATAGATTCGAATCTGGTGTTTACAGAACCTTGTAATTTTTTAATTTTTGATCTCAGCAGTACTGCAATAGATTTTATCCATTCCGAAAGAGTGTCGACTTGTACTTCCTCTCTTTTTGCCCATCGTGTGGCATATTCCTCGCAGCAGTTCATAATATTCTCAAAATTTTGGCTCCATGTGAATGATCTGGGTTCTCTGTATTTTGGACCTTTAAGTAAAAGTTCTCTTAATTTAGTGTTTTTAACTATATCGAGATCACCAGTAATGACATGGCCACAAGGAGAATATACGAAATTAGAGGAGGAACATGCACACGGTTGAGAATGGCATGCAGAGTTGCTAAGATCAAGACACTGTAGAAACCCTTTGTAATTATAAATTTTGGATGCAACTGATGGCGTGTAGCTATAGGAAATACATGGCGGATCTTTGTTTTTGAAATATGGAGGTATTTTCTCTAAAACAGACTTATGATTTAAAATTTGGCCGAAATTTAAATAACCAATGCCTTTATTTGCAAATTTAATTTTGATGAAAGGGCGATTAGATTTTTCCATAGAAATATCGGACTTGACGGGACGAAAAAGTCTAGCGGTCGATATGTCCATAATATTGCCATCTAGTCTATACTCTGCAGAGCTTATATCAGTGAATATACGGTGTCTGGACGATACGTACAACTCGTGTAATTTTCTGAGTGAAATAGAATAAAGTTTTGTACGAATGTGATGAAGGCCCAAAGGTTTATTTATAAATGGCAAAAGAGCATCAAAGGAAATATTATGTATTTCAGGTTTGTTGTATTTGCGTGTACCATGACTTCGATGTCTCCTCTGGCTTTTGTTGAATAAACCGAGTACGTTAACTGATTGACACGCAGGACTAGTGAGATTACCAATACTACTAATATTGTCATTGCATCCATAGGGCGAAGCAGTGCCGAGACGTCTTATCCAGTATTCTTCTCTTTTCCGACGAAAAGGAGTGCTCAAATTGGCATTGTTTGTGGGGTGATATATTTTTTCTATAATTCTAATTTTCATTGAGAGAATAGAGTGGTCAGGCTGGTTGAAGTGGCGATAGAGTAATTGGTTTCCACCACAATTTATTTTGGACCTGTGACCTGATACTCTTGTACGGAGTTGTCCCTTTGTCTCTCCAACATATATTAACCCACAGAGTGAACACTCAATACCGTACACAATATTTGAACTCTTACAATTCAAATGGTCAAAACTATGCGTATGAAAGGTATGTTTGGTTAAATTACTCGTAAAAGAATTGTCTGTAATTAAGATGTTGCAAGTTTTGCAATTTTTGGTCCCGCACTTAGATATTTCACAATCATAAGGGGAGAATTTGTAATCTTTAATTACGTCAACTAGTTTAACCTTACAGGGCTTGATGTTTATGAAGCTATCCGCATGTTGATACCAGAGTTCATTATTAGTGCTTACCACAAATGTTTGATTTCTAATGTCATTTAAGATAATATTGGGGACACCTAAGTTAACTGCTATGCACGTGTCCTTGCACATTACAGTTTGAGGCCTTTTTATAGTGGGCGACGCCTCAGCCACTATGGTTTTCTTATTAACATTATCCATATATATATAAAGGACTGCCCGACAAGTGTCCTCGGGTACAAATTGTCCACCAGCAGTGACACATGGATAGTTGTTGAAATGTAAAGATGATGGATAAATCCAAACCACAAGTCCAAAAATCATGAAACCATAGGACATACAAAATCAGTGAAAATGAAAAAACAAATGGAAAATAACAAAATATGTCTACTTGAAGAGCATATGTGAACCCCTGTGATGGAGTGAGATCAGGTGCCCGGGGAGAGTGAGCATCTCCTGCTTGCTAGCAACACCCGTCACATATACCCCGTAGAAAGAGTCAAATCGTGTGAATTCCATATGTATCTATATATGGAGAAGTCGAAGTAGGTAACCTTCTAGTATAGAAGGTGTCAAATCTGTGTAAAGTGATCGGAATCGGTCTCAGTCCAGAATATCATTTAAAAGTCTGGATAACGAGATATCATATGGAGTAATAAGAGTCTCGTAACGACCGTAGAACTTCCTCAGTGACGATGCTAGTCTAGCACATATATAACCCTGGTTGAGCAGCTTAACTGAAAGTCGCTTAGCCCTCAGAACAAAGTCATTGTAATTTGAACATGCTCTGGAATAACGTATTAACTGAGATATGAATACGCCGTATGCGGGCGATGATGGAATGTTGCTACTTATGAAAGGAAAGTTTGTGATAGCGAAATTGAAATCGTCACGTTTGTCATAGAGTGAGGTGTTCAATTGACCATTAATGTCGAAAGACAACATAATATCTAAATACGAAGTAGAATTACTAGTTTCTGTGGTTTCTTTGACCTCCAGTTCACTTGGATAGATGATGCTAAGGTAATCCGCGAATGAAGGATTATTAATTGAAAGCAAGTCATCTATATATCTGTAAGTAAAATTGAAGCCAAGAGCCAATTGTTTTTTTCCTTGCGAAAGCAAAGACTGAATGAACTCAGCTTCGTATGAATAAAGGAATATGTCAGCCAGAAGCGGAGCACAGTTAGTGCCCATTGGAATGCCGACAATTTGTTGAAAAACCTTACCTCCAAACACCACAAAAATGTTATCGATAAGAAAGTTCAACATCTGAATGACAGCTGTTTCAGTGTATTTATTTTTGGAATCAGAATTTTCCCTAACAAAGTAAGTTTTATCGTGGTTAATATAAGTTTTAAATTTAAGTCCAAGGGCCATAAATCCGTCAAGGTAAGTCAATCGTAACAAAACTCGAACTGGTATTAAGGCCGCTGGAAATAAAGCTATATACCGAATTTTAACTCAATATCTTGAAAGACGGCAAAAAAGTCCGGAAAACATGACCCCGGACGGACGTACGGACAGCGCCATAACCTAATACTCCCTGTCTAATGAGGGGCATATAATTCTCACATTAATGATTTCTCACTGAAAATTTCTATTGAACTTGGCATCATTGCTGTGTAATGTCCAGGATTGGGTGACCCAGATGTACAAGAGGGAAGACCTGAACATTCCATGTCCTGCATACAGAGGGCTTCATGACACTTCTAAATGGAACTGATAGGACGAGGCAAAATGATTCATTATGAATATTGCTGTACATGTAGAAGTTTATAAAAAAATAGCATATATCAGGGAAAAAGCAAGCACATTAACAGTGTAATTATCTCGGAAAATTTATTTATTAGAGCTTAGGCCACATGATATAGAGCCACATGTTTATGAATCCTACCTTTTTGCTTTCCTTAAAGTGGTTGTAATCAACTAATTTTTGGTAAGGATGTTCCCGTGTTGGTTTTCCATCCACAAAGTTTCTTGCTTGTGTCCAACTCTATCCAACAGAGAAGCTTAAGCCACTTTTTCAGTCAGTTAGGGCCATCTTTTTCGTTGGGAAGGCAAAAAACAAAATTAATTAATTGCTGCCTTGTACCCATACCGCCCTCTCTTCCGATAATCTGAGCTACACCCTGGGGCGGCACCAAAAAAAAAAAAAAATGCGATTTCTGTCCCGTTTTAGGGACAGACGACATCGTCTCCAATGTAAACTATGTACACCGGAAATGACGCTGAGGAACTTTGTGACATATCACGTGACTAGCGTTATAAAAGTTAGAATAAAAACCATAATCCGGAGAAACACGAAACGGTGCTATTAAGAACTATGGAAAATTTGTTAGTGCCCGTAGGGGACTTGTATTGCTTTAGAATACTCTCAGAATGGTTATTTTGTTTCGAATTGCACAAACCCATTGGCTTTGTGAGGCGGTGACACATATAATCGTCAGCGTGCATTTCCGCCTTCTTCCGCTAGATTGAGTTTGCGTAGCATGGCATCATTTGCAATGTTTCTTCAATGCAGCAGTCCTCCTAGATAAAAAATCACTGTGATCGCACTTGATTCTCTTATTATATTATTGACTTGTGTGGTCTATCCCCTCCTCAACACTATCCCGTCCTCGGAAAAATTCAAATTTCAAATAGGACATTTCTGCGAGTCTGTATTTTTCCTTACTATAGATTTCGTCCTTGCAATTGAAATGATACTGATTCCCAGTTCTCATTTCACTCAAAGGCGTGATGTAATGAAATCGAAAGCCATTAAATCGTTTCGGTTTTGAAGTCTTTTGTTTTTGTTTGTTTGTTTTTTTTAAGTGTTGCGATATCTGTCATTTGGAACTCATCTCTTTGAGCTGTCGGCATTCCATGAATTGCATTATCGATTTATAGTGCACTGATTGGGTTGATTATCACATCACAAACATATGGAGCGCAGGACTCATCACTCTTTACAATTTCTTGGCTTACTTCTGCTTCATTTGTGTTCATATCCTCGGTATTAGTGTAGTATCCCCATTAGCCGCTAGGGATTTCAAACAACGATAATTCAATCAACCGGAAGTTGAGATATTTTCCACGTTGGAGCTACATAGCATTTACGACCATTTTCTGCGCTGCACCCCAGACATAGTCGAATGTTTATATTAACACAAATAAGAAATATCGATATGTAAAGTGACATTGGAGAACCTCACAGATAGTTATTGTATTATATAGTAATATTTATTTAGCATGACAATGCTTATCACATTATTTTAAGTGTAATAATCAGCATTGTTTACTGATGTGAAGAATCCGTCCAGAATTTTTCTTTTACGAAGTTTATGTGAGGGAAGCCGTGTTGGAGGCTGTCGGAGATATATGTGAAGGTTTGCAATAAAAGCTTATAGATAAACCCATGCACACAATGACTTTGCATTTGAAGCGAGGAAATTCCACTAGAGTTATCTTCCTTTGTTTATAGTTTACTTCAATAAACAGAAGTTCCAATGCCAAATAAATCTACAAGACATTTATTATCAATAGATATATTGAAAGTGAAAAATCTTAGAAAAAAAGGTTATAATTATAAGATCTCTATTATTATTTCATCATTATAAATTCTACTATATATTTTGTAAACCTGTAGGACACTTATTTTTCAATGTTTACCTCTAAATTATGATGACATGTCCTGTTTTTATATGCATATATTACTTTAAATGATTATTTATTGCAGCCTCTGTAATAATAATTAATAATTGACATAAACGGGTTCACATGATGATAATATATTTACTGTTTATAGATATACTTCTTTTCAGATAAGGGGCAGGCGTGGTGTAGTGGTAAAGCGCTTGGCTTGCGGCGCCGACGATCCGGGTTCGATTCCCTGGTTGCGCCTCTATGTTTAAGAGGTTGGTAACCTCCTACTTTCATGTCGCGATATAACTGAAATATTGTTGAAAGCGACGTAAAACACCAATCAACCAACCAACCAAACTTTTCAGATACAGTACAATTCAAAAGTCTTTTAAGTTACCAATAGATTGGTGAATGGTGGATAATGGTGAAATACAAATTGCAGAAATTGAATGTACATGGAGATTGGTCTAACTTAAGTACAACATGAGCCTCATCAGCTGTTCTTAAACAAAAGAAAGCAGATATCAAATGATTGTAAATTAAATTGCCATGCTTTGCCTGAATAATGTTGCATAATACATTTTAAAGGTAAAACTATTTAATATTATCTACAGTAAAATAAATAAAACTCAATTACAATTATCTTATTATAAAACTGTCACTTACTGTAAAAATGATGTATAACTGTCAACTTTTGAGTGCATGTACTTCCTATTGGAAGAAGAAGAGAAGGAAGTCATAATCTGAGTCATGTTAACGAAGAGGATTCTTTGTTTGGGGTTTTGTTTTTGTTTTTGTTTTTTTTTTTTTTTGGGGGGGGGGGTGTATAATAAAGAATCACCTTGTCTGCCTGTCTGTCCAGAAAATTTTAACCTTGGCCATAGTTCCATAAGGGATAAGGGCTTAAAACTTCATATAGATATTCCTTTTGGTGAAACCTTTCATTTGAAACGATGACTTTTGACCTCGTGACCTTGATGTTTGACTTAATTTTCAAAAACTTTAACCGGGCTATATCTTTGAAACTATCAGGTGTAGGGCTTTGTTACTTTACATAAAATTCGCATCTGGTGCATAAAATTGAAAGTTATGTGTGCTCTATATTTCTAATAACTACTAGGCCGGTGTCACTGCTGGTGGACCGATAGTTCCCGAGGGCATCATAAGTCTGGTTTTCAGTGCTTTTGTACTGAATTTCTACTTGTCAGTGCTTGTTTTGTTGACATGAAATATATACTTAAATTTTCAGTCATGAAATTATGTAAATCACACTAAACCTAAGGTATATCTCCCTCATGCATCCTTAGATTGATTCTTTGGTTCACTTTTCGGTCATTTTAGTTTCAACACTGCTCTTCAAATATTTATATCTTATCTGAATTCCAATCATTCTGCCACGAGTATCACTGAAGAGACGTAAGTTGTCGAAATGCAGATCTGGTGCAGAAAATTGAAAGGCATATATGCTCTATATTTATTATGACTTCCTGACCTTGACCTTGGAGTTTCACAAAATTTGGGACTGGGATTATTAATTCTGCTATGCAGACAGCTTTAGTTATAATGAGTTTTAAAAAAGATATAGCATTATGTATAACACTAAACTTCCATTCATATATCTTGTATTTTGTATATTGAATATATGAATGTGAATAAGATTAGTAAGGTACAACATTTTCTTTAAAATTTATGCATTACATGGGATTTTTTTTCTTTTGATATTTCATTACTATTGCAATGAATTAGAGTCTTCAATGGTAATTTTAATTCATATGCATATAGCATATAAGATATTTAAGATATATATATATATATATATATATATATATATATATATATATATATATATATATATATATATATATATATATATATATATATATGTATATATATATATATATATATATATATATATATATATATATATATATATATATAGCAATTATTTTATTATAAATTTATTCCTTCTTATGCTAAAACATTATAATTTACATATTAATGGCGTTCAAAAGCAATAATACAAATTGATAACAACAATAAAAAAGAATTTATAATGAACTTGAATGGATTTCATCATCGTAATTATTATTTATTTTTAATTGTTTCATATTAACTGTTGCTTATTAAAGGTGCATACACTTATTTGTTTTATTAATAAATGTACAGTAATTGTGAAATGAATATGTCTCATTGTTTTATATCACAAAAACTCCAGATCAACTTTTGAAGTTTGTTAAGAATTACTATCAACAAACCCAAATTTATCCTGTTTTTAACTTTGCTATACATAGAAGTTCATTCACTCACCTTGATAAGGAAAAATACTTAATTGGTTTGCCCTACAGCGAAGAAGAAGAAGAAACCTAAAAGAGTAGATTTATGAGAAAGACTATAACTTTCAGAGTAACCATTCTTGCTGAATAAACTTTCTCTAGGAGTTGTCCCCCTCTTATCACAAGTTTCTAAAAAAAGTCTTCCATTTAAAATACATTTTAAAAAATACCCATTGACGATAAAAGGAAACGAATGTTGAAAATGATTTTCTTATGCACTTCCGGAGTATAAAAAAGTATTCTGGGCCGATCATTTGCAAATTTAATTTCTAGTTATGAATACTAATTAGTGTGGAGTTACCTGAGGCTTATCCCTTTGACTTTCCGGCATCCCATAGACTGTGGTAACTTCTGCATTATTAAGTCTACCGATAAGAACTACTGAATAGCCTTTCCTTTTTGTTATCTGGTATGTGATGTCACTGAATTTCATCAGTATTGTAAATGGTCCCGTGACCAAATTTTGACAACCCATTTTCGCTTAGTTACAGACAATTAAACTTATGCTAATCTCTAACGGTGTCCGTGCTAACTTTGTATAATATCTCAGCGTTTGATGTTTCAAACCATCTTCAATGCTGTTTCGTGCTATTTCATGTGCCAACCCGTGTGATTCTTCAAGTTACTGCACTTACTCTTCTGTTGATAATCTGTGTGGGGATATGCTACGCAGACTTATTGAAAGTACTCGTCTTAGTTTTTTTTGTTTTTGTTTTTGTTTTTTTTTTTTGTTTTGTTTTGTTTTGTTTTGGTTTTTTTTGCGTCTGCATATGCAGCTATAGCATATCACCAATTGTGCATTTCATAGCTCGATCAATCCTGAAGACTGCAGATGATAAAGGCTTATGCACGCCTTATTTATTTCCAGTTTTTACATATTTGTTTGAATAGCCTTAACTCAGAGTGATATCTTTGGTTTGTATGCAAAACTCGTTACACTCCAAAGTTTGTTACGATATTGTCTATGAAAGCTTGCGCAATTGTTTTAGGCTATATGTTTGTAAGAGAACGGTATCTGCCTTTTTGGTGAAATAATCTCGAATAACTTGAATGCATTTATTTCCTATCTGCGTGGTAGATATCGGCCCTGGTACCAAAGGTGTCTTGCCATACCTCTTCCTTTTTGCACAAATGTCATATGGTGTACATAAATTTCTCCTTTTCCTGTCCATATCAGGTCAAATGACATTAGGTTTTGCTATCACAAGAGTTCTTCGACTCCCTAAATATCCCTTGAATGTAGCATCTTGATATTGATGAAGTGCTGTAATTCTGAAAGATTGTGGCACACACTTCTTCTCTGTCTATCGTCTGTGGTCTGTGTACCACTACTTAGATAGGATTTTATTTTTGATTGATAGTTTCTCACTTTGTGCCATTAATGCCTTCAAAGGCCTGTTGCGATTCGATATTTAATCTGGTCTTGTAGCATTTGACATTAATTTATGGCCCCCGGTATTTCCGGACCATTTTTGAAAGTTCTTCAGCATTTCTATGTATCCTTCCTACGGGATGAAGAGTTTTCAAGTCGTACTGGGACAAGGAATCTAACCATAGTGCTAACTTCCCTTCCAGTTCCCTCAAACACATCATCCCTCGCAAAGCAATGTGATCAGTCCTGAAGACCAAGAGCTTGCCACATAAATAAGGTTTGTATAACTGTTAATGATTCTTCTCCATTTGAATGCTGTATCTCGCCTCTGATTTTGTTTTTAACTTACTCCCATATGATATAATTCTCTCTTCAACTACTTTGATCAGAACCGCCCTGATACCTCGTCCGGAAGCATCAATATCAAGTACAAATGTCTTAGGACAAAGAAAACAGAAGACATTTGAACAAATGTATGGCGCAATTCACAAAAGACATACACATAAAGCATATATTAGTCAAATAAACTGATGGTCTGATGGGGCCCTATTAATAATAGAGGTATTATAAGTATGAGATAGAAAGAATGCCTTGAAATTAAAGAAAAACTGTAATGATTTTATTCTTTTTGTATATTTTATTCAATTTAAAACCGACTTATTATTCATTTAGAGATCACTCGATATATACATCTATATCTAGATCGAACCGGGGTTGTATTACTCGAAGGGAAATTGTCTATACAGAAAAAGACTAAATTTTATTGCGTGCGTTTGTATACACGGTCTATGTGCAGATAATTAAAGTATTCTAAATAAGCTGCTCTATTGTTCTCGGGTCTTTAAATCACATAAAGATTTGAGATATGCGCTAAATGTACATTGACAGCGTTTTACATGTCCCATCATTGATAAAATCTGGGTCACATTCTGTACATGTGCACATCGAATATGTTGTGCAAATTATATCGACCTTTCTTTGTAATTGAAATACAACCGTTGATTTAGCAAATAGACATCTACCTCTTGTATCCAAATTGTTATACCTGGGTATTTGTTGTTGTGTTTAGAATGCATAATACATATCACAACCTGTATCAATTTCGTGTACATTACATGTGTATTTCTACACATATTGTTTTCTCAATGTTGCTTAATACCGAGACTATAGAAATCAAACATGTAAATATTTGAAAAGCTACCTCATTAGAAAATTGGACTTAAATAAGAGCCAAGGAATCGATAAATGGCTAATCCATTAGGATGATTCCCCGTAGTTTTTGAAACTCATAACTAGCATTTATTTACCTATGAGACAAATGAACTGAGTTAATATGAAAAAAATTATATACTTTATGTCAATATTATGACACTTCACTTTCAAATTTATATTTCGTCATAAAACATTTTACTGTGAAATATAGTAGATACCGACTATACGTAATTCAACTTGACATAGACAATAGATATATACAAATTGAGTATTTATTACGGACTTATTTTTTCATTCTATGGACTTTAGATATAGTGAATTCTTCGGCACTCCTTCTTTGTTTAGTTAATAATTTTATAATAAAACGTGTTTCAATATTTATCTTAGTTCACAAAGAAAAGGTACAGAAAGGTAAACCGTCAGAGGTGATATGATGTTGTTAATCGTTGTCTGTAAATATAATCGAGAATTGGACATCATGTTTCATTGTGCTGTATCCAAAGTTGACTATGATTCATACACGACTGACCAGATACCTCGACATGAGATGCTCGGTTTCCCTGATTTCAGTATCCTTTGGCTGAAAATTATAAACGTTACTATTCTCTATTCTTGGTGTTATGTGGCAATGACATTTTCTATACAGTTTTGGTTCACGTTCATTTATGTAAACAGTGCAGAATTACATTTGTTTCTTTTGGATGTAAGGACTTTTATGATGTGGCTAACCCTTCAGGAGACACTTGCTCCTTCCGGGCATCTGGTCTCACCTCTGAATTTCAGGGGTCCGTGAATGTCTGTTGTGGTACATTGTTGTTCGTGCCATATTTACTTTTCATCAGTTACATTCTTATTTTGCATTGCTACTGTTCTGCATCATACACCTGTCCAATGGTCTGTGTTCCATGAATATTGTCGTCATAAAAAACCAATCGATTTTCCGTATTGGATATTTAAAATCTGATTTATTGAATACGGGGATGTCGGTTTTAACTATGATTCATAACGATGAACTAAGAATCATAATTTAGCTAAACCAACATTGTGTATCATATTTTTTGCCCCTACTGTAGTATGAATTAGCACTAATTCAGTGACTTTGTATTTTACGTTGGCATCATAATTCAAACGAAAAATATAAATAGAGTTCGCATATGAAATACATGTAAGTTCATAAAAACGTTCAAAAGTCCATAAAATGATACCAGTCGGTTATGTTTAACCTTTTGTCGTTCAGGTAGATCAATATGTTGAATTAAAATAACCTTTAACAAGCTGAACCAAAGGATTTGCTATCTAAGTAGCATTTACATAGGACATTTAAGTTGTTGTAGTATTACACTTTGGTATGTAGATCATTATCAAATCAGAAGCGTGCTACAAGTTAGAACAGAATTTATCCGCTATGTTAGAGAAGAATAAACGTGCCGCATTCTCTTTACAATGACATTTAATTTAGTGTTGGTTATATTTTTGATACCGCGTAAGTATACAAATATCATAAATTTTCATTTCATGGAAAAAGAAAAGGCTGAGTTGGTGCAAGTTTATATGCCCTCGTATATAAACATGGATGTGTGAAATATACTAATGATATTAATTGTTTTCTTAGTATGTTCTTGCAGTTTCTGCTGCATCCATTCATAATTTTAATGTTTATGTCTTTTTTCTTCCTTACAGTCAATTTTTTACGCTACAGAATTAAGAGCTGTACAGGAGGACCACATAAAGTTATGGCATATCTTTTACATGAAGTATATCTCAGCATCTTTGATCTTGATTATAAGAAACTTTCAATGAACTGTATATATCCATATTTCGATATCCCAATGAAAAACTAAATCATGAAATTACAAAGCATTATCAATTTTTCTGATGTATTCAGTCACTATACAGGTGTAACTGGCAAATACGTATTCCCGAAGAAAAAAAAAAAAAAAAACGAAGAGGAAAATAAAAGTATACATAAACCTATGCTTCTTGTAAAAGTATTTAAACGATCCCACTAGCCGTAATACTGAAATCCTTGACTAATATAAATGACTTTAATTCTACTTCCTGCTACAGTCAAATTCATACCACAGGAAGTCAATGCAGTCGTATGGTAACCAGTATTCATGGCCCTTATCCGTTTTACAGCAATCGCGTGATGACTACTCTTCACAAAGTTCTTTTATGTTTCTTTCAGATATAGACGCTATATATATCTCAGTAAATATTCTACCATCTAGAACAGTTTCGACTGGAAATAATCTTGTTCAATTCAAGTGTGAATATAGGCCCCAGGGAACAGAAAAAGTATTATCGATCTCTTGGCAAAAAGAAACAGACAAATTTGAAAATATTGCAATATTTTCACCCCCTGGACTTCAGCAACCAAATCCATCATTCGCTAATACAACTGTTGGGATTGCTTTGAAAAATAGGGCAAAGTTAAGCAACCCTTCATCTGAGTACAAGATCGCTGTTCTTACTGTGAATAATATAAAGTGTACAGATGAGGGGAATTATCGATGTGCAATAACTGTCTCAAAGGCAAAGGGGATAGAAGTACAAGCATTTCAAGAAAGTTTATCAACAAAAGGTAAGTATAATATTAATCCTATAACAAGAGCCCAAAGTGGGCATATATCGCTCATCTGAGTACTTAAATGATTAGTCACGCAGGAAGGAAGAAGTCATTTATTTTAGCAGTGCTGTACTTACGTTAACACAAATGTTAAGGATATGTCAAATTTTGTCAGATCAGGATGAAAAACAACAACACTTTTTTTGCACATTCATTCTGGTTATTTTGTTAGTATTAAGCATTTGTAAAAAAAATCTGGAGGAAAACTACATGTTGAAAGGTATCATAACGTATTTATTTCTACCAAGTTTTTGAAAGATCCTTTCAACTGTTTGCAAAAAAGTTGAAAATGTGAAAAATGGCCAACCCCCCCCCCCCTTTATTTGCTTTTATCTCAAAGTCTTATAAATCATAAAGACCTGAGATATTGACAAAACTCTTTCACAATGATATTCCTTACCTTAATTATGATCATAATAGTCCATTAGAAATCATCATTATCAATTAACTTAAAATCATGAATCCAAAACCATTTTAAAAACATGTAAAAAAAAAATGATTTCGGAACAGAACCAAAAATTGTAACACTTCTTCACATATCCCTTTGTATCATTCGTATAAATTCAGTTTGTCTCTGTATACATCTGGTCTGAAGAAGTTTGTGAAAGGATGATACCCTCTGTGACCTACTTTTTTCTGTTGTGGCGCCACCTGTTGACGGATTGGGACGAAAACGAAACACTTGTAGGGACCATGAGTACTTTATTCCTATCAAGTTGTATAGCAATCTGTTCAACGGTTCTTAAGACGAAGTCGAAAATGTGAAAGGTTTACAACGGATGGACGGCGCGCTGTGACTATAGCTCACCTGAGCCTTGGTAAAAAAAGAATTTAATCGAAAATGTCCGATACCTGTTGTGAACATCGTTAATGTTTTTTGATTAACATGACATAATAACGGCAAGAAAGATATTAGGGCACATGGTCGCAAATAATAATAATAATAATAACAATAATAATAATAATGAATAAATAATAATAATAATAATAATACTAATAAATCTTAAATAATTGACACAGTTTCCTCGGCAATATTGTTGTATTTACTCGTTTTTCAAAACTATGCTCCATCAACAGCCGGGTAATAGGTTATCGGGGCCGTAATTAATATTTGCGTCTGTCTTTCATGAGGAAGCAAAATATATATATAAATAATCTGGAAGTTTCACGATGTATTTTTAAAGTCAAGATGACGGTTTGTAAAATACAGCACATCTACGTAATGTCCCTTACATCCACATTGGTACAATTTTAATTAAAAGGTGTGAAAAGCTCGTCCGTTTTGTCCATCAGAGGACACGCACAGGTAAAAGGTGTGAAAACATTGTCCACTTAGACCTCGAGAGTACAAGTACATGTAGATGGCAAATTGTATTATCAACATTACCGTGGACAGAAAACTGGTCTCCCGTGGTGTCCACGGAGGACAGACGTGGACTGCCCACCGAGGCAACGAGGATTTTCTAACTTCCACGGTGCATGTACGGTATAACTATTAGGAATATTCTGAAACTTAGAAAATACTAAGAAAGAAAAAAGGGAAAACATATCGATCTTTTTATAACTTTTAGATAATTATAATTCGAAATGTTATACAATTTCAAGACCGTAAACTATTATGGTATTTCTTATTGGCCAGATAAACATTGTTCTGCAAACATAGCTGCTTTAGAAGGTTTTCCATTCTTTGTTAATCCTTCATTGGGGGATCCCTCACTAAACCCCAAATTCAAAGTGTATTTCAATATTTCATACTCCGATTAACTTGTGATGTTGTAAATATGAACATAATTTCTATTTACTATGATTTGTTCTATGATTTATGTACTTGTGTGAATTGTTTGAAATGATGGTAAAAATCAATCAATATCATAAATGAACTTCTGTTGTATGATGCAATGTGAGAGTACTTGCCCATGGACAGTGCTTCACATTTGAATTTTATTTTATGCTGATTATAACCGTGAAACATAAGGCAATATCTTTCTTTTTTATCTTATATGTTTCAACACTGTTGCTGGTATCAAAGAGATTTTTAAATTGCAGCTCCAGGAGAAGAACCGTCTCTGCTAAACATTATTTCACCTCATAGTGGATATGAAGAAGGCCATAAACTTACCATCGAATGCACAGCTAATGTTGGAAAGCCTTTGGGCCAAATTCGATGGTGGTTATACATGAACAATGCAGCTGAACCCAAAGAGCTTTTAACTGCAACACATCCTCCCGTGCCCGCAGTCAGGCCAGGATTGTGCAAATATTATGTCAAAAGTTCTCTGAAATTGATATTAAGAAAAAGTTACCATAGAGCGGTAGTGAGGTGTTCTGTAGATCAAGAACTTTTAACAGCTGGTCACATTTCGGACGGCCCGAACAAGCAGACAAATCCGATCAACATTTACTGTGAGTATTTAAATCTATTTATTTACATGTAAATTTGATAATAAATATTGCACTTAGTGTTATCATACGAATAATAATTTTCTCCGTTAGAACAATTTTATTTATAGTTTAGTACATGATTAACCAATAGGAATATTAAATGGCATAGATATCTGGGATGTTGCTTACCGACCTAGTTATAACTATTATGGTACTTCATGTACTTCAAACAATATACTTGATATAAATACTGGACTTGCAAGGAATTATGTAAAGCACTAGATTTCCTCATGGATAATATCTTTGTGCAGTTTGATGGCAAGATATATCAACAAATATTTGGGATTCCTATGGGTACTAACTGCGTGCCTCTGATAGCAGATTTATTTCTTTATTGTTATGAGAGGGATTTTATGGTTTCTATTCAAAAACCAAAACGTTTCGACCTCATTGACAAATTTAATAATACTTGCAGATATCTGGATGACATTTTGGTCATCGACAACCCTGAATTCGAACAATTTATATCAGAAATATATCCAACAGAGCACAAATTGAATAATGCTAATACTTGAGATAAATCTACACCTTTCTTAGATTTGAGCATCAAAATAATCAACCACCTAATATATACTAATACTTATGATAAACGTGAGGATTTTGGATTTCCTATCGTAAATTTTCCTTACTTGGATGGCCATGTCCCTCGACTCCCATCATATGGTATCTATATATCTCAATTAGTTCGATTTGTCAGAGGTTGCACCGATGTTTTGGACTTTCATAAACGAAATTTACAAATTACTACTAAACTTTTAACTAAGGGTTTAAGATATCACAAGCCAAGAAAAACATTCGGCAAATTCTTCAGATCTTATTTAGAACTTCTATCTAAATTTGGAAATATTTCTTTTCAACACTATGTATCCGATGGAATTTCCCATCCTAATTTTTACGGTGATCTCGTATATAAACTAAGGAAAGTAAGGTTTCGATAACGTGATTTTATCATGTAATAAAATAGTCAAACGTCTTCTAAATAGACAATATGACATTGAGATCATCAAAAAGACCATAGGTCTTGTATTTGGCCCATCTACAGCCTTATGCAGACTTTTACTTGAACGTTGCATGCTGACTAACAGGGCGGTGGGGACTATATAACGGGCCTTGTCCAAACCTCTGTCAGAGGAGACATGGTCCTGAACCTCGTCCCCTCTGACTGTTAGTCGGGACTCCTACAGATCTAGGGTCTTAACTGGCTTTCAGACTGGCAGAGCACGGTTTATCATGTTGATGTCGCATATAGTTTTATATCATTATGTGTTTTACAATACCTTACGTGTTTATATTTTTATGACCTCTCAATATGCGATACCTGTTGACCCTTGTTCTTTACATGGGGGATTATTTATAAATTTTTAAATGTACGTCCTTTGATTGTTCTGCTATTACGTTGAGTGGGAAGGTGGGCCCCTAAACCGGTTAACCACACCATTTGTTTGACTTTTGTCAAATTAAATGACCGTCCTGAATCAGTATCGTAATTGCACTACAATCAAATATTTTTGTAATGTGTTATATGTGCTAGTATATTATTTATATTCATGTATTGTAAAGGTACATGGTGACTTCTGCCACATAACTGAGCCAGTAACTCCTTTTTTTTCTTTCATGTTAACCAGATAAACATTGTTCTGCAAATAAACAATATTAATTAAACAGAAAATAAAATTCCGTGGAGGAGAAACGTCTCCTACCATACTAGTTCACTTTCAGTAACAATTAGAACATAAGTAATTAAATAGACACTCATATACATACAACAGGTATAGAAATTGTCATATGTAGGAAACAAAATACGAATATTGGGTCTCCAATTGTTAGGAAGCTGGCAAACGACATCTATGTTTAAGGTCAACAAATTACCGAAACACATTTACTGTTGGGTGCAGTCACATAAAATCAATAAGGTAAACGAAACTGGATAATTTTGATAACTAAACTTGAAATGTAAAAATGCTGACAGTAAATTTGGGAACGGAAATACTTTAAAGTAAACTTGTCATCAAGTACACTTGACTAAACGATATGACTGGTTTTCAGGACAAAAAAAAAAAACTAAACTTGAAGTGCAAGTGTTCTAGAATGTAAGGTCAGGACTGCACCCAATTCTATCTATTGTTGGTAAAATGAAACTCAAACGAGCTGCACCTGGGAACAAATATGTATATTTTACGTGTTCTTCAGTTCAAGTCGGCACACCAAAGATCACAAAACATCCCGATAAAGAGACATATACTGTTGGAAGTCAGCTTACGCTTGAGAGTTCTGTAACGGGAAATCCTAACCCAGCCACATCCGTTAACGACGCTGTTAACAAATTTACCTGGTATTTCATTAACAATGACCTTGACGAAAAACAACTGGCAAATAATTTGGAAGGAGTTACAGTTCAAAAAGGAACCATTAACATAAACTTTTTGAGGAATATTCACAATGGTTCGTATATATGTCGTGCACAGAACGAATTTCTTCACAAGACGTACATCAGAGAAAGTACGATTGATATCATAATATGTAAGTACTTTGGCATACTAAGATATACGAATTAATCACTGTCCATTCTACGTCATTCATGAGCCTGAAATATCATGCAGTAATTTCATGACTTTACAATTATTTACAACGTATATTGCTTGGATATTCACAGAGTTATTGCAACTGTTGTATAACTGAAAGTCCGGGAGAGCGTATGGGTTTATCCAAATATAGTATTCTATTTGTTTACTGGGATAAAAGTATGTTTATTGTACGCGTTTTGTTTTTGTCTTTATGGAAAAATCTAACTTCAAAAAATGTTATTTTTACACAACAGCATCGGGTATGCCGTCTTCCATTGAACCCCACTCTGCTGGTGAGTATCGTAAATCACCATCATCATTCATGTTTCATTTTCGACAATGCATTCACTACATATATTATGTTTGTAGGAGCCATTTTCTGTGAGCATCAAAACTGGATGGAAAGCGCATGTTTTGAAATTTGACGAAATTTTGATGAATTGTCAGACAAGAGAAAACTAAATTAAACCCATACATAAAGATGTATAGTTTGTCGGTGCTATGACAACGGCCTTTAAAATTGCTCAATTAGTGAATGTTTTGTATGGTCGATTTTGACAAATTAAGTTTGTTAAAATATGTTGTGTATTTTCTATAAAATTTAATAAAATGAATTATCAGTTGAGAGCAAAATTTATCATTTAGAATGTATTTTTTTGTTTCTTGTGGGCTATATAAGAATTATTATGATGAATTTACTTGATATATTGCGATCGTAGTTTCTCAATAACCCAACGGGTAAAAATTCAGATCAATTGCTCATTCAAAGACCATTGCTTCGTGTTTAATGTATTAAAATTTCAAGAATGTGTTATTTGATATAAAATAATAATTCCTACTTGAAATTAGCAATTTATTGATTAATTTGTCATTGAGTTACCTCCATTTGTGAAATTCGAACTCCCCAGTTTCATAAAATGGAGAAGTGCAAACAACCAAGCAATATTTTGTAAAATTTTGAGGATTAATTATTCTTTAGTATAGTTATGAACATATTTTCACTGCCAAATTACCAACCCACATGTTATCTTCATTGCAAATGAAATATGCTGTGCCATATTAGAACACACAACATTGTAGAATGTTCGGTTGACGCGGAGGACCTAAATGCACACAATGAGTTGAACATTTGTATATTTTTATCTTATGCCGGACATCTTCCTTCAACGATTATTCTTTTAATTACTATATATGCTCAGCACCTTTAAATTATTTCCTGAAAACAAATTCGAATCGTAGTCGCCGGAAATCGTGTCAACTCCCACACATTATAGGTAGCCACCCAGATGTAGATCATGCGGAGTACCTTTTCGCAAAAAAAAACAAAAAAAAAAAAACAAAAACAAAAACAAAAACAAAAAACAAAACAAAACAAAAAACACCCCAAAAACAAAAAATAAAAACCAAAATGCTAGTAGAGGAGTATTCTTGAAGGATGTAATCACAAACATGTTGGACTGGAACTCGTAAGTATCAGATTTATAGTTTGTTCATTTGTGCAAAGACATACACGAGAAGAATTTAATGCTGCTAAGAACTGCAGTCCCCACTCCAATCTTATGCAACCTACACTTTTGTTGCAATACAATGTTTTGCTGAGAAAGAAAATATTGTAACTGAAGTATAAACTGTGCACGTTATGTGTCAGAAAGAAAAAAGAATGTTATGTGTCAGGTAATATTCTTTAATCTCATCAAACCGATGAATGCAATTTGTATAATATATGAGGGCAAACGGTCAAAGGCCACAACTTTACTCATTGATATTCTACATTTCACATTTATTTACGTTTAAACAAAGATGTAAGTTAATAGTAAAATTAACATGAGCTAGACCTAGGCAATGTACATTTGATTTAAGTATGGGTCTGAAGTAATACGCAATGTATTAATATCCAAAATATCAAAGTTATGTAGTTATTTTGAAGATGTGATTGGTTGCTAAGGTAACAAAACTTGTGTAAATAACTTTTTGTTGTCAAAAGGTGAAAGAATGTTCGAAATGAACATTTGATGGAAACGTTTTATATGAAACTATCTTTTTATTAGTAAAATATATAGTGATAAGAATGAGATTTTTTTTAGAGTTATCTGCATAGTAACCGATATCAACAACGATTATTTCATAAAAAGAAAATAACACATTCTTCATTTTTTATGTTTATCAGTACAAAAATAATGCTGCTTTCTTAATATTACATCATGGATTATTTTGTAAATTGTATTCAAAAACATCATAAATCTCCAAACATTAAAAACTAAAACATTTTCAAAATTGTATACCTTAAACACAAATGTTAATTTAAAAAAAAAAAATGTTTTTATTTCTGAGTGTTACACATAAACTTCAATTTGATGAATAAATATAAAATCACAATACTGTTTTGTTATAATGACAATGTGAATAACTTAATTTTAAGTAAATATCGCCACACAAATGCTGTGGTTTCGCATTTTCCGTTTCCATGGGAACAGTGATAATTGTTGCAAAATTTGACTTCTGTTTTGAAGAAAGGTTACTATTCGGGTACAGTATATAAAATGTCAATGAAATCTGTGAACTAAGGCCTCTGATCCCTATCTAAATTTTTTATGCTTACAGAGAATGACTCTTAAAAACTGAACATGTAAGAAGGGTTTTTTTTTTTTTTTTTGTTCTTCATTAATTCTTAATGTAAGTATCTGCAGTATATATGTATTTCGGGTAAAAAAAAAAAGATGCTGAACAACTTCCATATAGATTTTGTGAAATACCATTTCCATATAATGCACAATTACAAAACGAAATGTGTTATCATTATTGAAGGCTGAGAGGCAATCGACCTTCTAAGTGGCCACATTGCAAATATGCATTGGCACATTTATTTGGTTTGTTTATGCATATTGAAATGAAGGTAGCAGCATTAGGTATCCAAAGTCCACCATTCATTTAAGTAGATTCTTTCACTTTTGGTTCACTTTTCGGTCATTTTATTTTCAACACTGTTCTTCGCATATTATATCTTATGTGAATTACAATTATTCGACCACAAGCATCACTGAAGAAACATAAGTTGTCGAAATGCGCATATGGTGCAGAAAATTGAAAGGAATATAATTATGTTAGACCGGTGTCACTTCTGGTGGACTGCTATTCCCCAACGGCATCATAAGTCTAGTTCTCAGTGCTTTTGTACTGAAGGTCTTTTGGTCAGTGCTTTTGTGTTGACATGAAATATATACTTAACATTGTCAGCCATGAAATTATGTAAATCACTCTAAAACTAAGGAATATCTCCCTTGTCCATAGCTCTGTCCTTAGATTGATTCATTGTTTCCCTTTTCGGTCATTTTAAATTCAACACTGTTTTTCAAATATTTATATCTTATGTGAATTCCAATCATTCGGCCCACGAGCATCACTGAAGAGATATAAGTTGTCGAAATGCGCATTTATATTTATTAGAAAAGATGTTTTATTTAATTTTCCCTGCCTTTCCGATTTGGCAGTGCAAAATGAGTTCGCGTAAGGGATGCGTATTATATTTTCAGAAAAAAAGGGGGTTTGAAGGCCAATAAAAAAGCCCTATGTTCTGTACTTACAGATGACATTCTACTTGCTCGTGTATGATATTTCGTTTACAATATTTAATATGTTTATATTCTAAAGTTCTAAAGTTATTTACTCTTGAAAAATTGCCCTTACTATTATATTTATCATATTCGTTATTAACAACCAGTAAATTAAATGGTATTGATATATAATTTATTCTCATCTTTTATATCTAATATAGGTGTGTCGACATTACTTATCGTCTTAATTTGTGTAATAGCTGTCCTGATCATAGCAATTATTGTTGTTATAACTTTTTGGCGGAAAGAGAAATGCTTATTATATAGGTAATTATTTATTTTATACTTGACAGCTGCCATCGTGCTAATCAGTTGAACAAAATATGCAACTTTATTAATTTCTAACAAGTATATTTTGTGTTCACAAATTGTGACGTGATGTAGGTGATTTTTCAGAATGTGAATGATACTTGAAGGATTGTGATCGATTTTGAATTTAATAAAGCGTCTTTTACATTAAGATTATCGCGTAAGAAAGGACACAATTATTTTTAATGCGGCAATCCGAAAACACCATAACATAAAATGGTTGATTCTGACAAATTAAATTTATTTAAAAGAGATATTTATTTTTTGTTGACGAAAATTTTAATTCATAAATAGTACACTGGTCAAGGTTCCTGTTGTTACGCAGTCATACAATGTTTTTCTGAAGAGAATTAATCATAGCCAAAAAACAAAAAACAAATATAATAATATAATATTTTGACCGTGATGTTCTCTGACCTCACAGTGACGACTATTTCTGTAGTTAGTTCTCGTCGGTGAGATAGTGTACATGATTGCAAGTGTAGATGGAAGCAGAAGGTAACCACTTTTTTATACAACGTATTCGAACACGGATCTTTTGCACCCAAGCTATTAGCTTAACGACTAAACCAAGATTTCCCCCTAAATATAAGTAAAATTCCATGGTCAAGGTTAGATGGTCAAATGTTATTAGACATGAAATGTATGTGAAATATAAAAATCCTATCACCTACATTTACAATGTTATGTCTCTTTTATTGAAAGCGAAACGGTACGAACAGAATGACAGACTGACAAACAGACAGACAACACAAACGCTATATGCTATCTTGGTCTACAACCCAGCACCATAACAGATATAAACGTTGTTCTACATGTACTCTAACATCGGTAAGAATATGTCTGAAATCAAATATTTGAGCAATGGCAATGACACGGCAGAGAACGGTGCGAAGTGTGTATGCCAGGATACGTCATGGATAGATATGTTGTAGTTGTGAAAAAGAGCGTACTTACGCTGCATTGCAGCATATTAACACAAATAATTTCTTCTAATTTACGAGGTATAACACATATATTAACCTTCAGTTTTTGAACTTGTAAATTGTATCGTACCCTGCTGTAAGCCTTTTGCCTTATTTAACTTAATTTCATATTTTATTTATATATCCAAAACAGTGAATCGTCTAATGACATTCTATTTCAATACTAAAGCTTACAGATTTAATGTGTGATTTCTTTTTAATGTGTTTTGAAATTAGGGGGAAATTTCACTTCTGTTCTCTCTTAACATATTAATTTCTAATAACATTTAAAGCAAAATCTTTCATGGTTAGATTATATCAGTGACTTATATTGTATCACTAGTCATAAATACATGAAAATATCTTTCATTTATCACGATTTATTTTAATTAGGATTCCGACCATGGCTTACCGAGATCACTTTTCAAACGTGCAAGAATGACGACGAGTTAAACGAGAACAATACACCAACAAAGAGTGAAATTGAAAGATTTCCAGATTTCAACCAAAAATGCATCTGTCATTTTTTAAAAAGTTACCCGTGGAGGGTTTGGGTTATGAGTCATTCACCATTTTCCATGATGTTATCTGGCTGGTTTGTTCTCAATTGTGTATATATACAGTGCTGAATTAAATTTGTTTCTTCTGTATGTAAGAGCACTCCGTCGGGTGTTGCTAGTCAACAGGAGACACTCACTCTTCCCGGGCACTTGGTCTCACCTCTGAATTTCAGGATTCGGAGAATTTCCACTCTGGTACATTGTTATTAGTGCCAGAGTCATGTGACACCAGTTACTTTAGTATTTTACACTATTATTGATTATATCTGATTATTTTGTATCTTGTATCAATTATAGCTGTTTATATGTAACTTTTAACAGTTATATCGGTTAATATTGTACATTACATTAGTTTTACTCTGAACATTTGCATTTTCTTTTCTGCATTCTTCGATATTATCGTTTTGATGCTCATATGTTGAACTTTACCGAATCATAGTTTAAAAAGTACAAAACGACAAGAACAACACAGGATTGAATTTGGACATAAATATTTGTGGTCAATGACCTTGGTAGTCTGTAACAACCACTGTCTTTTGGATCCTGTTCTTGTCGTGATTTACATAATTGATTGTAAGAGTGGCATTAAATTATATCAGAAAAGATTTATGACATTATCTTGGAATCGGATATAATAAACACGAAGATAACAAACACTATGTGTACATGGTACCCATTGCTTTAAGCACGGGAGATAATTGTGGAATGTATTTACAGTGATGCTCCCTTAACACGGGCTCCGGTTGTCCGTTTTATGAGGAAAATGTTGGCAGGGAACAATCGTTCTCTGTTTAGCGGAGCACAACAGTGTATACTTTTTTTGCGTGTATTTAACCTTTACTAAAGTAAAATATCTTTAATAAATTCCAGAATGCCATATGTCAGGCGTTTGATATTTACATTCGTACACATGTTCTTTTAAAGTGTTATGTTTCATGTTCAAATATTGAAGCTCATTAAAATCAATATTTAAAGATATGAAAAATTGTTTTCAGTAAATCACTCTAAACCTAAGGAGTATCTCCATCACGCATAGCTCTGTCCTTAGATAAATTCTTTGGTTCACTTTTCGGTCATTTTGGCTTCAACATTGCTCTTCAAATATTTATATATTTTGAGAATTCCAATCATTCGGCTTCGAGCATCACTGAAGAGACATAACTTGTCGAAATGCGCATATGGTGCACAAAATTAAAAGGTATATATGTTCTATATTTATTATAACCACTAGGCCGGTGTCATTGCTGGTGGACTGATAGTTCCCGAGGGCATCATAAGTCTGGTTTTCAGTGCTTTTGTACTGACATGATATATATACTTTAAATTTTCAGTTATCAAATTCAGTAAATCACTCTAAAACTAAGGAGTATCTCCATCACGCATAGCTCTGTCCATAGATAAATTCTTTGGTTCACTTTTCGGTAATTTTGGCTTCAACATAGCTCTTCAAATATTTATATAGTTTAAGAATTCCAATCATTCGGCCTCCAGCATCACTGAAGAGACATAACTTGTTCAAATGCGCATATGGTGCACAAGATTAAAAGGTATATATGTTCTATCTTTCTTAAATTTTCGCGCTGTAAGCGCTTAATCAACAGTTACCTGAATTCTGGTTTGTGCACTATGACATTGACCCGGAAGACAAGACCTTGGATCAAGGCCTTGTCATATTCGTAGACAACAATTGTGTGAAATATACTCTCCCTCCAACTTGTCAGGGAGAAGCCATAGTCCGAATATGAATTTTGGTTCTCTTTTTATATTGTGACCTTACCTTGAAGACATTGCCTTGGTTCAAGGTCATAACAGACCCTTGGATCATGGACAACAGTTGACTGAAAGTTAATCTCCCTCCAGCGTAATAGGAAGAAGTCGTGTTCCAAAAATGATTCTTGCTGTGTATGCACTGTGACCTTAACCTCGTAAATATGAACTTTGCTCAAGTACATTAGATTCATTAGACACTCTTAGGTCATGGACAAAAACTGTGTGAAATATCATCTCCCTTCAACATAACAGGTAGAAATTATGGTCTGGACAGGAATTTTGGCTAAGTGTGTATTGTGACTTTGTAGATATGACTTGATTAAAGGTCATGACACACCCTTGGTCATGGACAACACTTCTGTAAAATGATCTCCCTGTAACAAAACAGTAGGACGTTATGGTCCGAAGAAAAAAACAACAAACTTCTGGCTATGTGAGCACTGTGACCTTGACTTTGTAGATATGACCTTAGTGCAAAGTCATGACATAGATTTGGGACATGGGTAACAATTCTATATAATATAATCTCCCGTCAACGTAACAAAAAGAAGTTGTGACCCGGACAATTATTTTGGCATGTTATTTTTATATGTGCACTGTGGCCTTGACCTTGTGGATATCACCTTAGTTCAAGATCATAGCACATGGGCAACAATGTGTAATATATTTTCCAAATCCAATCCGCCTGTTAAAAGATAAGTCCTGCACAACGAATTTGGCTATGTGTGCACTGTGGCCTTGACCTTAAAGATATAGCCTTGGGTTGAGGTTATTACATATTTTTCGTTATGGGCAACACATGTATGAAATATTTTTGAAATTTTACTTGACACTAAGAACTTATGGCCCAAACAAAGGTTTTCGCTATGTTTGAGCTGTGACCTTGACCTTGAAGATGTGACTTTGAGTCAAGGTCATGACACACCTTTGAATCATTTTCAATAATTTTGTGAAATTTTATACAGATCCGACGAGGGGTAAGAAGTTATAGCCCGGATAAATTCACAGACGAACAAACAGAAAGACGTAAAACGGTGATTCCAATATTCCCCCCAAAATTGTATTGCGGGGGAATAGCAATGTTCCTAATGAATGTCAAATCATACATTTTATTTATGATTACTGAACGATATCTCACCGCATACTGCATGCATTGCCTTATTTGGAGATTCTGTTGCTGTTTCCATACGCTAACGGATTGAGTTGTAATACTTTGCCTACGTATTGATATATTGTTAACCATTCTTGTCTTTCATTTCTCTTGTCGTTGCATTGTTGTTGTTGATATATCTTTGTTCTTGCAGCAATTACAGAATCCCCCAAAGGCATTTATATTGATATATCATATATATATTTATACAGAAAATCACAGGTCTATATGTGCAGTCTACTACACTTATTTAAAATGAAAATAAAACTGTTAACCTTTAAGCTACATGCTTCTTGCAGATATGAAAATTTATGTCATGGTAGCAAAGTACCTTTATACCAGCAGGAAAAGCTATCATTGTAACAAGTCATTTAAGTAAAGTTTAGCTTTATTTAAAGAACGGGTAAATGTATGTCCTTTTTTACCAAACTCTTTTTGGTTTATTTATCTGGCCTTTTTCTTTTTCTTCATTTATTTATTTGCTAGTTTTATTTTGTATTTTTATTTATTCCTATTTGTTTTCTCGTTTATCAATGTTATAGATACAGGATGTAACCACAAAAAATAGCAAAGACTCCGGGATTTGAATCTGTGTCACTTGCACCGCGATACATTGGAAGAAAAAAATATATACTAAGTCGACTATTGGAGATATTTTCATATAAGATTTATGAAAAATAAGGTTATTGTGTTTACTAACTACATTTAAGAGTAAAATTGGGAAGATCGTAGAGAAATTCTACTTATTGAAACATGGAATCGTCGAGATAAAGGTGCACTTTTACCTTGACAAAACGGTTTTTCAATGCCTTGACTATTGTAAAATATCTACCGGATCTCGCTGCTCTGCGAAACATATTCATACTAGATCTGCACGTTGCCGTGGTCACATGGTCAAAGTACCTATAGCTTTTAACAGGTCAGTTTTCTGGATGAACAAATTTTACTGGAATATTATAAACATATATTTGTCCAGCACGTTACTGGACTTACAGGATGATAATACGATTATACTATGATCAGAAATATTTACAGATATTTGTATAGGAAAAGATGAAGCATATACACCTGTTAGATATTTTATGCATCACAGTCCCAAACATGCCTTTTATTGATAAACACTTTGATCTAATATCAGATTGATTTCCATTGAAAATGTGAAGTCTGTGAATGAGTTTTATCTCCTCTTTGGAGTTGAACTGACCCTTTAATTAGTGTACACCAGACTGTGGACGAAATAAATGCAATGCTGATGCTTTTTTTAAATAAACTCCAAAATGTGAAACGAGACTTTAATGACATGGTCGCATTAGTTAATATAAAATTCTAATTTGTTTCATTTTCAGCTCGAATAGCAGAAATTTTGGCCGGATAAATGGGACGTTGTTTACCTAAGTTTTGGAAATTCTTCTCGTAAATCTTCCTCCACATCCGTAAATCAGCGGAATACAAGCACAGGTTAGCATTTCTTTCTGATTATGTTTGTCAGTATAAGCGTAATTTTCTGGAATTACGAAGTATTCTGAATACTGCTTTAACGTAAGATACCATAAGGGGATTATTGGTTATAAATTGTTCAAAAAATAATGAAAAATATGAATGTAATAAATATACACATTTAACAAATAAATAGTAAACGTGCGACAGTTGTGTGATCTCGTTGATTTCTTTTTCATTAGAGAGTGTTGTTTAATTGTCCTGTTCTCAGTGCAAGTCAGATAGATTGGCCCTTTAAACATTTTAACCACCAGTTGAATTTTTTTCACTTGACGGTTTTTGGTAGCATTCGTAATTGCATGGTAATTAAATATCACTGTGACGACTTTTTGATGTATTTCCTCTACTTTTCTATAAGGTGGGTATTGTAGTGTGGTTTACTAAGACCATCACTTTCGGTCTTCTTTTAGTATGAGAGTGTAAGAAGTATGGCCAAGGATGAAAATGGATTTACAAAAACGCAGGTACCGATGTCATTTGAGAGGACGAAATGTTAAAGCTGATAAGATATACATCTAACATATCAGAATCTAACTACCCAATACATAATGCAGCATGAAGACCACTTCATATTCTTCCCGTCATAGAAGCGATCTCAGATCCCTGGCTTGTCTGGAGGAATAGACGGAGCTGTAAAGCACATCACCCGTGTTTTTTTTTTTTGTTTTTTTTATTTGTTTGTTTGTTTGTTTGTTTTTTTTTTTTTCTTGTTTTTTTTTTAAATCCCTTATTGAAATTGAGAAATACTGTTTTAACAAAAACAGCACATAATACCCTATTGCGTTCCTTTTACAAGAGAATTTTATTTCAATAGTCTTGTTGATTTACTTGAGTCATACTGGTTTACCAATTATATAGATATGCATCGTAAAGGCAGTAAAGTGTTTAAATCTCTCTGTAGAAATATCTCAATATCCCTTCTATTATATATACATGCAGCCCACTTCACAGGTTCATACATGTATGCATGTGAATCACCGAATTCCTTGAGTTCAAATGCATAATGATAATTTACTGATACACTATTTCAAATAATTCCGTACACTAAAAAGGTATTATGTAAATTGAATTTGGAAAGAAATGTTTTGGTCTTTGAAAACCTAAGGTTTTATTTATTTATTTAAAACAATAAGATCGTGCATAGGAGGTCTTTGTCAAAGAATATTTATAATGTATTATATGACATCATTAGACGATTATTATTGTGCCAATATAGCTCTAAGGTTTTTGGTGAGCGTGTATATTGAAAATTAACCAAATACATGACATAGGATTGAAAATGAAATGCATAAAAATTACTTTACAGTTCATTTCTAACACTTTGAGAGTTCTTGTATTAATTGATTAAAGAAAAATGCGAGTAAATCTATTTGTCTGTTTCGCCCTTTTGGTTGTAAAGTTTTTAGTTTTTGAGCCAAAAGGATTCTGTAGTGAGTCGTGATTTTTCATGCCCGTATGGTTTTTTTTTTTCTATCCTCACAATTTGAAAGTCCTTTAAGGAATTGATAATATGGCCGCGTTTGCGCTTTCTTATATTTGAAATCGTTACCATCGTGCTATCGTACGTAGTCCTTCCTGTGTATCAAATTTATACGCTTTTTCACATTTACGGCAATGTAGGCTACATGTATATATTATATATATATATATATATATATTTTTCCACTTGGGGTTACCTTTCATTTTGTATTTTCTCCGTCCGTTCGAAAAAAATGAACATACTTTTTCCGCGTTTCGTAGGATAGCGTTAAAATTTTGTATTGATGTTACAAATGAAATACACGTTTGGCATAAGGCCTCTTTTGGTTTAATCATAAAATATAAGGGAAGGTAGGGGTCAGGCAAAGGTCTCTGAGGCTGGTCATTCCCTAACTGTTTTATTTTACAGACAGATCAAGTATTTATATCTTTGATTTATGTCTCACCCCGTTTGAGTTTTTCACCTTAAAATAAGTTTTATTTCTGTTTACAACTGGGATTGATGTAAATCCTTAAGCAGTTTGCAATTTAATATCGATTGGTTTATGTTTGACACATAGAATTAAATTTAAAGTATTTTGATTATAATTTGTCTTTTGAATAGCATTATCATCATTCGAATATTTTATGTATATCACGCCTCTGTTTAGCAAATAAAAGTTGTAACAATTATAATTACACATAAATACAAAATAATTACATATCGTGCGTTTTTAATCACACGTTTACATTCATTATTTTATTTATAAAACATGTTTTTGAGCTTTTTATGAACCAATGTGTTCTTTATGTTTTATCTCTTCCAAATGCAATCAAAGGCGGAGTTGGAAATATTTGCTCCAGACGCTCAGATTTGTGAAGCGTTGCTAATCTGTGTTTTACTATGGAGTGTATATTCGGAAGTCCATCGCTGTCAGTAGTGGGCCAAAACCAAACGAGAATCCCGTTTCCACTAATAAACTCTGCGAAACTCTGAAATAAATAAATAAAAAAAAACACTCAAAACACCTGGCAGTCCTGATCATTACTGAAAAACCTGATGTCTACACTGATAAACTCTCAAAAACACTGACGACCCCCCCCCCCCCCCCCCCCAAAAAAAAAAAAACTAACAAAACGGAAAAACCAGATAAATGGAGGATTTTGAATATCTTTCTTTTCCCATTACCAATTGTACATAAAACATGTAATTTCACTACGTCATGTATTTCTTAAGTATGATGTAATGTTGAAGAAAGTACATCATTTTTTGTGTTTCGCAACATTATGCTGTCATGCCAAATCGTTATTTTGAACATGTCTCAGATGATAATGACGAAATTGTGAATGTAAACCATACACACATTAAGCAATGTAATAAATACACACGTTAAACAAATATATACAATACACGTTCAGAAATCTGCGAGCTCTATTTTAAATCATTCTGTTGATTTTTGTAATATCCGGAAATACTGTTTTCACGGCAAGTGAAAAGTTTCCGGTCCGTAAACCCTTTAACTACAATGTTTGGCCTTTTCTTAATTGACAATCTTTATGCGGTATCGTGACTGCACTGTTAATGCATATTTTTTTATGGATCCTTGATATATTTGAATCCAACTACGTAATTCTAGAGTGGAGAGTGTAGTGTCGTTTATTCATTCTCATTGTCCTTTATCTTTTCGTATCTGACTGTTGGAAATAATCCCAGGTACCGATGCCATTTGAAAGATAATATTACAGGTGTTAAAATATACAAACAAAACAATATATTGGAATGACATATCCAATACTTCATGCAGCATCAAGATGATGCGGTAGTTTGTCTGGACAAACAGTCCGTGCTGCGAAGTACAGCACCTTATCGCTTTTTAAAAGATACATGTAGGAATGGAATTTAAATCTCCCTATTAATCAATACGAGACAAACTGTTTTACCAGTTTCGTGTATTATGTAATCAATATAATTGAGGAAGGTATTGAAATATTTGGAAGCATTGAGGGATTTATAAACTACGCAGCCATGACGTTGATTTCTATTTAACATAATTTCAATCCATGTACTGTATGAGATTGTAAAGAGAAAAGCTGTAGAGTCAGTATATGCACCGCTATACGTGACTTTAAATTTTACAAGATTATTAAAGCCATAACGATTATTACCGTGGAATATTCACATTAAAAATAGGACTGTATTTTGTTGTAGTCATATGTTTGGTAAAACATAAGTATTGGAAGATATTGATTAAAATTTATCATGAATGAGAATTATGTTGTGATTGATGTTATTTGAAATATATGAATCTAATTTCAACTACCCGGCATATAGACATTAAGCGGACCATAATACCTTTACAACTCATGTAACTCAAAACTACAGGTTATGCAGTACAAACCAAAATATCACAAAAACCGGTTTTTGACACAGGTAGCAAGAAAAGGAATATTAGAAATATTTAAAATATAAATGCTACTTTTAAGCATTTTCAAAATACCATAAAAACACACATGATGCATTCATATCGAAGAACAAACTTCAAAATTTGTAATAATTCAAACTTTAATGAGATACACCGCAACTTCGGGTAAATCTTAAGAGGTTATGTACATAATAGGATAGATAATGCACGGTATACAGATGTATTGGACTCTAGTACCTGAGGATATGAACACCTCTGATACTTCGAAAAAAAAAATTACATCAGAGATATTTTGATATCTATAACACTTTAGTACATGCATGTTGTTTAAAGATTTCTTTGTATTGTACAACTCTATATTGGAATTACGAATTACGTAAGAGCTATCAAAAAAGCGATGCGTTAAATTAAACACCTTGCACGAAAATCACCATGTTTTCCCATCCATGTTGCGGATATCATAACTATGATATCGAATGTTGGATCAGTGACACGTTAATCTATGACGTCACAAATGTATCAATCATGAAGTTTTCATTTCATTTTCAAGGAACCCATTTCATCTACAAAATTAAATTTTATTTACTAAATCTTACACCAGTGGGTTGAATCTAGATACTTATGTCCTTAATTAAAACCGTGTTTAAACTTTAATCAAATGGAGTAAGTGCGCAGGTGAAGTTCCGCACAATTAATTGTTCACAATATTTTGCATCATCTGTTAATGTGGCGACGGATAAAGAGAAAGTGTCACCCCATCCTCATCGGTATATATATATATACATATATATATATATATATAAATTATATTGAAATTTCTTGAGTGTTAGTAAACTTTTATTGCCGTTTTATTGATAGTATTATCATGTATTTGGTCGTTTGAGCGCTTTTGTTGAAATCAATGTTCTTTTGGTACTTACATCGTCTCCGTCTGTCGAGTGTTTGAGGTCACGGAGGGACAAAATAAAAGTCAGGATATAAAACTATTGATTTTTCTAAAAACTCGAACTATTTCTTCATGAAACTTCATACTTGCATCATTGTGGTAGTATTTAATTATTTAATTTAATAATTAGTTTAGTACATCTTTTATGGCGACAAATCAAGGTCTTTTAAGTCGGACATTTTCAACTCCGTGTCGCCAATGGCGTACTCCTTTTAATGTAGCCATCGTGGATTCAATTGTCCAGCTTTGCTTCTGAACTATTTTCCACTTTCGTATTGATGGAGATTTATCGAAGGGGTAAATAAACCCACTGGGGCAGGAAGTAAAAGCGGAATGAAGAGCACGACAAAGAACAAAACGCAAAGAACATTTAAGGATGAATGGACAAGGGACAGAAAGTTGCTTACAAATACCGAATGGAATGATTTTTTTAACGTGCAAATTTTCCACTGCAGCAAGTTACATTGACAGTAAGACTAAATGGATATTTTACTTAGTTTACATAACTTAACCCTCAAAGAAATTTCAGAATTTCGGATAATAACTAGTATATTCCAATGAAACAGGAGAGGACTTTAGGTTTCCGTTCCATCCGTCTGTCTGACTGTCGGTGTCTGTGACACCACAGTTTTCGACACTTGAAAAAAGTTGAAAGAGAACGTCAACTTTTGATATATTGACATGGAACTTTGTTTGACTCAGATTTTCAATATTAATGTCTTAAAATTGATGTAAGGGAAAGGGAGGATAGGTGGGTTTAGCAAGTTGCATTCTTTATATTTTATATACTAAAACAGTATGAAGTTGCATTGGGCTATGTAATACCGTGCCTCATGAAATTTTCACAAAAAAATGCAAGATGGTGTCTGGGTCATAGACTTATAATTTGTATGCTAGTGTGAAGCATGAGGATTCAAAACAGCATATAGCTGCCTTCGATGTATGGAACAGAAAACCAAAGGAAGAAATTGAGGCAGACAAAATTATTATGAATCTGAACAAGGACATATTTGAAAGACATGTGAAAATGTTTACAAATTTTCATGCCTTGATCATAAATTGAAGGCCACTTTAAACTTTGTTTGGATGTGTCAACTGGATTCCATGAGCGGCTTTCACATGGGTGAAACTTATCGAAATGTTATGTCAGCTAGGAAATTTTTCTCTTCAATTGCATATGTTAAGTTCCAAGAAGCTCAATTCCTGTGTGTAATAGGTGATTGTGCGACAGATACTAGTATTCAATAGCAGGAGATGTGGTTGTTCCGTATATGCATAAAGGGTACAATAAAAGTTTTCTTTATTGGAACTGAATCCAGTGCAAATGCAGAGCATATTGTCAAAGGATTAAAAAAGTTGATAAACGAAAATATTTGTAATTGATTCTGCAAAGTTTACCAGGAAATTGGTATCCCTTGGTTGTGATGGTATTATGGTGGGATGTAAAACGGGATTTCCGGCATTGCTAAAGGAAGAACAGCCATGCCTTGTGACAGTGCATTACATGGCTAATCGGCTTGACCTTTGCCTCAAAGATGCTGCCAAAAAGATGAGCCTTTATAACAAGATCTTTTACACATTGTTAATTGGAATTTATGACTTTTATTACCATACCTCCCTCAACTGATCTATGCTTATACGTACTTTCCATGCCCTTAAAACTGGACAAGAAAAAACTTTTGATCCTTTTAGTCAGGAGTAACAAGGTGGATAGGACGTCAATGCCGTGCTATTACAGCTTTTGTTACATCTTTCAAGTTCATTGAGGCACATTTAGAACAGGTATATGATATTAAGTGCAGACTATGCCGTATGGTTTCTAGCACAGAGTAAAATGATTTATATATAAATCATTAATGAATACATAACCTGATATTGTTTGATCTTGGCAAAGTACAAGTAAAATCCTAAGATCATTTCTTATATTACTCAACAACGTAACAATGTCCACATTTAGAATAAATTTTGAATTTAAAGAAATTCTCACTTGGTAAATGTTTATGGCCGTGTTTGTAACTTGACTGAATATTTAAACATACACATTTATTACACTAGTCGACAGAAACTAGAGACAGAGTTTAATCCAAAGAAAAGGCATTTCTAAGGCTACAGAAAGCAAAAAACATTGTAGCTTTTCTGTTATTTCCCCTTGATGTCCTGGCCCAATCGAGACGAATGTCGTTGGTCCTACAAAACAGAGAGAGAGAGAGAGAGAGAGAGAGAGAGAGAGAGAGAGAGAGAGAGAGCCTGCTGTATAGACAACATGCAGAAATTTCTGCCACGAAAGAAATTCTGTTGTAGTACAAGGACAGGTACATGAATATATTAATATCAGATCTATTTAGGAATAAAAAATTCTAAAATATAGGTGCTTTTATATCAAATGTGCACGTATATCTGTGTCAGATTTAATCATAGACTAGATGGTTGACCCTTGAAGTTGTATTGATACTTGTCTACGGATTTTCACCTAAAATAAAATAAATAATAATTCTTAGTGAGGGACCACATAGTAAGAAATTGAAAGACTTGGAATTTAAAGGTGTCAAACTTCTGAACACTGCAATCGGTGGTAGAGGGGCTAAAGAAGAGTTTCTGAAAAGAATTCAGAATCACCTGGGTCTTTGACCAGAGAAAATACTTGTCAGTTATTTCATTTTTATTTATTCTATTATCAAGCGTTCAAATAAACTGTCATGCAGAATGGTTTAATTCTATTTATGGATAGAATAAAATCCAAATCCCAGTTATTGACTTAAGTATTTTCTCAGTTTTTGGTAACGGACCCAGCTGGACAACCGATTTCCGAATTCATTCACAATGATGCAAGGAAGATCTTGTTAGTGACTCGCATTGCAGACATTAAAACGTGGCTTGAGGAAAAGGAAACACTGAGAAGTCTTAATTTGTTGCAATTAGCTTGATTTAGTTTGGTTACAGCTGGTTGCAGAATTTGTATGTTTTCATTCTCAGTCAATGTTTTATTAATTATTTGATAACTAAATTTTACTGAAGCATTCGTTCTTGCAATTTCAGCAATTCTGCATGATTTTATTATGTTTGATTATAATGTTAACTGTTGTTGGTCCACATAATTTAATGTTGCTTCAAACTGAAGAAATGTACAATAAATGTATGCTATGGTTAGTGTGGTATTACTGAAATTCGTATAATGAATTGAAGCTTAATGATTTGAATAAGGATTTTGTTCATCCAAGAAAAAGGTACTTAATTACCAATTACCATTAAGACAAGAAATCAAAATGAAATACAGGATTATGATAATGAGCAACATACATTTTCTGTCTACATACTTTGGTGATGAGGATCTACATTACCTGATTGATCACGTGAGTACTGCTCTTAAAGAGGCTGGTGCCGATTTAGAGGAGGCAGAATCAGAGTGGAGTTATTGAAGAATCATGTATCCAGCAAACGTTCACAAAGGTTCATACATATTTTTTTTTTATTTTCATGCATAATAATTTAAATGAATTAGCATTCATGTGTTATTCAGATAACATGTACATGTAGCAGGAATTAGCATTCATGTGTTATTCAGATAACATGTACATGTAGCAGGAATTAGCATTCATGTGTTATTCAGATAACATGTACATGTAGCAGAAATGTGAAATTATTCATATTTATCTGATCTGTATTTTTACTCTGAAAAATTATTTCACTCATATTTCAGTCCCAAAGATTTGTTCCTGAATGGAGATCCATCAACCAGGAGTTTGGTGAGACTAATTAATATACTACATATTATAGACCTTATTTTCACCCTATCCCCATCAAGTGCAGAGGCAGAGACGAGTTTTTCACGGTTGAAACTGATTAAAAATAAACTGCGAACGAATCTGAGTGCCATCTCATTGAATGAAAAGTTAGCAATAAAATTGCTGTCTCCAATTACAGAGAGATTGATCCTAAACAAGCTATTCAGCATTGGAATGCGAATGTGGTTCGGTCTCGAAAACCATAGATCATGAGAGGCAGAGTGCAAAAAGACACGAATGACATTAGTGATGAGAGACAGAATGAAGGGGAAGATGTGCAGGAGATATGTGAGTCTGATACGCAAGATGCAGAAAAAGAGCAGACAGAGAGAGGTGATGGAAAAAGACGGTTAGAAAGGGATAAAGATACATGTAGAGAAAGATTGGGAGAATAGCATGACGATAAAGATTCAGAGTTTTCAGAGAATGAAAGTGATATAAATGAGCACCCTTTTCAAATTGAAAGAGAACTAGAAAATTGTTAATGTTGTAAGTAATTGAAATTTAATTTGAATAAGTTACGAAAGGCTGCTTTTATTTAAGGGTTACGAAACACTACTCCGGGCTCCTACTTTTTGAAATCTAGGGGCCTGGGTGGCTACTTTGTCAAAATGATTAATTCTAGTCTAGTCTATATAAAATTTGTCATAAATTATCATTGTTCTTTACAATTATAATTTTGTTTAGTGATTTGGGTTTTTCTTTTCAAATTTTCTTCTATTATCGAGGAAATTGTATAGTGTGAAATAGCATATAAATACTCGTATCCCTTTACTGCGCTGAAAAGTCAAGAATTGGTTCAATAATCGTCAACCTTTAAGCTACATGTAATTTTCAGACATAGAAATTATTCCAAGGTAGCAAAATATCATGATACTTGCAGGAAAAACTTTATTTTATCTTGTTGCCTCGCTTATTCATATTATAACATGGAACCAAAATGTAACCACCCAAATGCAAAATCCGGGATTCGAATCCGTATCACCTGTACTGCCATGCATTGCAAGCAATAGGTAATTTAGTAATAACATTGAAGAGTAAAACTGGGGAGATCGTAGAGAAATTCTACTTATTGAAGCATGGATTCCCTACGATAAAGATGCACTTTTACCTTGACAAAACGGTGGTCCAACGCCTTGACTGTTGTTGAAATACCTACTAGGTCTCTCTGTTCTGCTCAGCATATTCTTACAAGATCTGTACGTTGTCGGATGATGAAGACCCTGGGAAAATCAACACTTTATCTCACGTTGTCAAAGTACCTAAAAGGTTTTCACCGGTTACTTCTGGATGAATGAATTTGACTGGATTATTACAGAGATATGTTTGTCCAGCACCTTATTTCACGATGATAGTGCGTTTATAGTGTTATCAGTGATATACACATATTTATGTATAGAAAAGGATGAACCATATGCACCTGTTAGACACTTTATGCATTACAGTCCTAAACATGCTTTATATTGATAAACTATTTAATGTGCTTTCTGATTGATCTCCTTTAAAAATAAGAAGTCTGCGAATGAGTTGTATCTACTCTCTGGTATTGAGCTGAATGTAACCATCATTGATAGGTGACATGACATTGATTAATACCCTAAGATGTTTATTGAATTGTACGCAGGAAATTAATATACAGCTGTCTGTTGCCGACATAAAGCGGTTTTGATGTTTTAAACAAACTCAAAAATGTGAAACCAGATTTTAAATTCATAGTTACATCAGTAAATATGGAGTGCTCATTTGCATTTACAGTTCAGCTGAGATAGCAGGACATTTGACCGGATTAATAGACCGATGTTTACGTAAAGTTTTGGAAATCTTTATCGCAAATCTTCCACCGGATCTATAAATTAGCGGATTACAAGCAAAAGTTAGCATTTCTATCCGATTGTATTTATCAGTATCAAAGTCTTTTCCGGATTTACGAAGTATTCTGAATACCGCTTTTAGGCATTTTCTCAACGCTATGATGCCATGCTAAACTATTGAATATAATTTGTGCCGGATCCCTTATTATGAAAAGTATGAATGTATAAATAAAAAATATATATATATTATAAACGTTCAGACATTTATGTCCTCTCGTTGAAATTTTGTTTCTTTCGTGACTGTAATGTAATTGCACTGTTCTCAGGGTAAATGAAATAATTGAGGCCGTTAATCATTTTATCCACCAGTTTACCGTCTTTAATTGGTCGGCATATTAATTGCAAGGTAATCGAATATCTCTGTGTCGGCTTCTTGATGTATCCCCTTCTACTTTTTACAAGGTGTGCATTTTAGTGTGGTTTACTAAATCTCCCATTTTCAGTCTCCTTTTAGTATCAAATTGTGAATAGTATGACCAGAAAATGAAAATGCATTTACAGAAACTCAGATACCGATGTCAGTTGACAAGACAAAATTTTATAGACAATACATATCTAAATTAATACAGTTAAACCTGTGTATTAAGGTCAGCTAAGGGAAGAGTCAAAAGTGGCCTTTATAGACAGGTGGCCTTTATACAGAGGTCTATTATCTAGGAAAACAGAAATTGGGAACTAAATATGTGACCTTTATAGACAGGTGACCTCTTAATAGAGGTGGCCGCTAAGACAGGTTTCACTCTATATCGGAATCTAACTACCCAATGCATAATGCAGCATCAAGACAACTCCATATTCTTCTGCGATCTCAGATCCCGGGCTTGTCTGGACAAACATTAAGAGCGAAAGCACAGCATCCTACTATATTTCTGTTTTAAATACCTTAGTCAAAATGAGAAATACTGTTTTACCAGGAACAATGCACAGTACAGCACTCGATCGCATTTCTTTAACAAAAGAATGTAATTCCGATTGGTTTAATTGAGACACACTGGTTTTCCAATTACATACATGATGTAATATATAAAATAAAGGGGACATTGAGATATTTCTAAAGAGAGATTTAAAGAGTATACTGCCATGGAGTTAATTTCTGTTTCTCATTATTTCACTCTGTTAGATGAGGAGTAAACCTGCAAATCATTATATATAGTGTTGTATGTCAGTTTAAATACTACAATCAATTTTAGCCAAAGGCGTTAATATGTTGAAAATGGGACTGTATTTTGTTATAGCCATATGTTTCATAAAGGGCAAGTATTGTAATATGTAAATGCAAATATTTGAAATGTGTGTTTTGACTCATTGATATATTTCAAAATATGCAAACGGAAGCCGCAAATTCCAATATTTAGTTATAGGCCATGAGAAAATTTACTTTGTTAGGACAAATTCTGATTCCAAAAATAAATACACTGAAATAACTGTCATCCAGATGTTGAAATTTCTTATCGATAACATTTTTGTGATGTTTGGAGGTAAGGTTTTTCAACAAATTGTCGGCATTCCAATGGTCACGAACTGTGCTCCGCTTCTGGCTGACATATCCCTTTACTCATACGAAGCTGAATTCATTCAGTCTTTGCTTTTGCAAGGACAAAAACAATTGGCTCTTGGCTTCAATTTTACTTACAGATATATAGATGACTTGCTTTAAATTACTAATCCTTCATTCGCGGATTACCTTAGCATCATCTATCCAAGTGAACTTGAGGTCCAAGAAACCACAGAAAGTAGTAATTCTACTTCGTATTTAGATATTATGTTGTATTTCGACATCAATGGTCAATTGAACACCTCTCTCTATGACAAACGTGACGATTTCAATTTCGCTATCACAAACTTTCCTTTCATAACTAGCAACATTCCATCATCGCCCGCATACGGCGTATTCATATCTCAGTTAATACGTTATTCCAGAGCATGTTCAAATTACAGTGACTTTGTTCTGAGGGCTAGGCGACTTTCAGTTAAGCTGCTCAACCAGGGTTATATATGTGCTAGACCAGCAACCTCACTGAGGAAGTTCTACGAACTTTACGAGACACTTATTACTCCATATGATATCTCGTTATCCAGACTTTTAAATGATATTCTGGATTGAGACCGATTCCGATCATTTTACACAGATTTGACACCTTCTATACTAGAAGGTTACCTACTGTGACTTCTCCATAAATAAATACATATGGGATTTACCCGACTTGACTCCTTCTACTGGGTATATCTGACGGGTGTTGCTAGCAGGCAGGAGATGCTCACTCTCACCGGGCACCTGATCTCATTCCATCACAGGGGTTCACATATGCTCTTCAAGTAGACATATTTTGTTATTTTCCATTTTCTGTTTTTCATTTTCAGTGATTTTGTATGTCCTCTGGTTTCATGATTTTTAGACTTATGGCTTGGATTTATCCATCACCTTTACATCTTATTATTACAATCGAGTATATGTACAGTGAGGTGCAGTCCTAACATAACATTATGTTAATGTCGCGTTAACATGAACTTTGCTTTCCTCGTGCGCTCAGGACTGCTGAGCACACGCGTTTGCGTTAACGCAGATTTCCACGTGAACTTAATTTCTAGACCGCGTGAACGCGCTTGACTGCCGCGTTAACGCGCTTAACTGCAGCGTGAACATGCTTGACAGCCACGTTCACTTGCTTACAATTAAAACTTGTATTAAAATGATTATACAGAAGAATTTGAAGGAGAATCAATATATACATTGTATATTTAAATATAAAAACATATTAATGTGTAAGTCAAATATTTAGAATTCAAGAAAACCGGTACCTTCTGAGTTAAGGGTTGAATTTTAAAAATATTGAACGCAATTTCCGAACATTGACTTTAATGAAATGTATTCTTATTTCAGGATGATAATAACAATAATAATAATAACAATAATAATAATAATAATAATAATAATAATAATGAAAAAAAAAATAAAGATGATAACAATGATGATAATTAATATATTCATATATTAGGCTATAGAAAATAGCTTAATTAGAAATAATAATAATAAATACATAAATAAGAAATATCTGTTAATACATAAATAGATTAGTTATAAATGAAATAACAAATAAGAAATAAATACATAGATAAACTAATTAAAATAAATAACTGAGTGAAATTAGAAAGTAATCATGCTAGTATAAACTGACTAAGTTTTTTTTTTTTTTTTTTTTTTTTTTTTTTTTTTTTTTTTTTCATAAATACCTTATTGCATGTCTACGCGATAATTTCCTTTGTTATATTAATATGGAATCCTTAATGCAGGGTGTCATTTTAACATTACATTTAATACACGTTTTATGGCAACATTCGCGGTCATATAATTAGATCCATTTGTTTTTTCCATCTGTACATGTACCACTACATAGAGAATCACAAATAAAGACATGTGAACATGCGACTGGACCAAGCGCACGCGGGAAAAAATCGCGTTAACGCGAATTCCCTACCGCGTTAACGCGAGGAGCGCACGCGCGTCCGGTCTAGCAGTCCTAGCACGTGTGCTAGAGCAGTCCTCATGACCGCTTTTCGCGTTAACGTGTATGTTATGTTAGGACTGCACCCATCTGTACATTAACTAGATTTTCATACTTTCGCTACACATGCTACTAGACATTAAAAATTCTTCAGTGCAAAAACTTAAAAATCCATTACAAACGGCTTTTGAAACTACAGGTGGTTTGAAAACGAATATTTCAAGTACTGTGACTACTTTGTAACGATTTCATAATACAGATAGTATGCGTTTAAATGAGAAATACGAAAGTGATTGGTGTCACATTACAATTGCACTAACAACAATGTTGAACAGTGGACATTCACGGAATTCAGATAGGCAAAACCAGGTGCCCAATAGGAATGAACATCTCCTGTTTGACAAGCCACATCCGCCATGAATACCCTTATTCACCACTGTTTCATATACATGAATGTGAATAACACTGTGTAGAAAATGTCACCATCACACAACCTCAGAAAATATATAATTATTAAACTTAAGACAAACCATCAGCGGTGAACTTTTTCACGAGCTCCACACTCCAAATTGACGAATGTCAGTATGTTATAATCTAACAACCTTTAGTTCATCCTATAATAAGAACATAAATACCTTCAGACATAGGATGTCAGAATTGTTTCCCATTATACACACGTCATATCAGTATGGTCACTGTGAATATGATCAGAATGGTTGTTGTAAAACTAACTACCGCGGGATGTATTTCTCATTTTATTTCTTACGTTCTGTACTACCTTCTATTATCTTATAATTATTTGACAAGAGAATATGAACGGAAGCGCTGAGTAGTGATGGGACATTGATTGATTGTTTTAGACATTTTAAATAAGATGTCGGATATCCGATCAATGACTCTATGACGTCAATTGACTAACAATTATGAACTTTTTAACGCCACGCTATTTCAAGTAAAATTCAAAAGCATAAAAAATGAACCGAAACCCGTTTTCTCTATTCGTGAATTTTCGACTAACTTAATCTTAAACCAGAGGGTTAAATCTTGTTATGTTTGTCCTTCATTGACAGAAATGTGTTTTAGATTTTGATCAAATGGAGTACGACATGTCTCTTGTGTAGGTTTTGGTCCCGACTTAAAAAAAAAGAAGACAAGAATAAGGCATTGGGCAATGGTATTCTTAAGAAATTGTGCTTGTAGTGTGGTTAATTAAGATCTCTCACTTCCATTAAGTATCAATCCATCAGAAGATCCCTATCCCAGATCCCTGGCTTCTTTATACGAACATTCATAAATTTGTTATTCAGCACCCTATCTCATTCCTTTTCGATAAGGCTTAAATCGCTTGTTATTCAAATTTACGCATATGGATTTACTACATGCGTGCATTATATAATGGACGGTGTATTGAGATATTTTAGCGCAATGAGGAGATTTAAATACTATGCAATTGTGGAGATAACTTCTTTTTTTCAATATAATGTGTAAATATGTAAAGGGTGGAAAGCTGTAGAGTTATTATGTATACCGCTATGTCATTTTAAATCCTACAAACATTTAAAGTTAAAGGCGGTTCTATACATGATGAAAATTCGCATTGAAAACGCGACTTTATTTTGCTGTACCTATATGTTTGATCAATTGTAAGAAGTGGACTAAGTCAAGGTTACTGGGTCAAACGTTTCAGCATCAAAATGAAGTCTAGTAATGGTGAATGTGTATGTGAAGTATGAAAGCGACTACCCTCATACTGTAAGAGAAATATGCTTTCAAAAACTTAACCAAGTTACTTTTACAAGGCCAAAGGACAAGGTCAGTTGGTATCAAATTGCAGTACGTATTAGACTAAATGTGCGTAAAGACCTATCCCTTATACTTTAAGAGAAATCTGCTTACACAAATTCCTAACCGCCTGACGAACACTGGGATAGAATAATTCTTATATAACATCCTCCCCATTTTCATTTTTTTTTTTTTTTTTTGCGTAAAAAAATGGGGGGGGGGGGGGGGGGGGGGCTGACAATATTTCTGCATATACTACAAATTAAATCGTTGCTATTAATATTGACATGAGTGGTTAATGGAACGGAATGAGCAATATGCTTTAGTATTGTACGTACCATTTATTGCATGATACGAACACGACATGTCCGTAGTTGTACGTAAACTTTAATCTATGAAAAAGGTAGACATGTATAAAACAATCACAATTCACGATCCTATAATGACATGGAATCGTATTTTTTATTTAAAACTAATTTTATTGCAAGGTAAACTAGTAACATAGAAATGAAGCTTTAATGTCCATGGACCTTAAGTTTTGGTACCAACGAAAAGGTATTGCAAATATGGACACATATGCTAAATATGAATGCCCTACGTCTGATGGTTAAAAAGTTATGACCAAGGTTAGCTTTTCGGACAGACGGATGGACGGACAGACCAATGATATTCAATGTCCCTGCGCTTTCGCGAAAGCGGGGGACAATATATAGTTAGAATGTACAGCTTTTACACTATGTGTAATTTTTATATATGTATAATCGTGAATAATGACATTTTCATTTCAGACACTATTATCCGTCACATGAAATATTATAGCATTCAATGCACACAAACAATAACCGAGTTTATTGTTGAAATAAAGTCGTAGATAAGGATATAATGTCTGCAATAGTGCAAATTAATATCAAAATCGCAAATGCAGAATTTTTTAATCACACTTATTTGTTCTATCTTATTTATTTATATTTTTTTCCATTACTCTCAATGTAAAATTCAAGATAAGTTCAAGATGACCCTCAGTTCAATTAAAATAAAAATTCAAATGAACAGAAGTAACAGTGCACTGCCTATCTGAAGGCAAGAAATCGTCTCCATCGCCCTGATTGTCAGCGTGAAACTTTTTAGTAAACGGCAATAGAACAGCCCAATTCAAGCCTTATTGAGACTTCTGAGAAGAGGACGTTGCACTATTGTAGAGATCAAATCATTACAAAATATATGGAACATCAACATGATAAACCATGCTCTGCCAGTCTGAAAGCGAGCTAACACCCTAGATCTGTAGGAGTCCCGATTAACAGTCAGAGGGGACGAGGTTCAGGACCATGTCTCCTCTGAAAGAGGTTTGGGCAAGGCTCGTCATATAGTCCCCACCGCCTTGTTAGTCAGCGTGCAACGTTCAAGTAAAAGTCTGCATAAGGCTGTAGAGGGGCCAAATACAAGACCTATAGTCTTGTGGATGATCTCAATATCATATTGTCTATTTAGAAGACGTTTGACTACTTTATTACATGATAAAATAACGTTATCGGAGCCTTTTACTTTCCTTAGTTGATATACGAGATCACCGTAAAAATTAGGATGGGAAATTCCATTGGATACATACTGTTGAAAAGAAATATTTCCAAATTTATATAGAAGTTCTGAATAAGATCTGATGAATTTGCCGAATGTTTTTCTTAGCTTGTGATATCTGTAACAAAAATATTAAAATATAATGCTACAATATCAGTATTTTTCTTATTTTTCACACCGCAAACGCGTATGTTTTGCTGTTCTAAATAGAATACCCGATTTTCTTTAATAGTTTTGATAATTTTTTTTCGAACTGAACTAATTATAGAATTAACAAACTCGAGTGTCTTTATTGCATTACATCTGTCTGATGTGGCGAACAATGGCCTTAGCTGTATATAAATTAAACTAATTCAACAGTACAAAAACTGTACTCGTGCATGTGAGTTACAAGAGTAATATGACTACCATCATCTGAGTTGCAACAAATGTTTTGTGACTACTGATCACAGTTCTGTTTCTTTTAGGAATCAGCACTTTAAATATGTCAGTAAATATTCAACCTTCTCGTGCTGTCCCGATTGGAAATAGACATGTAACATTTAAATGTGAATACATTACTCAGAGAACAGAACAAGTTTTATCGATTTCCTGGCAAAAGGAAACTGACAATTTTGAGGATGTTGCATTATTTTATCCCCCCGGACCTCAACAAACAAATCCATCATTCGCTAATACAACTCTTGGGAATGCTTTAAAGCAGAGAGGAAAACTAGGGAATCCTTGGATTGGGTACAACACCGCCATTCTTACTTTGGATGAGATAGAGTGTACAGACGAAGGATATTATCGATGTGAAATAAAAGTTTATTGGGTAGAAAGTAAACAAATACAAACATATCGACACACTGTGAGTTTAACAACAAAGGGTGAGTAACATTTAAATAAAGCTGCCAATACACCCAAAGATTAATGGTAATACAAATAATGATGTAATATTTAGTTAATTCTACTAGAATTTTTTATTACTTATAGATGAAAATGAATTCAGGACATTTTAAATCTTTGTAACATCAGACCTATACGGCTGTATTATCTGACACGTTCGATGCAAACACTTTTTCTATATATACAACTGCTTCAATAAAATACTTACTCATGCATTATTTCTTTATCATTCTTATCCATAATGTTTGTATGTGTATTTCAAATGTTTTATACTTCAATATATCGTAGTTTTGCAAGTACCTACGTAATTTGTGTTTGTATTTATCTTCTTTGCAAAATTATTTTGTCTGGCAAATTTGTTCTACGACTTGCAGTTCAAATTGATCGTAAGAATCAATATAATTAATACCCGTCCGATGACTAATATAGTACATGTATTGTACTTTATCTTGAATAAGTACTTTAAACTGATTCCATACACCTAAAGGCATTGTATGGAGCAAAAGCGTTATGCATAAATTCATTTTAAAGCGTGTTTAACTTTCAGCTGCTGGAGAAGAACCGTCTTATATAAGAATTTTGCCACGATATATTGGTTATGAAGAAGGTAACATTATTACATTAGAATGCGAAGCCAATGTCGGAAAACCACTTGGAAAAATTGCATGGTGGTTATACAGCCACAATGCAGCTGAACCGAAAGAGCTTCTAAATGCGACACACTCTCCCCTACCTCCAGTCAAGCCGGGGTTGTGTAAATATTCTGTCAGAAGTTCGTTGAAACTGCGTTTAAGTAAAAGACACAATAGAGCCGTTGTGAGGTGTTCTGTGGAACAGGAACTACTAAAAAGTGGTCATCGTACAGACGGGCCGAACAAGCAGACAAATCCAATCAATGTATATTGTGAGTCATATGTACTTATAAATTTGATAAAACTTAACTCCGCCGATTGTTTAATACGTCATACCAATTACATGTACATAATCCATATTCCGTCTCCTCTTCTTTAGAAGATCAAGGTACCGGGGCTTTAATAAGTGATTATGTTCCCCGGACGATAACAATTCTTACATTCTACTTATTATTATCAAACTTCACGTACACACTCCTAATGAGTCTTAAATGTACCATTTTTGTTTTTCGGATCACAAAGTCATATTTCAAATTAACTAGGCCTTGTTAAGTGGATATAGTTTCCAGGCTGTATACATTCCATTCAACAAAGGTGAAATTTCACACACAAACTCACTTTGAGTCGTAGATGTGCCTTATATATTTTGTAATCAAAAAGGCGTAGATCGAGGTCACAAGGTTTTGATCAGTGAATATGGTATTCAAACTATAGCTGTATTTCACTTCACACACATACTCCACGTGAGTCAAGAATGCGCCCTTTTGGCCTTGGGATCCAAAGGTTAAGGTTATAACGAAAAAGCTATAATATCTAGGGTATGGCAGTGTTTCGCAACTCGGCATATTGCATCTTTTTGTTTTTAAATTTCGTTTCTGTTTACCTAAACATAAAGGAAATTTCAACGCGTAAACAGTATTATTATTTGAAGTGACTGTCAGACCTTTAATTTTGGTTTATAAATATATGATCAAATTGATACAGTGGTGCAGAAAAATTATTTACCACAGCTTCAAACAGGATTAAGGAATCTAACTGCTGTTATGTCAGTGAGTTAAAACTTGCAAGACCAAGCGTGCTTTGTTAAGAGTGTAATGCAAATATAACCAAATAAGAGTATCCAATAGCATAGATGTATAGAATGGCGCATACCACTCATTTTCTATAGAAAGGATTGTCTCACTCTTCATAACACTTTTGTTCTGATGTTGTGTGGTACAGATATGAGATCAGAGTCTCTGGAGCAAAAAGTATCTCCTGTTTAGATTGTCCTTCTTCATTAACAATTGTTATGTGTGTTATATGTATACAACTGTCATAGTAGCGTCAATTGTATTGGAATGTAACATATTCGATATACAAATATGTCTCGAATATATTAATATAGTAGGCAAAAATCTACATATGTTTGCTAAGTATATAACCCTCATTTTAAAACAACATGTGCCTCAATGGATTTTCAGTTAAAGTTAGCGTACCCGAGATCACAATATATCCCGATGAAGACACATATATCGCTGGAAGTAACCTTACACTTCTGTGTACTGTAAGAGGAAATCCTAACCCAGCCACAGCCCATGACGGTGTAGTTAACAAATTTATCTGGTACTTCAGTGAGAATGGTCGTGACAAAACACAACTGGCAAAGTATTTAGAAGGAGTCACAATTCATAAAGGAACTCTCAACATCATCAAATTGAGGAATATTCACAATGGTTCATATACATGTCTTGCACAGAACAAGTTTTTGCAAAAGACATACGTTAAAGGAAGGACGATTGAAATTGCAGTATGTAAGTATATGTACATTATTATATACATAAATAGATAGTTGATTGTGACACCCAAAATTTGTCAAGGCCTCTCAGTAGAGGTTGATCATTTGGATGACCTTTTTGTTGAAAGAAACAGAGAAAGAAAGTTGGACTCTTTGATATACTTTCAATTGAAATACATGTAATTCAATTTGCAAAATTTCACATATTTGTACATTGACGTGTGAACATATTTTAAGATCTTTCCTCTTGGGAAACTTGATATTTTGATTCTATAATCCTGAGTCAACGTTCCGGATTCAGACAAGGGAATACGAATACCGATTTCCAAAATACGTAGTGCTGACAAAAGCTTGCCTTCCAGACGTAGCTGTGGCAAACAACCTTGGTTTAATTAATACATGACGCTTCACCGTTCATCTCCTCTCTGCGCTGATCGATCGTTTGTGTAACAGTTAAACGACGTATTTACCTAGTCACTTGCCTGTACTGGGGGAGGTCACGTGACGAGCAAGTGAATGGACGCTTTTAACTTCGCTCCGTCATTTTGACCAATTTACAGGAATTACTATATTCCCAGTGCATCAAAATTGTGTGCATTTACTATGATATGTATATAAGTGATTTTGTGTATAAGTTTGTGACAAATGTTTATTAATTTGGGAGTTATTTGTGTACATTTTTTTTTATTTGTTGGGTCTTTATATTTCGTGAACACTTATCACCTGTGGATTGCGGTGACACTAGAAACGTGAGCAATTTTAAATACATAGATATAACTGCCATGGCCAACGCAATGATTAAACCTGTATATATGAGGAATCGAGATGTTCAGAGCAATAAAGCTGTCAGATATAGAGACTTTGACGTAGCAAATGCGGTGAGTGAAAGCGTAAATGACGTAAAATGCGACAAAGGCTGGTCACGGAAGGATTCGGACTAGACAACAAGACGGTGTCGGTGTATGACACAAATCCTTTTTCTGCCGGTACAGAAAACCTCGAGGAAGAAGTAATCAAAGTTACTATCAAAGGCGTGCCCTTATCAGTTGACGACAAATGCATCGTTAACATGCTAAACAAGTTAAGAACGACTTTAACATCTCCTCTGAAGTATGAAAAAATCCGAAATCCGGAAATCAAGAAGATGTTGGATATTCTAAACGGCAACCGTTTTACATATATGAAGCCATTAGGTGAAGGCAAGTTCCTTCCCAGAACGAGTTTTTGTGCCGGTCTCAAGTGCATCATCCTGCATTACGGACAACCCAAGCAAACCCGCTCCATGTTATGCACCAATTGTTGGAGTGATGATCATTGGAAACACCAGTGCGAATTCGAACCCAGGTGTAAAGTGTGAAAAGAGTCAGGTCATAGGCCAGGCTCACCACAGTGTAAGTATTACGAAAGTAAACAGAAAGACGTCATGGCATTAAACGGAAGTGGTAACGTGTTATCCAATTTCTATCCGTGTGATGTGAAGATATTTGGAATGGTACACAAATCTGCCGAGCAGGCATTCCAGTACCGCAAACCCATGAGATCTGGTGATGTGATCAGAGCAGCGGACATCCGTGAAGCAGAATCCGCTCTGGATGCGAGAAAGATCGGGGCACAGGTGTCACCTTCTAACCACTGGACCCAAACCAACAAGGAAGTGATGACAGAAATAATTGAAACGAAATTAAACAAGTAAAAGAATTCAGGGACAACTTCTGAAAACACCGAAACACGCAATCTTAGTTGAATCTGCATATGACGTCTACTGGGGGTCAGGTCTAGACAAAGCGGGAACCACCAAGACGACGCAGAAGCGATGGCCGGGTCAAAACATGATGGGAAAACTCCTCGTGGACGTGGTTAAAGCAGAGCGCACGAATGCTAACACGGGGCGCGGATCCAGGAAGTCAGTATACTCGTAAACCATCAAGGACAAACTGAAAATAGTATCCCTCAATGTTAGAGGGCTTAACACATATGATACATGGCTTAATGATACAAATATCGATATTGTTTTTATACAAGAAACTCACTACGTAGAAAACAATTTATTTATGATTCTCGCTGGCTTGGAAAGAGTATACATTGTTTTTCTAATTCTACTTTTAGTAGAGGTGTTGCGATATTGTTTAGAAACGGTTTATCTATAGATATTACCAATGTACATAAAGCGTTAGACGGAAGAAGACTATTAGTAAATCTAGAATTCGAAGACAAAATATTTACTTTAGTTAATATTTATGCGCCAAATCAGCCTGATGAGAGAGTTTCTTTTTTCAAAAAAGTTTGCACATGGATTAATCAATTATCGTACAATGTTGAAAATATTTTTATGGCAGGTGATTTTAATTGTACTTTAGATAAAGTTGATAATAATGATAAAAGTGTTTCAGCGTTAAACAATGTATTGAAAAAAATATGTTTAATCGATGTATGGCGAAATCTTCGAACGGAACAGGGATATACATGGTGTGATGGGTAAGATAAGCCAAAATCTAGAATTGATTATGTATTTGTTTCAGTAAATTTTGTTTATTTTTGTGACTCTATAGTACTTAGAGCTATTCCAGGAAAACATTCTAATAATACAAGAATGTCAGATCACAAGTCATTAAAAGAAGTTTTTAACACGTGGCAATATTAGAGGACCAAGCTATTGGAAATTTAATACTTCACTACTTGAAAACAGTAACTTTGTTCAGTCTATGAATAAGTACATGTATTTAGAAACAATTGATCTTGAAGAATTAGATCCGCATCAGAAAGGGGAAAAACTAAAATCTAAAATTAAATCTTTTCGTATAACTTTTTCTAAAAGAATGCGTAAATGTAAAAATGTAAAAAAAAAAAAAACTACAATTAAAAATATTGAGAACGAAAAAACTGCTATTGAGAATACTCAGTCACGTAATATTGACATGAATAGGAAACGTCGCTTAGAAGCAAATTTATACATATTACTTAATGATAAGGCAAAAAGAGCCAAGATACGCGCGAGAGCCAACTGGATCGAACAAGGCGAGAAAAACACATTTTATTTTCTTAGAGTCTTAAAGACAAACTTGTAATGTTATAAAACAATTGCGACTTGATGACAATGCAATTATTAATGACAATGATAGGATTTTAAATGAAATGTGTTGTTTCTATAAGAAGTTATATAGCTCTGAAAATATTGAATATAATGACATTTTGGAATATTTGTCTGATGTAAATATTTATGAAACTTTGTCTGAAAAGAGTAAAAATATATTAGATACTTTCCCTTCTCTGGTAGAATGTAAGGAGGCTTTATTTGACATCAAAACAAATGAGTCCTGGATTAGATTGCCTACCACCCGAATTCTACAAAGTTTTATTGGAAAAGAAATCCGTAACGTTCTATGAGGCATTATTACATTCTTATAATACAAACTGTTTACTTTATTCTCAAAGACTATCGGTTATTTCACTTATACATAAGAAAGGAGATAAAGATCAGTTAAAAATTATAGACCTATAAGTTTGACAAACACAGATTATAAAATAATTGCTTTTACTTTTGCAAGGCGTTTACAAAAAGTTATTGATAATATCATATCAAACGATCAGTCGGCATATATCAAGAGGCGCTTTATAGGTTAAATGCAAGGCTTATTGTAGATATATATGAGTATTGCGAAAATCAAAACATAGATGGAATACTACTTTTTCTAGATTTCAAAAAGGCTTTCGATTCAGTTGAATGGAACATTATGTTTCAAACGTTAGAAAAAAATTAATTTCGGGAAAAAATTTATAAACTGGATGAAAATTCTGTATGAAAAACCAATACTCAGACTCAAAAACAATGAAAAATAAAGAAATTAAAGGCTTCAATATTACTTACTCTCCTGAAAATTAAATAAAGACAATACACCATGCAGACGACTGTACATTGCCTCTTAAAAATGAATTGTCGCTAGAAAACGCATTAAAAGAAATCGATAAGTTTTGCAAAGTGTCTGGTATGAAATTAAATTTATCCAAAACTGAATGTATTCTCTTAGGAAGTCTTAAAAATGATACAAATATGCACACCTTTGGAGTAGAAATAAATAATACCGTTGTAAAATCTCTAGGCATTTACATCGGTCATGATAAAGAACTATGCTATCAAAATAATTGGATTAAATGTATAGAGGATATGGAGAAACTTTTCGAATCGTGGAAAACTAGAAATATTACATTATTTGGAAAATGTTGTGTAATTAATACATTGGCAGTTTCAAAATTAATTCATAGAGCATCTGTTTTAAATCTTCTACGCGAATCGGATATAAAATCAATCAATAGACTTATCTTCTCTTTCCTCTGGGGAAAGAAAGGTAGAATTAAAAGAAACACTCTGATTGGAACGATAGAACAAGGTGGGATTAATATTAAAGATATAGATTCAAAATTTAAAGCTATTAAGACATCATTGATACAGAAATTAAATGACAGCAGAAGTAAGTTACCATTTTCCTTGAGAATTTATGTAAAAAGAGTGATGTTGATTTCAACTACTTATCTGAAACTACTAAAACTAATATGAATGATTATGAAATCGTCAAGGAATTACCTTTATTTTACCAACAGATATTCACTTATTTTAATCATTGTAAAGCAACGCTTAATCTAAAACAAATGTCTCCAGAATCCTTCTTATTGCAACCTTTATGGAATAACACACTCTTTCAGTTTAAAGGGAAGTCATTCTGTTTTCCTAATTGGATTAATAGTGGTCTAAAATATGTGAAAGATATCGTTGATGACAAAGGTCTTTTATCTCCTGATAGAATCAGTGATTTACTTAAAAAGAAACATAACTGGATATGTGAATACAATGTTATTAATAGATGTTTAAAAATATCTACCCCTATTTGATCTGACAAAATCACTTTTTTTAAGTACAACAGCTAAGTATAGGACTGTTTTCTATAAAAACAGAAAAAGTTTCTTTCATACTAGTAAGTTTTTCTACGAAAGTTTTAGAGATAAAAAAATTATCCACACCTATTCATCAAAACAATTAAAAAAACTAGTTAATTTAGAAAAGAAGTATGCTTGGCAAAACATTTATAAACACAAAATAAAATACATTAAAGATAAAAATGTTGCTGAGTTCAACTATAAACTTTTAAATAATATGCTTTCTAATAGAAATTTAGTAAGTAAATGGAACAAAGATATTGATAAATACTGTTGTCTATGTAATAATGTAATAGAAAACAGCAAACATTTACTTTTTGAATGTAAAAATGTGATAGATGTTTGGAAAGACACGGGTAAATACTCAAATTTGATATAGCTTGGAAAAATATTGTGGTTGGGTTCTATCTTGAGATTAATGAAAAAACGGACATGTTGAACAATCTTATTTCGTTTATTGCATTTAGAATTGACAAATATAAAATGGCCTGCAGAATAAAAGGCACAGAAGAAAGATATATAATAATATCAGATTCCATATTAAAAAATCACTGCAGAATTATTATGATATCCGTAATAAAATCTAAAAAAACAAAAATATTAATATGAATAAAACACTTTCGAATATATTATAAGTTGAACTACTTAAATATATGATAATATATATGTAAGTATATATGTCGACGTGTATGTGCATACACTTATTAGTATAAATGCATTTATGTTTGTGTATATATATGTTTATGCTGGGTGTTCATGTTTGTACGTGTATGTTTGTATGGTGATGTGTAGGTACATGTACATGTATGTGTATATGGGTGCATGTGGGTGTATAAGTGTATGCATTTATGTACATATATATATATATATATATATATATATATATATATATATATATATATATATATATATATATATATATATATATATATATATATATATATCAATTTACATATATTGGTGTTTGTGTGAATTTGCCGATTTATATATACGTATATGTATGTGAATGTCTAAGTATAACTGACCCGGGATATAATCGACATTGGAAATGGGTTTATAAAGTAAATAAATAAAAAAAATTTAAAAAAAAAATAAGATAAAAATAAAAAAAAACTTGCCTGTGTTATGTTAAGTACTTTTACAATTAAGGGCTGACCGCTTGGAATGCAATCAAACGTGATGTAAGCTGTCCCTGATGATTGTATTTTTGACTCAGTACACGCTCACGCCAGAAATGAAAATTACTGTTATTTAAATGATAGGAAATAAATTTGAATTGTAGACTTCACAGCTAACGTTTTTAATTGAATATTGGGTCTTTAAATTGTAGCCAAACTCTGGGTAGCGTCACTCTTCTATCAGAAATCGATCATTGATAACGTATTCATACTTAATGAAAATCAACGCTCATTACATAATATTGTAGATTACTTTTATCTTTAAGTTATTTTTGTTTTATTGTTATAGAATTTTTTTTTATAGTTAAAACATGTACATTTAATAAATTTATACGGACATAACTTTTTTTTAAATGCTAAATTTGTATAAAAACAGGATGATCCCGATAGAGGTGAAATTAGTCAAGCACAAGGTATATACAAACGCGGCTGTGCACATTTAGATAGAGGACATTACCTTGAACAATAACGCAGGTTTTAGAAGTTTGGCTGAAATTAATGTACAATTTAATATAGATTTTAATATAAAAATACGTAATAGATATATTTTTTGGTATACAAAGTAAACGAATATAAGGAATGTACGTTTACTTATGCTTTGTTGCGTATACATCCCTTCTTTCATAAAGAAGTAAAATTCTTTCACATTTAATGTACTACTTTCTGGTAATCCGGAAAATCCGATTAACCTGAAAATCGGTCGGGAACAAACGCGTTCACACTGTAAACCATTACAAATCGAAATTTGAAACAGCACATATCATCTGCACATCTTTTTTCGAAGCGAATGTAGAGGGAAATACCGGGATGGAGTGAAGTCGATAGTGGGAAATGCCATTGTTATGATAATATAGGGTATTTGGAACGTCAATGTACCTCACCAATATTTTGTGCATGAAACAACGATATCCTGTTTATATCGGCGTCTCATAGCCAAAGGTAGGTTGGATGACTGTCCCAGGAGCGGAAGTCCCCGCATTACTTTGTCACGTTAAGAAAGAGGTTCGCACATCCGTAACTGATTTCAGACGCCGGAGGAGACAGCACACAAAGTTATCGGCACTAATGGTCGGCCAGTGTGTCCAAGACCGGTTAGGAATCGGTTGCGTTAGATTCACGACTTCCCTATGTTGGTCCGCCACTTACGCGGAGGGAATGCCAATTTCGAATGGAGTGACTGCTTGCACATACATCTAATCGGTTTCGTTTGCTCAGCTGGAGAGGTCAGTTATTTATTGACAAGTCTACTTTCACGCTTTGCAGGTCAAATAGACTACAACGTGTATAATGATGTCATGGTGAGAGACATCCTGACGCTGGCGTAACAGAACGTGACAGATTTGGGGATGGTGTGTTATTTTATGAGCAGGGATATCTTGAGCCGTAAAAATAATTTTACAGTAGTAACACAATTGAATCAGAACCACACGTTCATCAATTTTAATTTTCTAGCTCAAAATAAAGTGCCATTTCTTGATTGCCCGTCATGCAGTCCAGACTTTATCCCAATCGAGCATTTATGGTACAAGCTGAATTAGGAGAGGATGAGGAAGCGTGTCATGCCTCAACTCACGAAGGCTCTTATTCCGGCGTTGAATAATATTCCCCCAAGGATGGGGTCAATGGTATGGAGAGTAAAAACAGCGACTGAAGCCAGTGTTCTGCACACACGCTGGTTATTTGGATCTGGAGATGGCGTATAGTACCGTTGTTTAATGCTATTCAAGCAAATGCAAAAGTAGTCAAGATATATTTATTAATGATACAATAATAGAGAAACCCAAATAATGAACTAGTCATCAATGAATAATGTTAAATAATACCTGACGAAAATTTCTTTTTTGCACTAGTATATATGTCATCAATACATGCATGCCGTGATGAAAAAATATGTATCTTATATTCGTAAGGTTAGGGATTTTTGCATGCAATGCATCAGGCAGATGCCGTCACTATATGCGTAAATAATCGTTGAGTGAAGTAAAGTAATAATCAATCAATCAATCTGTGGTTGGTGCGATCAGATAAGACAAGGAATTGATTTTTCACCAATGCTGTATTCTCTTAAATCTGTCCAAAATAGAAAAACAAACAAACAAAAACAAAAACAAAGAAACAAAAAGAAAACAAAAACAACAGGAAAAAAAGGGGGGGGGGGTAATTGAAAATTAAAGTATTTGTCCTTTTTGGAAAAAGGGCATCTTACATAAAACTGTATCTGTTTATTTTTTTTCCACAGCAGCAACCACTTCCATTGACACCACAACCACTTCCGTTGACACCAAGTCTGCAGGTAACAATACTAATGGCCATTGATAATTATGAATTATGGGTATTCGAGTAAACGCGATTGAAATGTATTATTTATCTCTTGTTTCCCTTTCTTCAAAAGATTACGGAGGCATAAGGAATGTATAATTTCTGATGTCTGAGCAATGCGACAGGCAGTTGCAATCATGATTATCTTAAGAATAATCAAGATGTGTTTATGTGTAGCAAATGCCCCGTCGGCAGTAGAGTCCCTATAAAACAAATTTTGCAATGTCTTATCTCTTGAATGCATATGTAATTGTGGAAACCCTGCTTCTTCCGATTCATCAGTTATAATCTATGGGGTTTTTTTCTGAATGTAAGTCAAAGATCACTGACAATGCCATAAGATCATAAAGTAAAGAAAGTAAGGAATACGCTTGTGTAATATGAAAGTCCAACCTCCTACCGTTAAAATGTGTAACCAATGTTAAAACTTTGAAATGTAGGCCAAAGATCATAGTCAAGGTCACAAGGTAAAATATTCTTTGAAATTGGTTGCACGTGGCTTGGTTCCGAGGTGGGGATATCACATCCTCGACACCAGCGGACGTCCATGTAGGTGCATATGTGATATATGTTGTAAATTTAAACCGTACGGCGGCTTCGCCTAGCCTACAAAGCATGCCGCTTATAACGTCACGCCACGGAGACAACCCTAAAAAAAAAAAACAAAACAAAAAAAAAACAATAAAATATTATTGTTCTGAAAGTAAGGACTTGTCACATGCATACCAAATCTCTACCTCTTACGAATCAAAGGTTATAACCAATGTTAACATTTTTTAAATGTAAAGGAAACTTCATGGTCAACTTATTAAGGTAAATAATACTGTACCTATGGAAAGATCTTATTAGAACCTTATCTCTTACGATTCAAAAGCTATAACCAATTTTAAAGGTTTTGAAATGTCGGTCAACCGTCACAGTAAAGATTAAACGGTATAAAGTTATCATAGTCTTGTCAATGAATAAGCGTGTGAAATATAAAAGTCATATCTCGTACCATTAAAAAGTTATCGCATGATCTTTTTTTCTATATAGATGTATAGTGAATTCCGAGTTTATTGCTCTGACGCCCACTCCTCCCGGGCACCTGGTCTCATCTCTGAATTTCAGGGGTCCGTGCCATAGTCATGTGACACCAGTTATTTTCATATATTACATGGACGTCACACTTATTCCCGTTGCAGTGTGGATCTCGTAAAAAAGTTGCTCGCAGATGGTTTGACTTAAGTGTTATTATATACCCTTTTTCCTGATGTCAAGTGACTGAGACACTTTCTACACAGTGTTTGTTCACATTCATCTTTAATTTCTATTGTAGTTGCGGGGATAATTATTGGCGGTGTGGCTCTTTCAGCACTTCTCTTCATTTTAATTGTTATACTGATCGTATTTAAATGTCGGAACGTGAAAGAATTTTCCCAAGGGTAAATATTTTTCATTTGCATTTTGCATCTGCTATCATGCTTGCTACCTGAACATATCACAGAATATAATTTATTTCTAACATTTCACGTGCTCTGTCCTTTCATGCATCTTGCTTGGTATGCCACACATATACTTTAGAGAAAATCAAAGGTTACACATGATACTAACGCTGATTTTTCAGTGCGATCTGCAACATAATTGAGTTCTAATAAAGTGAAACAACTGAGGTGAAAAACATGAAAAGTTACCGATTTTTAAACCAAACTTTTTAATTTGCATTCAACGTTCCTACGTAAGCAATAAAGACTTCATTTCTAAATAGAATCGTCATTTCCTAAACATATGAAAATAAGAGATTTATACACTCATTCTAATTACAAAAAAAAATGGAATTTTAACAATAAAAAAAACAGGCAAATATTCTTATTTTTATTTTATATTACACTTTCTGTGGTACTGGCAAAGTTGAAAGAAAAGGTATTGCGTCCGTGCGCATTGAACCGTAAACAAACAAGATGGCGATATCCACACTCGACTTACATAAAAGCAATCAAAGTAGTAGGAAGAACGCTAATTCAACCTCGTCATGTGTTATATCAGGTGGTGGATTAACATACTGCAAATGCGAAGCATCTCCTCCTAAACTGAGACGAAAACGGTCAGCACCCATAAATAAGTCGTGTCATGGAAAGGGTATTTCTTAAATTTCTTTTTAGGACTGGGGGAGCGAAACATAAGTGGAAAACACAAAATCTGTACTTGTCGCATATTTCTATGGTGTATCGAAGGTTTCAATAGATTCAACAGAAAAAAGTTATTGAGGCAAATGCAAATCCTTCTGCATGACTCTGATGCTTCTATCACAGTTTAAATAGTTTTTAATGATAACAGACATAGCAATAATACTTCTAACCTCCTTTTATACAAGCAGCAGTAAAGAATAAAAACAAAACTGTATATAAAAGAGAAAAACATTACCCTACCAAATACTTATCTTTTTTTAACTTACTGACAAGGCACCCAGTGATATGATTCGTATAACTGATTGAAAACCTTTCAATATTGATGTTTTGAAAAATAAAAACTAAATTAAACGAATAAATTGCATATGTAGCAACTCCCGTTATTGTCAGCATACCATTCCTTCTTAGCACAAATTTGTTTCCAACATTCTTTCTCCTGACATTTTTTGATTAATTATTTGATTATTTAACTTCCTGATTTAAGTTCTATCGGATTCATTATATTGTTAGTTACAAATATATACCTTTCTATTTATAGCTTTGGGTTTTGCAGCCAGCTGGATTCTGTGATTTTAAAAGATAAACATGCGGAAAAGCAATCGTCTTCCACAGATACATGAACCAGTATTGCATTGTTTTATGATATTATTATAACATTTGGCAGCTCACAACTGCATGTACTTTATAACATTGTATAATCATCATGTGAATTTTATTATATCTTACATTTTTTACGTTCTGCACGTAATTTTCATGATATTTTGCTGCCCTGTCAATCAATTATAAGATACATACACGTAACTCAATTTACAGGGTCGTATGTATGAATGTGAATCACCCAGCCCCTCAAATCAATGAATAAAATTACCTGATACAACATCTCAAATAACCCTGTACAATTAAATAGTATCGATTTAGTCATGCAACTCTTAATACTCCCCCGTGGGGTCCCCGGGATGATAGGAATAGGACCTCCGTACCTCTTGCGTGTCATATGAGGCGACTAAATGAGGCACCCGGGGAATTCTTATGAAAGATTCCCAAGCACCCTATTGCTGGTCGCGGTTATAGACCAAATGAGGCATCCTGTTTGCCGTGGGATGTAACCCGTGTCGTTGGAGGACGGGATCCTGGTGGCTGAGGGCATTTTCAAACTGCGGTTTGTTTGTGTCCAACACTCCACTTTGGCCTTTACTTCAGCTAGACGGGCGGTCGGATGGGCCCGATCCTGATCAATCGGCTTTGTGATGCCAAGCCCTCATTTATCTTGCTTATTCCATCTTGAAGTACTATACATATTGTCTAATCTTGTCTTTTTTGTCATATATTGCATTCTCCAACTTTTCATTTGAGAGGGCGGTGGCTAATGGGCCAATCGATTGTAAATGGAAAGTATTTGCATGCCATTGACTGTTCTGAAATGTACTCTCGACTGGTACCCGAGTGACTTTTTCTGCAGTTAAATGCATTTCTTTTCTTTATAGTCGAGTATACTTTCACAACAACTCCAGTGCATTGCTGTAGGAGAGCCACAGTGTATTGCCTGGTCCTTGTTGACACTCCCTGGAGGGTGGGTTGTTGTGAGAATGAATTATAAATCTTTTCTAATGGCTTCCCCAATACCAAACCACCAAACTTTGAACAAGCCAAAACGTCTTGCGGACAATAATGAAAACACGAACAACCTGATGATGACTGGTCTCCCTTTCTGGTAATAACATCTGAGGATAGGGCATTAGCTAAAGCTTCACCCTTCTTGGTAGATAAAACCATTCAATCAGTGGCAGGCGCGGTTAAAAACGTTACGAAACAAAGGAACGGTCAGCTTTTAGTTGAATGTGCTAAAAAGCAACAATCGCTGAACTTGTTGACGTTGGACCACATTGGTGACATTCCTGTTAAAGTATCTCCTCATTTTAACCTCAATACAGTTCGTGGTATTTTGAGGGACAAAGATAAAAATCTTGCTTTATTAGCAGATGACGTCATTCTGTCAGAATTGAAAAATCAAAAAGTTGTCGGTGTACGTCGTTTCATTATTAAAAAGGATGGCAAAGAAATCAAAACACATTCTTTCCTTCTTACATTTAGTACCTCAAAAAATAAAATTAGGCTATGTTACAGCCAAGGTTGACCTGTATTATCATTCGCCGTTGCGTTGTTTTTATTGTCAGAAGTTTGGTCACAGCTTGAAGACTTGTCGAAATAGGAAAACGTGTCACCAATGTGGTCATGTTGGCACTTGAGTTGACGGGTATGATGGACACTTTGATGGCATTGAACCTTGTTCTGAGGACGCTAAATGCCTGAACTGTAAAGGCAATCATTGTGCTTCATCGAAAGACTGCTCTATATACAAAAAAGAACAGGAGATTATAAAGATTAAAGTTGAACAGGGATTATCATATCCTGAGGCAAGGAAAGTTTATGAAAACAAGATATTCCTGCAATAAATATTAACAGCTACACTTCCAAAGCTTCAAAGAAAACTGTTTCAATTGCCATTCAAACTGACATATCATGTTTGAAATCTGATATTTCCTCGTTATCTGCTGTGTCTAAACCTAAAGCATCCTCGTCGACTTCGTCTTCGCGGACTGCATCAAATCTTCAAAAAACAGTAAACAATAAATCATCATCTCCTGTGAAATCTAAAAGCAAAACAAGTATTAAAAAATAGACCGTTGTCCACAAATGTACCATTGAGCCCTGAGGTGGTCGTTCGGAATAAATTCGATGTTTTGGAAATAGAGATGGAAGATACCTCTCCTGATACAAATTCGACAGAAAATACTACTTCTGTAAATGATGATAAAATTACAAAAATATTCCTTTAATAAATGTAAGGGGTCGTAGTAAGTCCCCAAAGAAAAAAGGTCGCAAGCCTTCACTTGCCCGACTTACAGACAAATGAATCGTTCCGATTCTATTATACAGTGGAACTGTAGAGGTCTAAAGGTAAACATAAATGAACTTTTTCAATTAAATCATAATTTTTCTCCAAAGGTATTCTGCATTCAGGAGACTCATCTTAAAGACACGGATAAACTTCAAGTGAAGAATTTTTCACAATATAATTTGTATAGTGTAAATGAAAGAGCTAAAGGTAGTTCGTCCATCTTCGTTCGGAATTCCATTTTACACAGTAATCTTTTATTGAACACAACTTTACAAGCTGTTGCTGTACGTGTTACATTACATAAAACGATCACTTTATGTTCAATATATATTCCACCTAACTTAATTTTAGATCAACTTGAACTAGATAACCTTGTTGACCAGTTACCTAAACCATACATTTTATTAGGTGACTTCAATGCCCATTAACCTTTGTGGGGCAGTGATAATACAGTCAATAAAGGAAAAATAATTGAAAATTTCATAGAAAAACATAATTTATGTGTCTTTAATGATGGGTCAAACGCTTATTTACATCATGGGAATGGTTCTTCTACTTCGATTGACCTTACTATAACAGATCCTTCACTTTTTACTGATTTTGTATGGTCAGGCCATGATGACCTATGGGGAAGTGATCATTTCCAACTCTTTTAAAAAGCAATATAACATCGAGCGATGATCGAATCCCACGCTGGAAACTCGATAAAGCTGATTGGACACAATTCCAAACAGATTGTTTGTTTGAACTTTATACAAAGAATTATGATAGTGAAAAAGAACCTATTCTTACTTTTACAAATAATCTTATTCAAATTTGCGAGAAAAATATACCAAAACGTAAATATAACCCATGGTTTGATGACAATTGTAGAATTGTTGTCAAAGAGCGGAAGAAGGCTGAAACACTTTATAAACGGCATCCAATAAATTCTAATCAAAATACACTTCGTAAATGTAGGGCTATCGCCAGGCGCACTATAAATCAAAGCAAACGATTATCATGGAGAAAATATGTATTTAAAGTTAATACGCATACCCCTATTAATAAAGTCTGGAAGATGATTAAGAAAATTAACGGTAAATGCACCTCATCCAAATTAAAACACCTAAGACAAAATAATACGATTTTAACGTCAAAAGCTTATATTGCAAATTGTTTGGGAGAAACTCTTTCAAAAGATTCTTCTTTCACAAACTGTTTACCGGAATTTCAACGGATAAAACGTAAGACCGAAAAAATAAAACTTAATTTTAATTCTTTTAGTACTGAAGATTATAACAAACTATTTTCTATTGATGAATTAAAGTCTTCTTTATAAAAATCTCATGATACAGCGACTGGGTCAGACGAAATTCATTCTTAAATATCTTCCAATAGAATCATTATATATATTACTAGATATTTTCAATCGAATTTGGTCTGAAGGCGAATTCCCTGAATCATGGAGAGATTCCTTTATCATTCCTATTCCAAAACCAGGAAAGGATCATACTGATCCCATTAACTATAGACCAATATCATTAACTAGCTGTGTATGTAAAACTTTAGAACGAATGATTAATGATAGACTTGTCTGGTTTTTGCAACATAATAATTTACTTACTGATATTCAGTGTGGTTTTAGAAAACACAGAAGTACTTGTTCGTTTAGAATCATATATTCGTGATGCTTTTATAAATAAGGAATCATGTTGTATCGATATTGTTGGATTTAGAAAAGGCATATAATACAACTTGGAAATATGGTATTTTAAAAGATTTATATAATATGGGTCTCTGAGGTAACTTGCCAATATTTATTTCGATTTTTTTTAAAAGACAGACGGTTTAATATTCGACTAGGTGCTCATAAGTCCAATTGTTACGAACAGGAGTTGGGTGTACCTCAGGGAAGTATATTATCCGTTACTCTGTTTAGCATTAAAATTAATAGTTTAGCTCAAGTTTTGAAACATGATATAGATGGTACCCTTTATGTTGATGACTTTTTAATATGCTGTCGAGGGAAAAATATGAATATGATTGAGCGGAAGCTTCAGCTTTGTTTGAACCATATCTTCCAATGGTCAATTGAAAACGGTTTTAAATTCTCGAAAAATAAAACTTCTTGTGTTCATTTTTGTCAGAATAGGCGTTTACATAATGACCCAGAACTGTCTATGGACGGTAATCAGATTAAAGTAGTGAATGAAGTTAAATTTCTTGGACTTATTTTTGATAAACCATTATCGTTTTTGCCGCATATCAGATCTTTGAAAGTAAAATGTTTAAAAGCTTTAGATATATTAAAAAGTTTTATCTAGTGTGGAGTGGGGTGCTAAAAGTACAACCTTGCTCCAGCTTTATAGATCGCTGGTTCGATCGAAGCTGGACTATGGTTGAATTGTTTATGGTTCGGCCAGAAAGTCCTATTTACAGCTTCTGGACACCATACAACACCAGGGCTTACGTTTGAGTCTTGGTGCTTTCAGAACCTCACCTGCAACTAGTTTATATGCTAAAGCAAGAGAACCATCTTTGAGTGTAAGACGACTCAAACTTACTTTACAGTATGTTACAAAATTATTTTCAAATCCATCAAATCCTGTGTTTAATTGTGTCTTTAGGCCAAAACATGAAAATTTATATAACAATAAACCGAATAGTATTAAAATTTTAGGTTTACGTGTTAGACCACATATAGAAGAGGCTGGCATAAATCCAACCGATATTACAAATTGTGAAATTCCTTCTTCACCACCTTGGCTAATGAAGAAATCTACAGTTATGCTCAAATTATTAGATTACAAGAAAATTGATTCGAATTCTTTGAAATTTCATCAACGTTTCACAGAAATTAAGTCTATGTATTCGGAACACGTTTCATAATTCACTGATGGATCTAAAGATGGTGATAGAGTCGCAGCTGCTACAATAACTGATAACAATGTATCGTTGTCTATTCGTTTACCAAATAATGCGTCTTTGTTTACAGCTGAAGCTAAACCTATACTTTTAGCACTTGTTCACATTGAACAGAATAAATATTTTAAGAGCATAATGTTTTCAGATTCCTTATCGTACCTTAAAGCAATAAAACATTTTAATACGAGTAATCCATACATCTTGAGGATTCTAGAAAAGGTGAATAATTTAATATCTAATAAATTTGATATCGCATTTTGTTGGCTACCAAGACATATGGACCTCGTTGGAAATGAAAAAGCTGATAAAGGAGCAAAAGAAAGGTTGAATAAGTCAAATATTATGGGTAAAATACCGTATACAGATTTTATAAGTATTGCAGACATTGTATACGAAAATATAGTGTATTGAAATGTAATGGTTCTATTAATACACTCTGATATAATTGAGCTGTGATATTGCTTTGTATAAGAGTCATTCTTATGTCATTGTTTTATTTGTATAAAATGTCTACAATGAAAGCTGGTCTTTCCAAAATATTTTAAAGTTTGTTATAACATACAATGCTAATTTATAATTGTAACCGTCACCATATGGGTGTAATATTCCCGGTGTGACGTAAAACAACAATCAATCAATCAATCACCTCTTATTACTTTGGTAATTACACATTAGGTTGTAAATATAACATTCAAATTCAATTTTCATCCATCTAACTGATCTGATACCTAGCAGTAACATGAGGGCATTAACCGTTTAGTATCCATCGTATTTTAGCATAACCATTATTACTTCAAATAAGGAAAAGGCTTTCTGGGTTTTGATATATAGCGGTTTTTTTTAAATGTTTGAACAGTACATTAAATAGATGCCAACATAAACACACACATAAAGCTACATACGTACACTGCTAATTTGACATCAGTCTTTTATTTAAAAAAATATTGAAAAATATTTGACTGCTTTGACATTGCCTTGAATCATTAACTGTAAACTATACACGCTGTGAGTTCTAAAATGCATAGTCATGAGCGAAAAACCAAGATGTTCCGAAGAGTTAACCACAATTCGAAGTCCATGGAATAAAAGGGCATTATCGTGTTCAATGTCATATCCAACAATGCGAAGAGTAAGCGTCCCCTGCTGGCATAAAAAATCCGTCGCATTTCCCCGCAACAACCCTTGAAGTTCAGGAAGTATATGCATATGTACAATGAGCACATGACTTACTATTTACTTAAAAAGTTTATGAGCTATCGTATAGTGGTTATATTCATAACTATGCTGTAGGAAACTGCTGCACTGCTCCTTTGAGATCCCTATAATCTACGCTTCATTTCTGAATGTTAAGATATGGTTACTTTGAAATCAACATTTTGCAAGAAATATAATAACTCATAGCTACGCGATTCAATGACTTAAGGACAGATCCTGGTTATTCAATTTTCAGATATCTTTCTATCAATTTTGAGGTGCTGTATTAAACATGAGCATTATTAAGTTTCATTGTAACCTTTGATATGGCTACCAATAAACATTTTGAGATTTTCCAACTTCCTAATTTGACAGAACATTGGATTTCTTCATTCCTTCATATAGGCAGGAATACACTGTTCAGAATTCAAATACAAGATCTCTGAAATACATATTTCTAAATAAAGACAGGAACTTGACACATTTCCCTTGTACTTTTTATGAAACTGGCACTGGGAAAGTGACACTTGCATTTACTCGGTAAACCATGAATAAGAGTTATCTCTCTTGATGATATACTCTTGCCAGCACAACGCTCAGTACCTACAATATGCATGGCAGTCTTTGCAAAAACGCATAAAAGAGTATGCATGAAGAATGTTAAATAACTATTAGGCAATTCCAAGAGAATGATTGGAAACAGTTGCCTTGCTGGGAATATATTGTCCAAAACGGTATATCATAATACATGCAGGTTTTGCACTAGACACGTTGACAATTTTCTTGTAATAATGACTCTATCTAATTGACATTTGTAAGGTAGTACTTCGCGTTGGGTGTTGTGTGTTTGATTCCTCAAGGTGGGTTGTGTTATGCGACAAAATTATAAGTCAGTAAGAAATTTAATACTTTTAACAAAATCTCTACAGCAACATACAAGATAGCAAGTTGGCTTCGTGCGACGTAGAAAAGGGGGAGACCCGGCAGTTACAATGTGTTAGATAACACACGGTTCTTTAAAGAGTCTGATGGTTAAACATTTGTTAAAAGAAACAACTAAAAAGTGAAGTTAACTAACAATGAATAACAACGAATCTCATAGATTAACTTTTAATAATCTAAACCCAATATCAATTATACAGCTATAATTTATAAAGAAATAAGTAAATTTACAAATTACAACAATACGTTCTACCTTTAGAGATGTGACACTAAATAGAGCCAATAGAAAGCGAGATCCCCAAGTCAAAGTTTCTAATGTGATGGTCGAGTGCCGCAGTTTGGGTCCAAGTCGGGATCTGAACGGCCTAACGACCGCTGGGTCTTTTATACGAAATCTCCTCTCTTTTTTACGAGCGGTACTAAAATTGAGATGACATTTATTTATTACCACAATAGTACAAATCTATTAGTTTTCATAGTTTAAGATGACATTTACCATTACTACCATAGTACAAATCTATTAAATTATAAGTTATCTTGTCCCTCTAAGTGGCGGTGACGTCGGTAAATAGTCCCATGTATAATTTTTGGATTTTTATAAGTTTTTCATGTCCCTCCAGGTAGAGATGACTCCGGTGAAAAGTTCAATGAGTAGGTTTGAAATGCAACGTCTTAGTTCCGGTGTTCAGATAAACAGTCTGTCCGTTTACCGGGTCACATCCACGTTACGAGGCGGATCCAGGTAGCGGTATAAGATGACTATCTTACAGATGATCACAATGTTATGTTTCACAATATAGTTCTTTCGAGTTCTTTCTGAATCAAATAGATCTGAAGTCTACCAAGTATTTCCGAGGTCTGAATTCTATAAAGTATTTCCGAGGTCTAACTGCCACAAGCATCACTGAAGAGACATAAGTTGTCGAAATGCGTATCGGATGCACAAATTTAAATATATATATTTGCTATATCTGTTATTAAACTCCCCAATTTCTTTTATATATTGAAACACTACCTATTTCCTCAAGGCAATAGATTAGCCATAAAATGACCAGTCCAATTATGATAATTATACGTACCCCACGAAGCCATTAATTCACAAATTTATAAGACTTTAAGATAAACAGGCAAGATAGACTTGCCATTAACTGACCAATTCAGTTATGATAATTACAAGTCTTTAAGATAAACAAGCGTGAACTTAAGTGTCTTTATATATAGATATATACCCATCATGGTAGTCTATATAGTTCCACATATCGGTAAGCAGTGGGTTCGATTGCTATACCACCAAATACCTTGTTGTCCGTTCAATAGCTTTCATCTGTACAACGTACTAGGTTCGAATGTATGACTCCCTATGTATTCTTTTAAATTGCTCTTGTTCTAAATAGTCCGGGTTCGAATCTCTAGTGCCAAATATCTATACCAGTGATCTTCGCACACACCTTAAAAGGTTTGAATCAATTACCACAAAACTGTCTTTCCTTCAATTCCTGCATACATGTAACTGAGGATTCGTATGTGTTTTTATCCAAATGAAAACTACTGACTACGTAATTTGTGCATTGCCACTGAAGTGACTGTTTATTAACTAAGTACAGCAGATAAAAATCTACTGTTATGATTCTGTAATTATTAAACATTAAATAAATTTATGTAATAGATAGTAACATAAAGCAATGACTTATCAAAACATATGAGAATAAAAAGGGGAAATAACCCCTATAAAATTGACTGTTATATTAATATAATTATCTTTGTGGTCTGAAACCGCCAAGTACTTGCATTATGTACCGTTCTACATAAGGTAAGTTCAGACCCAAAGCAGTAAGAAAAACCAAAACATACACTCAGGGGCAATGCACTTGACTGGTTAAAACTATGCTTTACAAATGAAAAGTATTTCAAAAACTGAAAACCAACTATAATTAGCTAAAACGCTGTCAAAAAAAACCCCCAAAAAAAAAAAAAAAAAAAAAAAAAAAAAAAAAAAAAAAAACCAAATTAAATACAAAAACGTTCCGGCATTGTCAAATGGCTTGCATGTCCTACCGATATATACACTGTACAACATGAAATGAAATGGATGTACAAGCATTGTCAAATGGCTTGTAAAGTTTGAATGAAATATATGGTTCATATTGTTAAACAAGCATTGTCAAATAGCTTGCAACTCATCTGAAGCATCAGGTTAACAAAGATACCACTGCATGTACAAGCATTGTCAAACAGCTTGTCAAAATCTATAATGATCTAACAAGCGCTGGCAAACAGCCTGTTATATGGCAAAAACCTTATATAATATCATGTACCCCTTATATAGGATTTAAATGCATCTGACTTCCAACGACCTAACACACGAATTTGACTATCACTCATTCCCAAATCTGCACAAATTGAGGCAATGCCTATTCAGAAAGAATGACCTTTAATATGGTTTGAATCGAATGTGACATCTCCTTAAGACTGTCGCAAACTGAAACTTACTTACAGGTAAATAAGGGCCGATTGAGAAGAGGGGGCCCGGCATATTGCCTCTAAGCTGTAGGTAATGTTTTAAGTACTGTACAGGGCAATAGGGCACATCTGAAGCTGCCTTAATAGTTAGATGAATGGGGTTACCTGAATGGTGCTTGAAATTGGTGAAAGTTATGACAAGGCTATCCCTGTTGGTTTGAATCTGATCGACTTGCAATGTATTTTGGTTACTGGATTCTGACGTTATTTCCCCTATTCTTAAAAATCCATAGAAAACCAGCAAAAACATGGCTTTATACATGACCCTCATAGGCATTAGAAATTGCATGGTATACTGCATTACAGATACTGTGTAAAATGTTTTTAGTAATGGGCAATCTAAAGTCTTGAGCAGGTTTAAGTTTGCGACATGAATGTAATAATTTTTGTATTAAAAATGAACCGCTAAAATCGGGTAAATTGTTCATCTTATGTATATAGCTGACTGCAGACATGTATGAAGTTATAGTTGAGGCTGCATATCCTTTGGAATAGAGATATGAGATAAATAGTGCGAGAACTCGAGTCTTAATGAGAAGCGCTGGTGATAAGCCATGAATTGCTGCAAAGTTGCTGAAAAGAGTCCATGCCCGCGAATAGCTTTTCGCTGATGACTTCTTCAAAGATGCTCCTAATAAGTTATCCAGAACCTTGGTTAATGCAGAAAAGGTGGTAGGGACGGAACCGCTACTGGCCTGTCGACTGCCCAAGGAACCAATTGTTGGAATAGCTGTACCTTGCAACGAGAAAGACAATCGCATAGTAAATTTTCCTTAGATGTTAAATGTTTTGCCTTAAATAAAATATTGAATTTAAGGCATGTAAGGACCAAACGCCTTATTAAGTACATAATGCAGTGGTCTTTTGATGTTTGTTTGTTTATAACATGAAACAATGCCATGTTGTCGGTGTTGAATAAAACACATTTATTTTGTAGATATTTTGACCATATTTCTACTGCTAAAACAATTGGATAAAGTTCTAGTGTGGCAATGTTTTGGTTACTCCATTGTTCGTCCCATTCTCCATAAAACCATTCGCTACCGAATATGGCTGCGTAAGCAATGGTTCCAGAAGCATCCGTATATAGCCTAAGATTACTAGAACTGATGAATTGCTCTGCTAGGAACATGCATTTGCAATTAAAACTATATAAAAACTCTAACCAAACACGAAGGTCATACTTGACCTTTTTTGTTAATCTAATTCTGTAGTAAGGTTTTGTCAACCCTATAGTCAAGTTAATCAACATTCTTAAAATGTTCTACAAGGTATGATAACGTTGCATGCGAAGTTAAGTAACCCAACCAGAGACTGAAGTTGTTTAAGTGTCACTTTCTCTTTGGTTAAAAAGAGGCTGATTGTATCTCTACACTTCTGTATCTTATCTACAGGAAGTCTCACTTCCATTTTAACTGTGTCAAGTTCGTATCCTAAAAATGTAATGACTTGACATGCATTATAGGTTTTGTCTTTTGCTATTGGTACACCAATGTCCTTACACATGCTAAGGAACTCTTTGTTTTATACTACCAGATTTATATGATTTTTCTTTAATTATGAAATCATCTAAAACAGGAGTTATATATTGGATTCCAAGCTTTTTCTCTGCTATCCACTGTAAAGCTGTGCTAAACTGTTCAAATATTTTGCATGAAGAGCTTAAACCAAACGGCAAGCAGCAGTCAAAGTAATATTGACCTTGCCATTGAAACCCTAGGTATTTGAACTGTGATTGATTTAAATTTATGTTTCTGATTGCTGCCTTGATATCTGTCTTAGCACAGAATGAACCACTGCCACATTGTTTAATGAGTTTGATAGCATGCTCCACCGATGAGTATTGAACAAATGACTCCTCAGTAGGGATGCCATCATGAATAGGTTTCCCCTCTGGATATGATATATGGTGTATCATGCGAAATTCGCCAGGTTCTTTCTTTTCTACCAAGCCAAGAGGGGAACAATGGAAATCCAGAAAAGGTTTAGTTGGGAAAGGGCCTTTTATTCTAGCCAACTTTAACTCTTTGTTTATTTTTGTTTGCACAATGTCTGGGTGTTGTAATGCTGATGGTAAATTGATGCAGTTTTGATATTCAAATTTACCTTGTTTACTAAACCCTATGTAAAATCCCTTATTAAACCCGTTTAACAAATAATCACAAAATGTGCTTTCGTATCCTTCCAGCCAACTTTCTAATTCACTTGGATTTATTGGGATTGGGCCTGTTGGGGGATTAAAAGTTGTTTCTTGTTAAGCTCTTTCATTGGCTTGGTTATGTTTGCCACTTCTGACAAACCTTTCCATGACACGAAAGGGCCGTTGGATAGGTTTGGTACAGGTTGAAAAAGGGTTGAAAGCCCCGGAAACAGGAATGTTGGTACGTGCAGGAAATCCCTGCCTTACAGATCTTACCTGAATGGTAATTAAAGCAGGCGCCCATTGGAATTAAGGGGTTATGTTTTTTAGTAAAACTGTTAGATTTTTCCGCTTTGGCACTAGTGACAACGCTAAGACGTGCATGGACATAGAGCTCCATGTGTATATCGCCCCAAACCACTTGGCCTTGTTCAATAAGGTGACGAAATTCCTTATCATATAGTCTCCAATCCCCTTTCACTCTAGCAATTTCTCTGACAGTTTCCATATGTTTGGCCAGTTTCAGATGATGGTCTTTATATTTAGTGCAATAGATTGCTGAAAACCTATTCCATGCAGGGATCCAATCATACAGTGTGTTTGAATCAGTAGAGTCCTGCTTGTCGCTGGCAGACTCAATTTGTTGTATTATAAAACCCCCTGATTCATCCTGCTCTTGTATTTGAAGGGCATACTTACTATGTTTACTAGGTTTATCTGATAAAAGTGAAGACATCTCTACAAACTGATTAGACCATATTCTGGTTCTAATTCTGTCTGATACTTTTGCCTGTATTGGCACAGCAATGCTAACAAAACCAGAATTATTAGGCGTACTACGGTAGTTACCTGTAATAGTTCCTACGTGGTTTACAACAGAATCCTCAACAATCCGATTGGCATCTTCGGAAGAGCTACTCAATGTTTGTGGGCCAGTTGGTCCACTTTCATCTGATAATTGCAGGTTTACCTGATCTATTTGAAGTACCTCCCTGTCTACCTGGATGTTGTTACTGTTTTGATTAGTGGGGACATTGCTACTACTGTTAGAGTTATTTTTATTTAAAACAGTACTTCCCTGAGACGGCATGAGCTGCTGAAACAAGGCAGTGACCTCCGTTCGCAGAGTGTCAGTAACCTTTTGGGTTACTTGATCTGTTATTGTTCTGATCAGTTCAGCATTACTGCCACAAGCCTGACTTGGATTCACACTCGCCTCAGAGACAGCAGGAGAATCGTCAAAAGAATGTGCCTTTCTCCTTTGGTAGCGCTTTTAGACGTTGTTCCAGTCACAATCCGTTTTCTTTTCGGTGCCATTTCTACAAAAGTAGCAACATAGGGCGCATTTTGCCCTAAAATTAAAATGTGAAACATGTTTCCTATTTCAATTGGCAGACTATTTAAAAAACCCCAAAACCGGACTAAGTGATTCCGGAATACACAGCACCTGAGTTGTGCACTTTGTGCATACACTAGATGACATTGTGCTAAACTACGGGCATTTATCATGAGTTTAAGTAAGACATAATCCATGAAGGATGAGAGAAAATTGTTATGCTAACGTGAAGATTAAGTACTTACATCTAAGGACTTGCGCAAGGTAATACAAACCTTACGAATGTACACGTGCGTACTCTCAGCGAGACTGGGAGTGCACATCTCCAGGAAAATCATATCGAAATGATAATCCAGCGGAGATAAAAATTATGCTTCAGGAAAAACAAGCTTACAAATAATACATGTACCCCCAGCGAGACTGGGAATGCACAGTGATACTCCAGCGGAGATCAAAATATATCTCAGGAAATACAAACGTACAAACACCCACAGCGAGACTGCGAATGCAAAAACTCCAGGAAAATCATGTCGAAATGATAATCCAGCGGAGATCAAAATATATCTCAGGAAATACTGTACAAACGTACATATACGCCAGCGGGACTACGAATGCACATCTCCAGGAAAATCCTATCGAAATGACAATCCAGCAGAGATCAAAATATGCCACAGGAAATACAAGACGTTCAAAAGCACGTGTATAACCAGCGCGGCTACAAGTGAAATACCTCCAGGAAAACCATAGTCATAAGACTTTAATGATTATCCAGCGGAGGCCAAATGTACCTCAGAGAATACAAAAAGTACAGATGGGTGCAGTCCTAACATAACATACACGTTAACGCAATAAGCGGTCGCGAGGACTGCTCTAGCACACGTGCTAGGACTGCTCGACCGGACGCGCGTGCGCTCCTCGCGTTCACGCGGTAGGGAATTCGCGTTAACGCGATTTATTCCCGCGTGCGCTCAGTCCAGCAGCACGTTCACATGTCTATATTTGTAATTCTCTATGCAGTACGGATGGAGAAAATAAAATTGATCAGATTAAATTACCGCGAGTGTCGCCATAAAAACGTGTATTTAATGAAATGTTAAAATGACACCCTGCATTAAGGATTCCATATGTAATATAACAAAGGAAATTATCGCGTAGACATGCAATAAGGTATTTATGAAAAAAACTTCGCCAGTTTATCGCCAGCATGATTACTTTCTAATTTCATTTATTTATTTTTTCTAAGTAGTTTATTTATGTATTTATTTCTTATTTGTTTATTCATTTATAACTAATTTATTTTTGTATTTACACGTATTTCCTATTTATGTATTTATTATTATTATTTTTAATTAAGCTATTTTCTATATTATATGAAAGAAAAAAGAGGAGTTACCGGCTCAGTTATGTGGCAGAAGTCACCATGGAGCTATACAATACATGAATATAAATAATATAATAGAACATTTAACACATTACAAAAATATTTGATTGTAGTGCAATTACGATACCGACTTAGGACGGTCATTTAATTTGACAAAAGCCAAACAAATGGTGTGGTTAACCGGTTTACGGGCCCACCTTCCCACTCACCGTAACAGCAGAACAATCAAAAGACGTACATTTAAATATAAATAAATACAATATCATCGTTATTTTCATCTTTATTAATTTTATTTCATTATAATTATTATTATTATTATTATTATTATTATTTTATTTTTTATTATTATTATTATCATTTTCCTAAAAAAAGAATAAATTTCATTAAAGTCAATGTTCGGACATTGCATTCAATATTTCTAAAATTCATCCCTTAACTCGGAACAGTTTTATTTAATTCTAAATATTTTACTTACACATTAATAAGTTTTTATATTTAAATATAAAATATTTATATCGATTTTCTTTCAAATCCTTCTATATGAACATGTTAATACAAGTTTTAAGTTGTAAGCAAGCAAACGCGGCTGTCAAGCACGTTCACGCGGCAGTCAAGCGCGTTAACGCGGCAGTCAAGCGCGTTCACGCGGTCTGGAAATTAAGTTCACGTGGAAATCTGCGTTAACGCAAACGCGTGTGCTCAGCAGTCCTGAGCGCACGAGGAAAGCAAACTTCACGTTAACGCGACGTTAACATAATGTTATGTTAGGACTGCACCTCACTGTACAAAGTACTATAGTAAACCCAGCAAGGTTACTAGTGAAAAAAAACCTCCCAGTTATAATCCGGTAAGGTGAAAGGATGTCTCAGGGAATACCGAGTGTGAAATGCATCCGCATCCCAGCGAGACTGCAAGCACAGGGCTGCAAGTGTACATCTCCAGGAAAATCATATCGAAATAATAATCCAGCTGAGATAAATATATGCCACAGGAAATGCAAACGTACCAAAGCACGTGCACAACCAGCGCGGCTACAAGTGAAACACCTACAGGAAAACCATAGTCATAAGACTTTAATGATTATCCAGCATAGGCCAAAATACCTCAGGTGATACAAAACGTACAGAGGCACGTGCATCACCAGCGAGGCTACGAGTGAAATACCTCTAGGAAAATTATAGTTAAACAATGATCCAGCAGAGGTCAAAAGTGATATTTCTTATACTTGTATATCAAATGCTGCAAACATTTTAGTTTGAAAGAGGATTTAATCAATTGTAAAAAAAAAACATACATATGCAATGATGTAATTAAACTACTCGGTACACATGTAGCATTAAAAACCTTACACTAGATTGATAAATTAAAATCAATCAACTAATTTCTACTGAAGATCAAACCTCTCAGGCTTCGATACAAATGAACGTTTCCTTGTTTTGTAAAGTGTACACCATCATGTGAGAATTGCAGTGTTCCCACAATCCGCTATAAGACAAAAGTGGTAGCGAAACTGGCAATAAATCATTGACTTGATCAACGAAGTCATTGTGGTTATATTGCTGATTGAACCTTGGCAATAGTTTACACACAATTACTTTATTTACCTTGAAGCGGTAGTGTAAAGTTGTAACCACCGCTTTTATCTCAGACGCCAGTTCTTCGGGAGAATCCCGAATCAAAACGTCGTTGCCACCCGCTATCAAAATTATCATATGTGGTCTAAATTGTTCTATATATTCTGCTTCATACTTCAATATATCGCAATATATCGTCTGCCACCTACACCTCTGAATTTAATAAGGTGCGTGTCTGGAAGGCCTAAATCTGGCCGATATCTCTTATCCGTGTCGTCTTTAACAAAATTAAAGAAGCGACGCACAATAGAATGACCTACCACGAGAATTTTCGTTTTATTTTCCATTTGCGCCAATGAATGAATCAGAAGATACAATAAATGGTAAATGTAATATTCTTTTTCTAGTTAAAAGAATTGAATATTAAAAGATCAGAATTAAAGACTTGCTTACCAGAAAGTGGAATTTTAAAACTTAAATTTTTCCGGTAAAATAAAGCACTACCGAATCTTTAGACGACCCAAGCGAAAGTGCCGAAAGCGCGGGCTTGGCCCTATGTCCTAAGCTGGGAACGTGTTTGATTGGATGTTGCAACCAGTTTCATCGCGTCCTCCTAATATAGTCCGACCATGCCACCCTCCTGGTCTTCGCGCAAGAGAGACAACTCTAATTCAACAAATAAAATAAGCAAAGGAAATACACATATCTCTAAATATAAAACTCTTTAAGTTATTCTACTTAAAGATTATTTAATTGAGTCATTCAAAGGAAATATCGTCCAAGATATAATGTTCCTTGGTGGATCCATCGGTGGTGTTTCTTAAAAACAATCTGTAGGTAGCGTGGTATGTCTGTATTGGGGTGAGTTTACTAATATATATAAAGATTTAATTTAAAGATTTTGTTTTTGATTCTTTTTTGTTAAGTGTCTGAAAATATGTGGACATTGAATATTTCTTTTTACGTACTTAATTTCTTTACGGTCAAGAAAATTTACTATGACAAAACTGGAAAGAGAAATCATTTTGTACCCCCTCCACCAATATGATATTTGAACATACTGCCTTCGCTTGCTCATATGATCCATAATTACTTCCACAGCGCCGTCACACATATGCTACTTTTGTTTAATGTAAAATACATTTTTATTATCTTTTCATTGTTTACGTTAGGGAAATCCAGAATCGTAAACTGGTACGAACGGGTCGCAATTATATGTATGATCTACATTTATACCTACATTGTTATTATTATGATTATTCTTTTTTGTACAATTATGTCTATTTAACGTACTTTTTCTAAATCAACCTTATGATCTGTATATTGTTTTATATTCTGCTATTCAACATCAAAGTAAATGCTATATTGGAAAATTAAACATTGGTATGATCTTTCAAGAAACAGAATTCCTTTTGGGTTTAAGGTGAGTTATCTTTTATTGGTGTTTCAATTAACCTTAACTCAAGACGAATATATTATCAGCTCTACTAGTACTATTAGGCACTAAAGAATTATCACATCATGCATCGAATATCTGGCGAGGCTCAAAAATGAGTAAACCAAGACGATGCATGGAGTAAATATTTATTAATTAGGACAAATACCATGGAGAACTATCCAACCTGTGTTGACCAGGTTTGTATGTCCTCTGGTTTCATGATTTTCGGACTTATGGTTTGGTTTTATCCATCATATTGACATTCTCAGTGTTGATGCATTATTAGATTCCGATTAACAATTATACAATTCAATAGTAATTGATAGGTAACAGTTTACATACTATGATCTTTAGATCTAAAGATTATTTCATAATATGGTGACGAAATGTACCTGATGCATTACATAGAAATTTATACCTTTGCAAGGGACCCATCCGAAGCAACGCGGGGTCTTGTACGTGTCATGCGGCCTCGGTTTTCACAGTTTCATCAGAAAAAAAAACATTTTTATACGCCCGTCATTAGACGGGACGTATTATGTTATGGCGCTGTCTGTCCGTCCGTTCGTCCGGGTTCATGTTTTCCGGACTTTTTTGAAGTATTCAAGATATTGAGTTGAAATTTGCTATATAGCCTTATTTCCGTCGGTCTCTGTACCAGTTCAAAATTTTCTTACGATTGGTTTACTTTTGAAGGATTTATGGCCCTTGGACTTATAAGTTTAAAGATTTTTTTTTTCAAAAATTCATCAACAATCTTATTTTTTGTCAAAACATTATGAAATTTATCATGAGTAAAAAAACGAAGTACCGAAGGGTAAACCATATGTCACAGTCCACGAAATAAAAGGGACAATATCGAGTTTAGTGTCATATACAGACAGAGGCAAACCCCAATAAAATCGAGGGAGACCAGGTGCCCGGGATGAGTAAGCGTCCCCTGGTTGCATGCAACACCCGTCGCAAAAGTCCTGCAACAACCTTTCAAGTCGAGGAGGTAAATTCATGAACATACACGCATGAACATACGAAGGAGGCAGGAACACGAAGTCACATTTTCCCATTCAAGGCAAGAAATGTTGCCTGCCTGAAATCCCGGTGTTGGAAACGCCGGTAAACAAATGTCTGTATATAGATATATATACGTATTATGTCAAATCAAGTATAGTCAAAAAGTTAAGACAGTTATTTTGTATGGTCAGGTCCCAAAATATCGGTTACAATTCTTGAAAGAGGAATCTGAAATTGTAATAGATCCCTATAACGACTATAGAAGTGAAAATTTCAAACGTTACTCAATATGTCCTTGTGAGAATAGTTTCGTGGCAAGAAGCCTCGCTCTCATGACGTATTTAAAGCATGTCCTGGTATAGCATATATGTTGTGAAACGAAGACGCCATATACGACAGAAGAAGGTATGTTGATACTCAGAAAAGGGAAGTTGGTAATAATGAAATTGAAACCATCCCGTTTGTCATGACGAGGTGATCCTCAAATACAGGGTTGTTAATCGATAAAACATCATCAATTTATCTGTATGTAAAGTGGACATTATTGAAAATAGGAGATTTTAAGTGCTCTAGAAGTTCTTTGGAATTCTTTAGGATCCACGTCTGATTGATTCCGCGTCTCGAGTAAGCAGTAAAGCAGTATTTCTGAAGGCCATATTTGAATTTTGGTGAGTAACATGGGAAGAGGCTTGGTGGAACACTTGGAAGGTCCAGCTATGAATCGATGCTTATATGGAGTTTTATGCATCTTTGGAATCCATAAAAGGTATGGTAACTCGAGATCAGATTCATTTGTAGTAATGTCGAATGAACAGAGAACTGACTTGAGATTATCCAATACCTATGAAGGAGACAGATTTGTAACTGTATAAGTTGGATTACCAGGCGTTGAATTAAGATCAAGCTCTTCTATAAGACATTTAATATACTATGCCTTACATACGAGTGTGTAATTGTTAGCTGCCTTGTCAGCAGGAACAATAATGAAATTTTCGAGAGAGTTCTCTAACGACACTGGAGTTACGAAATATAGAGCAGTAATTGTTCTTGAAAAACTGACAAGTAAAATGTACCAACTATCACATATATTACGGGTTTTAATATCTTTTTCTTCATTTTTGAGAAATTTATAATTTTAGGGGGTTGGGGGGAGGGGTTTGACCATTTGCCCAAGGTCATATATTCTGGACTTTTTTTGCCGTTTTTCAAGATATTAAATTGAAATTTGATATATTGCTTTATATCAAACGGCGTCAGTACCAGTTCGAGTTTTGTTACGATTGATCACTTTTGACGGATTTATTCCCCCTGGACTCATAAATTTCAAGATTTGATTTTGAAAACTTCATTAATTTCTTTATTTTATTTTTTTTTTTTTGTAAAAACATTATGAAATTTAGCATGAAACAAGTAAAATGTACCAACTATCATATGTTTTACAGGTATTGATATCTTTTTCTTCATTTTTGAGAAATTTATAATTTTAGGAAGGGGAGGGGGTGTTGGGGTTGGGGGGGGCCTTGAACTAAAAAAATTCAAGATTTTTTTCAAAAATATTGCACATCTATCCGTTCGCTGTCCATTTTGTCCGGTCCTTTAAAGTTTGTTGTCCGGTATATCTGTTACTTGTCCGGAAGATGTACGTTGATTTTTATCAGGTCCTCTACCTTTCGTTGTCCGTTCCTTCTTCAAATTCTTATACATGATTTTCACTTAAAGTTTTGTTAGTAAATGAGTCTTACCTAAAGAGAATATCATGCATTATTATGGTAATTTTGTAGGAGTTATTGCCCTTGGACTTAGAAAATTTCATTAAAATGATGGTTTCCGTTAATTATCTCAGTGAAGGTATGATGGATTCAAATAATATCTGGTATATAGACGTATCAAGGTAAGATGCATATCATTTTTGAAGATGGGTTGGATAGGACCATTTTTACAGGAGTTATTGCCCTTGGATTCATTCCTAAGATAAAATGCTATGAAACGCAATTAACTTTAGTAACGTCAGATGTTTTTCATGAAACTCATGCCAAATGCGAATTGATCCCGTCCAAATTAAGCGACGGGCATATAATGCCACGCTAGGCGTTGCTCTTGTTTTTAAATGAGAAGCCGGGGTTGTTTTATTTTGGTTTAATGAGAGTTTTAGCTCTCATTATGTCATCGAGTAAAAAAAGGTAGAACGTAAATACACGTATCCTTTTACCCCACTGAAAAATAAAGAATTTGCTCAAGAACCGTATACATAGCGGAACAATAATAGTATTTAAATGTTTATGATATGATAAGTGCTTTATTCTCAAGTTAAATTTCCCTTACACATCTCTGCAGAGGCTATAACTTTACGATTCTTTCGATGTAACATGAGATATTTCGGATTTAACAAAACAAAACAAAAATTATATGTCGGGTTTTATCTTTGTAATACTCATTAAAGCCTTAGTAATTAATAATGCTGGTCTTGTGGATTAGTTCTGATTATGATACATGTAAAGAGCTAGGGCCACGAAGTACCAATATTGGCCCCTTCTATAGATTTTAATAATTTTGGTTGTAATACTTCACTTATTAGTTTTTTTTTTTAGTTATATTGTTATTTTCTCCTAATTTGCGTTATAAAATCTGTTACGCTATTTTGAAAATATGAGCATTATTCAGGAAAACGTCATTTGACATTATGCTGACGTCATGATGTCAAAACTATTAGCCATAAACAATATAGCTCATTGAGAAAATAATTTTAACGACATTTACATTGCATAGTATTTCATTTATACAGTATGCAATATCTGAATAAAAAGACACTATTATTCATATTTATAATCATTCAATAAGCATTTCGTATAACTTTTAACAAGTCTACAATCTCACGGACAATTATGTAAATTATTATTAAACTAAGGAGTAACTCCCTCATGCATAGCTCTGTTCTTAGATTGATTCTTTGGTTCACTTTTTCGGTCATTTTGGTTTTAATTCTGCTCTTCAAATATGAATATAATATGAGAATTCCAATTATTCGGCCAGGAGCATCACAGAAGAGACATAAGTTGACGAAATGCGCATCGGGATGTACAAAATTGAAAGGTAGATTACTGCTTATAAATCCCCGACATTGGGGAAATACATAGACTTTTCCCCTTCCAAAGAAACCAAAATATACCAAGCATTATAGCCTTACTCAGTAATAATGCTCGAAATTTATGTTAAATCATACTATTTTAATTGCGATTGCCGACAGATATCTGACTGCATACTGCATGTGTTGCCTTATTCATAGATTATATTTAGCGTATAAATGTTAGTAACTTTTTCTAGATAAAAAGAATAACATAAAATGCCCATTCGATTTCATGGTCATCGAATGTTAAAAAGAGCTAGCTCATCTTCATACGGTTGCCATATGCCCAGCGGATTGAGTTGGTATACTGTACGTACTTGTATCGTTAAACTCGTCAGCTCTTAAGGTATATGCATATTTCAGATATGAAAATGTCTTCAAATTAGCAGGACAATATGTCATCGTTAAAGGTCTTTGGAAGTATTTTTAACTTTATTTAAGTAAGTGGTTAATGTTTGTATGTTATTTTCTTCCGATCAGTAGTTTTTCCTTCTTATTATTATTACTATTATTTTAATTATTATTATTTTTCTTGTTGCTGTTGGTTTTGGTTTCACTTTGTTTTTATTTCTTTCTGCCGATCTCTAAAATATTGTCTCACTGGTCACCTATAGCCTGTTCTAATCGGTCGATATACGAAATCGTCTTCGTCACGTATCTAGACGTACAACACTATACGCTAATCACTTATATCTGATTTTGTCTCTCTTATTCATATAACATGTAAACTGGAAATAACCAAACTACAACTGACAAAATCCGGGATTCGAATCGCTAACACCAGCACTGCAATGCATTGCAAGAGCTTAACAACTACATTTAGTCTTCCATAGGTGGTACATCCATATGAATGTGGTGAGGATTATAGATGATGCTGTTTGTAATTATATTTAACAGTAAAATCGTGAAGATCCTACAGAAAGTTTACAGATTGAAGCATAACATCTTAGCGATAAATGTGCATTTTTACCTTGCCAAAACTTCAGTCCAAAGCAATTTGCTGTTTTGAAAATACCTACTGCGTCTCTCTGCCCAGCTCAAAATATTCATACAAAATCTGCACGTTACCCACATATGATGACTCCCAGAAAATCAACATGTTTTCTCATCTGGCCAAAGTACCTAAACGATCTGCCTTTAGTTTTCACTGATCAGTTTTCAGGATGAACGAATTTTCGGGTCTACTGGATTATCATAAACATATATACATATAACATTTCTGCATGTTAGATATTTTTTGCATCAGAATCCTAAACATGTCTTCTACTGATAGACATTCTACTATTACTTCTATCTAAAATTCGAAGTCGACAAAGATTTTGCATCTTCTATTTGGGGTTAAACTGACCTATTTAAGCAATCATTGGTGTCAGCTTATATGACATTGGTATATAAACTTAGATCTTTTTTTGTAAGATAACTGACGTGTTGACGTTTTAAACAAACACCAAACTGTTAAACGAAGATCCTAAACGCATGGCTATTTAATTCAAAGCATAATAATGTTATAGTGTTTGCTGGTTTTTGGAGATCCCTGCCCCAGATATTTTTCCGGATCCGGGACAAAAACATTCAGTGTTTTCGATGCAAAATATCATTGCCTTCCCTTTATTTTTGTCGGCATAAGTGGATTTTGTTTTGCATCAACGAAGCATTCTGAATAGTTTTGGCAAGTGTTTTCTCAACATTATAATAACGTGGTACATTGTTATTTTCAGCATGTGCCGGTGTTATATAGTCGTTTTCCCCCATGGCTATATAGTAGTTTTTCCCCATGGCGGAAAAACTACTATATAGTAGTCTTTTCCCCATAGTAGTTTTTTTTCCTCTTCCGTAACGGTCTGGAATTTATACACGTTCGTTCTGTATCAGTCAGATAACTTTTGAAATACAAATGTACTATAGTGATAGACTGTGGATCAAACCGATGGTGTTATGGTGAACGGGTTTCTATATACTATTAAGTGTTTTGTTTGTAGTGTATGTGTGTGTATTTTTATATATTTACCATAGTTTGCTGTTTTCTTCTATTATTTGATTGTAAAAATTGTCGTTTACTTGCGTATAGATGTCAATCATGACGTCAGGCTTTAACTTAAGATTCGATCCCAGGCAACTTTTCATAATACATCAGGAAAACAGGAATTTATCAATCAAAATGTTCCAATGAGAAATATAAGAATTAAACGTGCAATTCAATATATGAATATTCAATTCCTAAATAAATGAAGACTGATGTATTATATATGTCACAATATCGCTCATCATGTACAGAGTACATGGTGACCATGAAAATAACAGAAGGGAATTCCACCCAGGTGTCCACGATTTGCAATCTACAACAAGTCTTGTCTAGTCGCAGATGTTGTAAATCATCAACACAAGAATGTGATTTCCTTGTCCCTTACGCAAAGTATGAAAGTTTCATCTTAAAGTATCTATATGCTAAGTTTCAAAGCTCTACACTCTTTTGTGTAGACGATATAGTCAAGGTTAAAGTTTTTGAAAAGTAGGTCAAACTTCAAGGTCAAGGACATTGGGTCAAAGGTCATGGTTCCAAATTAAAAATCTTATCACAAGTAATCTATATATGAAGTTCAAAACCCTTCTCCTTTTGGTACAAAAGATACAGCCAAAGTTAAGTTTTTGAAAACGTAAAGCACCAAGGTCAAAGTCACTAGCTAAAAAAAATCATGGTCCCATATAAAAGGTCTCATCACAAGAAAAATATATGTGAAATTTCAAAGCCTTGTACCTCTTGGTACAAAGGATTTAGTCAAGGTTTTTGCCACAGGGTAAGAGTCACAGACAGATCAAAATCCAGATGCCCCCGAATTACATCCGGGGGCATAAAAACGAATTTGTTTTTCTTTTTTCCTTTTGTATATAGATATTTCTCCGATTAAATAAAGATATCTCTAATAATATTCTAGTAGATAAATCTCTGTTCTAAATATATGCATTTGTATTTCGCAAAGAGATTAAAACTGAAGACATTTCTACTTAAGAAAATGAGATGTCTATAAATTAATTGGATATATCTCCGTATCAACAGTTGAAATATTTCTATTTTAAATAGAAATCTGTCTATTGTTAACAAGGTAACAAGCTGGGTTTACTTATGTGTAAAAAGAAAATCCGGAATTTCACATTGGGGAAAATCCACTATATAGTAGTTTTTTCCCGGGGGAAAATGGCTATAAGAGAGGGGGATGGCTATATAGCCAAATTTTCCTCGGGGAAAAACTACTATGTAGCCATTTTTCCGGGGGAAATTGGCTAGGGGGAAAACTACTGTATAACACCGGCTCATATACAAATTAAACAGTATGTTATTGTGGGATTTTATATATTTGTATATATTTACTTTTGTTCGTGTATGACCTTGATACCGGGTATATACAGACTGTGAAACATGCGATCAATTTAATTCACAAATAACAAATGAATTTACCGTATCGAAGATTTCCGCTCTCTGAATCTCAGTAAGTTAAACAACATATTCGGGATTTCTTGAACCGTGACATTATTAAAGAAAGTACAAGTGCATATGCGTCTCTCATTGTTATAGTGATTCAGAAAAAAAAGAATGAAATTCGTTTATATGTTGACTACACTTATGGAAGTAAAACCAGAAAACTATCAAAGATACATTTCTGCTTTCAAGAGGTGACGAACCGTTTGACAGTGTGAGTGGTTCTAAGTATTTCTCTGCTATGGGTTTAACCTCGGTATACAACCAAAGTGCCGTTGAAAAAAAGAGACAAACATAAAACAGCATTTACCTACGCTTTCTGACTTTACGAATACAGCAGAATTCATTTCGGATGATGCGACGAACCCGCGACCTATCAGATGTTGATGTAGCATTGTCTTTCAGTTACGTTAATTGTATTTTAGACGACATTATTGTTTACTCGAAATCGATAGAAGATAAAATTGAAAGACTTGAAGTTGTATTTTAAATGCTGTGTCAATAAGACTTGCATTGGAGACGAAATATGCGAAGTTTTTAAACGAAAGGTGAGTTATTATGGGCATATTATGACTGAAAATGGCGTTTCTACCAATTCTGAGGAGGTAAAAACCGTTTTAGAATGTAAAACACCGAAAGACCTGAAGTCATTTCTTGGTTTAGCGTCATATAATAGGCGTTTTATATAGTCGTTTTAACAAGTTGCGTCAACTTATATCACATTGAGATGTAAAATGCAGTGAAGCTTTTGAAAAGTTAAAGGATTTGTTCACCAGTGCGCCAATTCTTGGATATGCAGATTACACTAAATCATTTACTTCGGAAGTACATGAAGATTCTAGTTTTATTAGTTTTGGTGCGGTTCAATCACAAAGAAAGAAGGAAAGAAACATGTGGTCGCGTAGATATTTGAGACCAAACAAAAGAGATATGAACGATTATAGTTCTCGCAAATAAAAGCATTAAAGGGGAGTATTACCGAGAAGTTGCGAGATTATTTATTTGAAGCTCCTTTCACAGTGTTTTCGGACAATAATCCGTTAGTATATCTCTAACCGTCTAGGTAAGGAGCGTACGAACATTGCTGGGTGTCTCAGCACTGTTTATCTCCGATATTAAATACCTGACGCTTTATCCCGCAAAAAAAAAAAAAAAATGACTGGTGCATATGTCCTTAGATTGATTCTTTGGTTCCCTTTTTAGGTCATTTTGCTTTCAATACTGCTCTTCAAATATTTATATAATATGAGAATTCCAATCATTCGGCCACGAGCATCACTGAAGACACATAAGTTGTCAAAATGCGTATCAGGTGCACAAAATTAAAAGGTATAGATGTTCTATATTTATGATACCAAGGATATATTACGGGACTTATCGTCAAGATGTTGTTTAGCTACGGACATTCCGAAAGATGTACGAACAGATAAAATATTAGTTACATGTAAAACAAGTGATGTTTCTTTTCCTTTTCCACTCATAATGCTATTACTTTAAAAGATTTACAAAATCGTAATGACGTACTTCGGGAATTTATAAAATGTTGGAAATAAGGAGAGCAATAGGAAAAACAGTGACAAAAATGTTTTACCGTTACTTATGCAATGGAGTAAACTCAGAGTTGATGATGAGATTTTCTACAGAACAATTTGTGATCCTGTGAGAGATGAAATTATACAATTCGTGTTGCCAAAGGAAATGAAAACCGAAATGTTAGAACACTGTCATGATAATCTGGGCCATCAAGATATTAAACGGACGTTTAACATTATCAAATACCGTTGTTATTGGCCGGGAGTGTTTATCGATATTAAAACGGACTGCGACAAAAAAATGCGAACAATGCAGTCTTGAAGAGTTATCCAACATAATCATTAAACAGCTTATGCTATGTATTGATAATGATCGATGTGCTTACTCAAGCTGTAGCTACCCGCAATCAACGCGCTAACACTAATGAAAATGCTAATTTAAGAATGGTTTCACAAATTCGGAGTACAAGAACGGTCGAAACTTTGAGTCGGATATTATCAAACAGCTATGTAACGTATATTGATTTTCAAAGTCAAGGACTACCGCGTATCATCCTGAGGAAAAGATTAAAACGGATCGTTTAAATAGGACGTTACCTGAACTATTACAAACAGATTGGGCTGAAATTACTTACACTTGAACGTGTCTTACAGTCCTTATTATATACTCTTCGGCAAAAAACCGAAACCACCGATAGATTTTGCATTATCCATACCTAATACATACTGTGGTAATGTGAATTTTGATTATTTTATTCAGAACCATAGGGAGAATTTACAAGATGTGTTTAAGCATGCGCGCGAATACACAAATAGTGAAGCACGTAATGGGAAAAATATTATGACCGGAAAAACGTAGATCCTGAAATCAGTGTGGGTAACTTTCTTTATGTTCGAAACAGAGTATTTAAGAGTTGAAATAAGTCATGGGATTTATGTGACAGAACAAGATACATAATGGTAAAAAATTCAAGATAACGTGTATACTGTTTTTTTCCGAACATTGATATTTTCGAACTGCAAACCATTATGAAATTAAATTGATTCCCAAACAAGATTTTACAGCTCTTATCCGATTCGGACTCGGAATCATCCCTTTATGACGTACCGCACCGTAGAATTAAGGATAGAACTGTTGTGCAGGGGACGGGAGTATGTGGATAGATCACTTTTTGTAAATATATAACTTTCATTTAGTTCAGTGACAGTGAAATATTGACATCGTATTGTGCACTTATTTTATCAGAGAACTCGAAAGAATACATGACAAATATGTGTTAGTAGTACCAGCTGATAAAGCCTCGAACAATATCGTTTTTATTTGCAAGGCGTTTTATATAAATTGTCTTTTAGAGGAACTTGGTATTAACAAATCTACTGGAAATCCCACTTACACTCGCTCTACACTCTCACTAGATGAAATTATTAATGAACACAAATCAGTGTTGAGTACCTTTGACTTATGTACTAAGGATAATCAGTTCGAGTTACCTTATTTATATTGGATCCCTAAATTACACGAAGAGCGATATAAACATAGGTTAATTGCAGGATCCAGAAAATGCTCCTCCAAACGTCTATCAGCCCTCCTTACCAAAATATTATCTGCAGTTGAGGAGAAACTTCAGACGTACTCCGATGTGATTTACTCTCGTAGTGGTGTTAATCAGTATTGGGTACTAAAAAACTCCAAAGGATTATTGGAAAACTTAAAATCTCAAAAGCTAACAACTATTAAATTCATTAAGACTTGCGATTTTTCTACACTTTATACCACCATACCTCATGATAAATTGAAAACCAGGCTCTTTCGAATTATTGATAACTGTTTCTTCACCAAAAAGGGTTCACGCAGATATAAATTTATTGTTTTAGAATATCCAGATACATATTTTGTGAAAAACTACTCTGAATCTAAATATAAGTACTCTGAAGATGACAGAAAAACATACTGGACTTTCCTTTTGACAATATATATGTTGTGCTCGGTGATCAGGTCTTCCAACAAACCATCGGAATCCCTATGGAGACTAACTTTGCTCCCTTGCCAGCCGATTTGTTCCTTTCGTCGTACGAAATTGACTTTATACAAAATCGTACAAGTCAAAATAAGAAGCAATTGGCCTTGCCCTATTTTACATACAGATATGTTGCGGGATAACTTTGATACATACGTACACACAATATATCCAAAGGTAAGTGAAATTAAGGACACTACAATATCCAATTCATGTGCTTCATATTTAGATCTACTTATTGATGTCGACCGAGATAGTAAACTTACTACTTCAATTTAAGACAAATGTGATGACTTTAGTTTCCCCATTGTTAACTTTCCATATACTAGTAGCAACATTTCTTTATCACGTGCGCACGGTGTTTATGTATCCCAATTGATTCGATATGCGCGAGCGTCATCTGAGTATTGCTCTTTCATTTATCGTAGTCAACTACTAGGAGGAAAGTTACTTCAACAAGGATATGAGATATCACGTCTTATTCAACATTCCGCAAATTTTACGGTCGTTATAAAGACCTTATTTGCTCATATGATATATGGTTGTCTGACATGTTGACTTCCTTATTTCACAGTAACTAAACCATCTGTATTACCTATACTATACAGCAGTATTCTTACTGCTTATGACATATACCTGTCACAGCGAATAATACTATTTCGTTTATACTTATGGCATCACGGCGGGTGCTTACTCCTCCATGGCACCTGATCCCACCTCTGTTTTGACAGAAGTTCGTGATTGTTTATATTTTATCTACATATGTATTGTCGTGTTTCTTCGACTTTGAGTTGTGGATTTCGGAACAATATCTTGGATTTGTACTTATCATATTTATATCAATTGAGGTGTATTATATTTTCTATCTTTATTGCAATATTTCTTTTCAAATTCATTTTATTTATCGGGACGATAAAATTTAAAGCAGTGGAGCATGGGGGATTATGTATATTTGTATTTATGTATTTTTGCTCCTGTTTATAAGCCATTTAGTTTACATTTACTTTCATTCATAAATTCAATTATCTAGCATTCATTATAAAAAAGTTTGGTTTAGGCTATTGTAGTTTTATTGGGCAGGGGGGGGGGGGGGGGGGGGGGGGGGGGGGAGTTTGTGAAAAATACGAAAGTAACTGGTGTCTTATGACAATGGCACTAGCAACAATGTACCACAGTGGACATTGAAGGACCCCTGAAATTCAAAGGTGAGACCACGTGTCCGGGAGGAGTGAGCGACACACCCGCCGTGAATGCCCTGACATACAGACGAAGCACTATAATTCAGGACTATATATATACATGAATGTGAACAACACTGTGTGGAGTGTCACAGCCACACAACACCAGGAAAAAATATAATAACACTTGAGTCAAACCCTCCACGTGGAACTTTTTTACGAGATCCACATTGCAAAGGCAATACGTGTGAGTACTTTTTTGAGTTTTACATATATTCCATTCAGTATAATTGCTTGGTGTGTTCAAATCAAATTGTTTCCCTTATATTATTTTATATACAAAGCTTGTTTCAAATGATGTGACTCATGTCGTTTATTCATGTGATATTGTTTGATGTAGAATAAATAAAGGAATAATGCCGCACCAAGACCACTTAGTATTCTTCTCGCCTGTAAGCGATCTAAGATCCCTTGTCTGGACAAACAGTCACAGCTGAGAAGTACATCAACCTATCGCACTTCTTTTAAATAAGGATGACTTTCAGATTTCCCTGTCAGTCAATGTGATACATACTTTTTACCGGTGAGGTGTGTTATGTAATATACACAATAAAGGTGGTAAAGAAAGTTATAAAACACTGCGCGATTTAAACAGTATGCACTCTGGAAGTTAAAACTGATTAAAGATAGTGCCACTCCATGTCATATATTGTGTAAAGCTGTCAAAGGGAGAAGCGGTAGAATCATTACATATAGCGTTATATAAATATAAATTCTACAAACAAGTAAAGCAAGAGACGGTTATATAAATGTTGAAATTCACAGTGAAAATGGGACTGTATTTTGTTTTAGCTATGTGTTTAATAAAGCGTAAGTATTGGAATACATTTCTATAATTCTATCGTAAACGACAATTGGTTTGATTGTTTGATACCATTTTCAATATAAGAATCTTTTTTTTACTATGTGATATATTTGCATTAATGAAGTTATGACATGTACAAGGATATCGGTTATGTGTGCACTGTGACCTTGTCCTTAAAGATATGACCTTCTGTGGAGGTTGTGACACACCCTTGGACATGAACAACATTTGTATGAAATTTAATTCAGAAAAGAATTATGGCCCGGGCAAGGATTTTGACAACTGTTCACTTTGATCTAGACCTAGGAGATTTTGAGTCAAGCTTATTACACACCCATGGGTCATGGTAACGATAACAGGCGATTTTTTTTCTTTCACAGCAAATACATAATGTTTGGTATCATTGGAAAGTTCAGTTAAAATTCAATCATTTGGTGAATAAAGAAATGAGATGTGTCAAGAAATAAAAAAGTTATGGCTGATCAAAGTCAGCAAGGGTGATAACTGTGTGTTGCCAAAATTATAAACCATGCATAATGTCAGAAAAAATAGTGTTTTTTGTCCTAAAACTGGCTTTAAACAAGGTAAGTAGTAAAAGCCATGGCCCTGGTAGTGTTACCAAAAATTTCTTCTGTATGACCTTGACCTCTGAGGTGACCTTGAGATAATAATGACACACGTACGGTGTATATAACAATTTTTTTTTCAAGCAACTTACCTAAATCCCTTTTATAAGCCAAAAGTCAGTCTGAACAGTGTCCATAAACTTTCACTCAACATAACCTTGGAGTTGAGGTGTTCACAAAGCATTTTCAAGGAACTGGGTCAATGACCTTGACACGGCCTCAGATCAATAAGACTCTCATTAGGCCAAGTGTTCTCTGTATATAAAGTCACATCATTCTATTTTGAAATAGGTCGGAGTTGGAGCATAGGGCATGAACATGATGGTATCTACAGACAAATAGACAGACATGGTGAAACCAGTATGCCCCGACATCTTTGTTAGTTGGGGGTATAATATTAAGATGTCGAAATTACAGCTTAGACACAATTAAAATAGATAGTCGGACAGACATATCAAACAGACAGACTTTCAAGGCAGTTTCTCTGTCATTCCACCTCGACACGATGTATATAGAGACTTTGAAAAATGCGATCAATATAATTGACAATGAACATGTGAAATTACCGCATCGAAGAATTCTGCCCACTCAAATTCCGGACGTTAAACACTATATTATACCGTGACATAATTAGAGAAAATACAAGTGCCTATGCGTCTCCGATTGTTATAGTGAAAAAGAAAAAACAATGAAATTCCTTTATGCGTTGACTACTAGGAAGTTAAACCAAAAAGAAAAAAACTATCAAAGACGCATTTCAGCTTCCGAGAGTTGACGAAACGTCTGAATGTTTGAGTAGTTCTAAGTATTTCTCTACTATGAATTGTACCTCGGGATACAACCAAGTCGCCGTTGAAGAAAGTGACAAACATAAAACAGCATTTACCTCCCCTTTCAGACTTTACCAATACAACCGATTACCGTTCGTTTTATGCTACAGACCCCGGACCTTTCAAAGGTTGAAGCAGCAGTGTTTCAGAGTTGAAGTCTTTCAGTTACTTCTTGTATGTTTAGACGATATCATTGTTTACTCGAAATCGACAGAAGATCATATTGGTAGATTGAAGTTGTACTTAAAAACTTGCGTCAACTTCGACTGAATTTGAAGCCATAAAATGCGAATTTTTTTAAAAGAAATGTGAATTATTTTGGATATATTGTGATTGAGTTTCTACCACTCCTGTGGAAATAAAAGCCGTATAAGAATGGAAATCATCGACGTCATTAAAAGAACTAAAGTCAGTGCCTTGTTTAGCGTCATATTATAGACTTTTATATAGTCGTTTTCACAAGCGGTTTAACATGAAACACAGGAACGAAATATGAACAATTATAGTTTTTGCAAATTACAACCATTAGCGTTACACTGCAGCATTACCGAGAATTTCCAAGATTATTTATTTGAGGCTACTCTCACAGTGTTTACAAAAACAATTCGTTAGTATATCGCCAATTGTACGCACATCGCTTGTTGTCTCAATTAGCACGGTTCAACTTCCAAATTAAATACCGCAGTGAGAGACAAGATAGAAACGCTAACACTTTTACGCAACATCATCGAATATCAACATACAACCGCCTATGCAACATCTGATAGCCATTTGACCGTTACATATTCTTGCAATGTAAGAACTCCCGCATTGAAAAGACGACTTTTTGATAATGACTTACACAGGCTGCAGCTCCCGGCGATCAACACTGTAGCGAAAATGTTAGTTCAAGAATGGCGTCAAAAATCAGAAGTACCAATGATGACCAAGGTCGGGACTTTGAGTCGGACATTATCAGCTGTTAAAGTTATATGGATTTTCCAAATCAAGGACTACAGCGTATTATCCAGAGGGAAAGGGTCAAACGGAACGTTTTAATAAGCCGTTATCCGAATTGTTACAAACATTGCCGTAGGATAAGAAACAGAACTGGCCGATTCATTTAATTGAAGTGACTTACGCTTGTAACGTGTCGTGTCGTCAAATTGGAGTACAGGATACAGTCCTTATTATTTACTCATAGGCAAAGAACCGAAACTGCTGATGAATTTTGCATTATCCATACCTAATACAGACTGTGATAATCTGAATTTTGATGACTTTATTCAGAACCATAGAAAGAATTAAGAAAATATGTTTAAACATGCACACGAAAACAATTATAGTGAAGCACGTTAACGGAAAGAACATTATGACCGGAAAAAAAGTAGATCCTGAAATCAATGTGGGTAACGTCCTTTATGTTCTAAATACAGCATTCACGGATCGGCATAAATTACAGGATTTAGTGGACAGAACAAGATACAAAGTCGTGATAATTCAAAATAACATGTAAACTGTTCCTTCCGAACATGGACATTTTCGAATTACAAACCGTTGTGATATTAAATTGATTCCCAAGCAAGACTTATAGATGCTATCTGATTCGGACTCGGAAATATCCTATGATGACGTACCGCTCCGTATAAGTAAGTGCATTCAGGGCAGAACAGTTGTGCAGGGGGGTATGTGGATAAAACACTTTTGTGTAAATATATAACCTCAATTTAATTCAGAGACAGTGAAATATTTATTTATTTTTAATATTTATTGTTCATTTATTTTATCATATTTATTTGAAATGAAGTGTATTTGTCATCTTTTTATGTCATTTCTGTTGTTTATCGGGACGATAAAATTTAAAGCAGTGAAGTTTGTGGAATTGTGTATATTTGTATATATTTATTTTTGCTCGTTTTTATAAACCATTTATTTATTTACATTTACTTACAAACATTTCCTTTGCAAATTCAATTGTCTAGTATTCGCTATCAAAATTTTGCCTCAGGCTATTTTTGTTCTTTTGCGCAGGAGGATTGAGTTTGTGAGTACTTTTTTGAGTTTTATTTATTGTGCTCAAATCACATTGTTTCCTTTTTATTACTTTTACTTATAAACCCTGTTTCAAATTATATGATACATGTCCTTTATTTAAGAATTGAATGTTTATTTTTGTAGTTTTATTGGAACATAAAATGTCAGTTGACGCATCACAAATTGTGTAAAACCGCGTAGCATTTTATGTTCCAATAAAACTACAAAAATAAACATTCAATTCTTATAATTACCAACTCGATTTATACCAGTTTGAATTCGGCGCCCCTATCCTCTCAACCAACCAGAGCCTACAGAGGCGACTCTATATGAAGGCGATTAAAAAAACAGTTCCGTTTGAAATAATGATTACGAAATTGATTAAGCTCTTGTATTATTTATTATAACAATTGTATCGTAACATTTTAAAAACATATAATACTGAAACATAAAATTCACATTTTATCAACAATTTTACAACTTTTAGTTCTTTTGATATTCATACGCCAATCTGGCAATCAACAAACATGGTTGTCGTCGAGAAAGCTATTCACTATTTTTACCGATAACAAAAGAAAATCGACAGTTACTGAATGATGAATTTGTCAAAATACCCTGTGCTGAAGACAGGCATGTCATGGAGTTCGAAAATCATATACAAGATGTTTTATTTTGATGTACAGCCGACTGAGAATAACTGGAATCTACAGGCATTGGTGACAATGACATTGTCGAACTTGGTATGCAGTTGCGACGAGGTACTTGTGACTGATTTGAAATTGAAAGCAAAACTGATTCAGCCTGATCCACACCTGCATTATGAGAAACATCTGCCAGCATATCACTCATGTTTTGTCTCTGACTCTCGGAACAATCTCGACTGTAGGATCGTACAGACGCCTCATTTCTATGACCTGACATGAGCATAATATGTTTAGTTTCCACTCCAGCATTGCTCAACATCTGAATAGCGGTTGCCCTGACACTGTGAGCAGTGTACTTATAATTCAAATGCGCCCCTTCACAAATTTCAGTCATGCACTTAGAAAACATTTTTTAGAAAGTGGCTTATATGTATACCAGATATTGCCAACTGCTATGGCCTTCAGTCGACACAATAAAGCAAGAGCACAGGGATCACAATGGCTCAAAAACTTTCGTAAGGCAGAGACAGGGCAACCAAGTATTCCAGTTGAATACATACGCTTATCTGCAACAGCTTCAGGGTCGGAAAGTCCACCTTGAATATTTTTCTGTTGAGTTGCATGTGCCAGAGTAACGTACTCCCGACCAGAGTCATCAAAGAAAAATTGAAATGAATTAAAATTCAACTGGTGATGAAACTCTAAACCTCTGGATACGAAATGGATGGCCAACGAATACCAGACCTTGTACTGCAAAATTTGAGAATCTTCATTATTTTCTAGGTAAGAACTGATTTTAACCATGTCATTTCTGGAAATGATTTTTTTTTTGTGTTGTGTAGGTCTAGAAACACCAGATTTCAACATATATTTCAATTTAGCATCAAGGATTGAATTTGCACTAGAAAATTCTTTGTCTCTAACAATATCAATATTTCGAAGATGGCGATTCAAAGCAGCACGTAAATTTTTCAAACTGTTTTTGTGATATTCTTTTGCCTGTTCTGGAGGAAGACTAGCTTTGCGCCCCTCTGTGACTTTGGGCGCTGCTGATGCATAAAATGCTCGTAAAAGGGGTGACAAATCTTGAGGCTGCACAGTATGGAAATTTACATCAAGGTACCCTGCCTCAATGCAGCATTCTAAAATTCAAAATAAAAAAACCCCATAAAAATTCATCAAAATTTTATGTAAAATATATAATGAGTCTTTGCTAATGTTATTCATGTAACTTCATTTAAATGGAACTTTACTGAGATTTTATGCTATGATAAAATTTGACCAAGAAAATATATAATTATATTCATGCTTAAAGACAAAGTATGTAACTAAGGGATCCCAGTTTATTTTTTAAAACATTATTGATACAATAAACACATAGATACAGGTTTCACAACAGTTCAACTTCACTGTTGTGTCTCATAAAATGAACCATTGAGGCTGTTGCATGTGATGATGATGTGTAGAATTTATTTGCCCCACATCATGCATACATGTATCATTAGTTACTTTATGATTGATTATTATTGTTTCGCATCACTCAACGAATATTTCATGTACATGTGTTTATGGTGACTGCATCTGCCTGATGCGAGGCACAGAAATTTAGACCTGTGCAACGGACCCACCCGAAGCAGTGAGGGATCTTTTACGTGACATACCTACCATGACACGGAACCTTGCTTTTAACTGTCTCATCCGAAAGATAGAACATCAGTGTGCCCTGGAGGGTGTCAAACCCGGACCTACCTGTCACAAGCCAAACACCTCATCCACTGGGCCACACCGGCTTAGTTACTTTCAATAAATTTATTAATAGAAACATATACATAATTGTGCAAATGTATATCATACATTGTTAAATGCAATAATTATGACTAAAATTCATTTAAGAACTTTAACCTTTTGTGACTTTAAGGTATATTTGAGGGGTGGATAGGGACACAGGGAGAAGGTAGGAAGGGGGTGAAAAAGGGGAGATAAGGAGGGGGGGGGGAAGAAAACACTCAGTTACACGAATATTAATAGAATATCGCTTAATAGATCTGCCTGAAAATAAATTCAGTCCCCATTTCGTATTCCTCTTGGTAGACTCGCTCTCCCTATGCTTTTCTAAATCTGCAAGTTCCTCCTCTGTCAAAATTTTGAATCTGTCATTTTTTATTTCATTTACAGGAGGAATTTCATCACAGTCAGGCTCGGATACATGACATGACCTGGGATCATCTGAACTTGGTGAACATGGTGTCTCAGCATTATCTAGGACAAAATGACATGTGCCTTTGGAATAGATGACTTTTCTGTTTTCACTTTTTTTTTTCTTTAAATTATCTATAATGGTTTGGGTTAACTGCTGTTGTTTCATACATTTGTACTAGTACTTGTGGGATCCCAAGTTCGAATCATGATTAAACAGTGTTGGTTTTTTTTCTGTGCATTTCTACAAAAGTGCCCAACAAATTAATCATTGTGGACTAAATTATAAAATGCATCTTGCCAAGAAATTGAAGTAACATGAGGAATTTAAGGGGCCATATCCTGACATACATATACATGTACTGATGTAGGTTTGAATCCTGAACACTAGGCACATTTTATTGTATTTTAACTTCTTATTTTATACCAACGATTTTATTAAAGATCAGTCAAACATTGGATATTGTGGATTTGCAGTGCATAAAGTCATAGTGATCCAATGGCAGATTCAGAGGGGGGGGGGGGGGTGCACCATGTCAGGGAATAGAATCCCTGAAATACAATAATGTGAAATTTGTTAAATTTATCTGAAATTTGTATTATATAATTATTTCAAAATGTTGATTAAAACATTGAACACCCTGGAAAAACCTCCCAGATGAGCTCCTGGATCTGCCTCTGTCACTGTCAGGACATGGATATAATAACATACTTCATTAAATGATAATGTATATTAGATTAAAACTTAGATCTAGTAAAGTGTGATGGATGTGTACCTTCACGACAAACAAGGTTTTGAACATGTAGACAGGTTTCCTTGTCTGGAATGGACAGGATATTTCCAGCATCCGACTCCGACATTTGTAACATCAAGGACTCGATCTCAGGATCCGTTGAAAAATCTGAGTCATAGTCTACATCTACGTATAAATTATCCGATTGGGATTGACTTGGCTTTGGATTGAGATTAATGTCGATGTCCATCATTGGATCAAATTCAACATCGAAGGTTATTTTAGAGAAAACGACAGCTTCCGCGAGATCGATGACTCTAGCCATTATCGATTATCGCAACAGACGGCGATTTATTTAGTTTATTTTAATTCTTTGTCAGTATATGAATATATTATGTTTGGATAAAAAGGAAAATAAAACAAAAACAATGTTTAATTATAGTTTTATTTATTTCATTTATTCACTTGAAAGGATTGGTCTAATTTTGTTTGTTTACATTAGATTAGCTGGCTTGAAAGTAAATAGTTCCGTCACTTCCTGTTAAAATGACGTTTTATACAGAAATAACATTGCAGTTTTAAAATAGATCAACCAATCAGATTGCAGCATTTTCAATAAACACACACTGATGGTAATTATTTATTTCACATTGTTTTGATGTGGAATAAATGAAGAAATTATGAATCTACTTTTTCACTTGGTCACATTATAATGTCGCACCAAGACCGCTTCGTATTCTTCTAGCCTCTAAGCGATCTAAGATCCCTTGTCTGGACGAATAGTCACAGTTGAGAAGTACATCAACCTATTCCATTTCTTTTAGATAAGAATGATATTGGATGTCCTTGTTGGTCAATGTGATACATACTTTTTACCAGTGAGGTGCATTATGTAATATACCCAATAAAGGAGGTAAAGAGAGTTATAAAACACCTGGCGATTTAAATAGTATGCAGTGCTGAAGTTAAAGCCTATTTAACATAATGACACTCCATGCCATATATTGTGTAAAACTGTCAATGTGAGAAGCGGTTGAATCATTATATAAAGCGTTGTACGTCAATAACGGTAATATAAATTTTGAGATTCAGTGAAAATGGGATTGCATTTTGTATTAGCTATATGTTTAATAAAGCGTAAGTATTGGAATATATAACTATACGTTTATCATAAATGAAAATTGGTTTGGTTGTTTGATGGATTCATATGATTTACAATATAAGAATCTTTTTGTTACTATCCGGCATATATGCATAAATGGGACCTTCATATTTTTTTTCAACACATGCAACGGACAACTAAACATCATGCAGTAACGAACAAACCTGTCACAAAAAGCGGCTTAGTATAAGGGTAGTTCGAAAAAGAAGATTTAGATTTATACAGATGTAAATGATTAATTTTTGACATTTTCAAAAATACCAGTGAGGCATGCAGTCACATGAGAGTAAGTATGGCATTATTTGTAATATCTGAAACTCTAAACAGATACACCACGACGTCGGGTAAATGACATCAAACATATTTTTGAGTATTCACTAAAACACCTGTATATACCGGTGTGTAACTTTACGAAATTTTGAAATTGTAGAAATCTTTATTGCGCGTTCTGTCATTGTCCGTTCAATGATGCGGTTTTAAATATTTTACCACGTTTCTAAGGGTTAGGTGGGTGTATAATAATTGTTTCCTTGCGTTTATTGTAACCACGTTCCGGGATGTGAAGTGTTGCGGTCATAGTGTATTGCGTTCTTCTGTGATAAATAGGACAACAGAATGATCTATTAATATATTTTGTTTTACAAGCTTTGGTTAAGAATGAATCCAATAGATATTCAACCTTCTCGCAGTGTCAAGATTGGAAATAATGATGTAACACAAGTGTGAATATAGTACTCAGGGAATAGAAAAAGTATTGTCGATATCCTAGCAAAAAGAAACTGACAAATTTGAGAGTGCTGCATATTTGTTTCCCCCCGGATCTCAACAACCAAAGCCATCATTCGCTAATACCACTGTTGGGAATGCTTTGAAAAAGACAACAAAGTTAAGCAACCCTTCGATTGAGAACAATGCCGCTATTCTTCTTTTGAATAACATACAGTGTACAGATGAAGGGAACTACCGATGTGAAATAAAAGTACATTGGGGTAAAAATAGACAAACACACACGTATCAAAAAACTGTGAGTTTAACAACAAAGGGTGAGTAAAAATATTTATTATATTATCAATTATAATTAATGCACAAATATATAAATATTACTCAAAAAGTAATGATATTACAAACAATGATATAATACTTAGCTAATTAAACCTGAACTTTTTAATACATAATTATGATAATGAATTCAAGAGGTATTAAATTTTATAACATCAGAAATATACACTTGAATTATCTCACACGTTGGACGCATTCATTTTTTTTTTTTTCGCAAATATAAATGCTACAGTTTTACTTTACTCCTGCATCATTTCTGTTTCGTGCTTGATTTTTAATGTTTGAATGTGTATTTCAAATGTTTCATACTTCAGTTGACTTATAGCTTTGCAAATACCTGCGTAATTTCTGTTTTCATTTATCTTCTTTGCAACATGATGGTATTTGACAAATTTGTTCAAAGATTTGCTTTGTTCAAATTGATTTTAGGAATCAATATATTTAATAACCGCCCAATGTCTAATATAGAATTTAACGGCTCTATTTTGAATACGTTCTTTAAAATTATATCTTAATCGAGATACCTAAACGTAATAAATGGAGCAAAGGTGTTTGCATACATTCAATATTTTAAGGCATGTTTAATTTGCAGCTCCTGGAGAAGAACCGTCTTATATAAGAATTTTGTCACCACATGTTGGATATGAAGAAGGTCACAGTGTTACAATCGAATGCAATGCTAATGTCGGAAAACCACTTGGAAAAATTGCATGGTGGTTATACACCAACAATGCAGCTGAACCGAAAGAGCTTTTATATGCGACACATTCTCCCCTGCCTCCCGTCAAGCCGGGATTGTGTAAATATTCCGTCAAAAGTTCGTTGAATCTGCTTTTAAAAAGAAGACACAATAGAGCAGTTGTGAGGTGTACTGTGGAACAGGAATTACTACAAAGTGGCCATCGTTCAGACGGACCGAACAAGCAAACAAATCCAATCAATGTATATTGTGAGTCATTCATTTATTTATTTATATGTACTTGTAAATTTGATTAGCAGACTCTAGCCACTGTCATACCAGTAACATATTCATTTTTGTCTTCCTTTCCGTTAAATTTCTTTATTAGCTGCGTTGAATAACTCTTAATTTGATATGTGGCGGGAGTCAGCATTTGTTTTGCTGACTCTAACTCCTACAACTATTTCGGTATAGTATTGACATTTCATACATATACTCCCCATAACCTGAAGATCTGTCCAGTTGATTTCCAGATCTAAAGGTGTAAGTTTAAGGTAATAAGGCCTCCATAAGTGAATATGGTTTCCAGATTATAACTGTATTTACATTCACGTTATTGTTACAAAACTTCACGCACACACTCCCCATGAGTCATGTATGTACATTCCACCTTTTATTATGAAATTTCACACAAAACTCATCATGATTTCGTGAACAAAACGTCAAAGGTTAAGGTAATAAGGCCTTGATCAGTGAATAAAGTATCCAAACTATAATTGTATTTAACTTCACACATACTCTCAATGAACCAAAAATGTGCCCTTGTGGCTTTGGGATCCAAAGGTCAAGGTCACAGTGAAAAAGCCATAATATTTAGGGTATAAAAGTGTTTCGGAACTCGGCACATTGCATTATTTTTTCAATTGGTTTATCTGATTATCTAAACATAAAGAAATTTCAACGTGTAAACAGTGATATTACAATATTTTGAAATGACTGTCCGACCTTTAATGGTTGTTTATAAATATATCATAAGATTGATACAGTGATGTAGAAAAAAAAAATCTACCACTGCTTCAAACAGGGACAAGGGATCCAACTTTCATCATGTCACTGATTTAAGATGATAGCCTCGAACCCGATGTATCAAAAATTTTCCTATCGATCAATTTTACTCAAAATCGCACAGTAGTTAGCCTTTATATAGATACACATTATGACACAGATTGGAATGAATTGATCCGAGGGTAACAGCACCATATGAGGCATTTTCAACACACTCTGATATGCTTTGAATTGATGTCAAGATATTTCAAATGTTCATGCAAACTGATCATTGATCATCAATGATCAGTATATGAAAACTCTCAATCCTTTTGAAGTATATATACAATAATTCAAACGCCTCATCATCTTTATTCTTTGCTCAGCCCTTGTAAAATAAAGTTATTCTCTGACTAATGTAGTAAAAATGACCAATTACTGAGTTTTCATAAGATTATTACTATCCTTCTGTAAAAATATATATCGTTTAACTTAAAAAAAACCCTGTGGAATATGTTTTCAATATAACGGATTTCTTCTATATCAGTTTAAAGAAAATTCAACCTATGGTATATAAATTATTCAAAGTTAGATTAAACCAACCCCCCACCCCCACATCATTCTTTTACTTTGCTCAGATGTCCGTATGTGACACGTATAATAATTACCTCATAAACAACGTCCCATAATATTTTTCTTTTCAGAAACTATTTGAAAATGCGGAATATCTACGCAATACAACAATTTGCATTTTGTATTTCCTTTGTGTGCACCCGGATCGAAATATACTTCAACATCGATCTTGTCCATAACTTTTGAACTATAAAAGCAAAAGTCATCATATATGGTATAAGTTCTTCATTTATAAAGCCCTTTTAACAAATGACGTTGAAGTCAATGACCTTGTCACCTTAACCGTTAACCATGTGCTAGAATTAGCTAAGATTATCTTTACCCACATTGATTGAAACATAAGAGGCCGTGACTTCTATCTGTTATGTGTACTCCACTAATGAAAACCTTTCAAATGACACCAAAGTCAATGACGTGGTGACCTTGACCTTAATGTCAAAAATAAGTTTCACCTTACCCATTACTTATGATTATAAAAGATAAAGACATATTTGGTCTGCCTCAAGGTTTTTAAAGGGAGTTGCAATGTTTGGAAAGTTTTTCCAAAAAAGTCATTTTCGACCAATTTTGTGGCTGCAAACCCCGTTTCCTGGCCGAATGCTGCAAAACATTAGTCATGGCATATAGATGGTTTTCTATACGGAACAACACGTTTGAACCATTTCACAGAAGAACCAGCCTACCACTAGATTTATTCACTAAGCTGCCGAGAACAAACAACTTTAATGAGTATCATTTGAAACACATAAAATTATTGAATACCTGTATATTTGGAAATACTGACGTACTTCACCGTACATAATCAACCACCATAAACTCTGCACAAATGCGTTACGTCACATGGATACACAATGTCGTCATTTCGATGCCAGTAACTGGGTCAGTGTCACATACAGTTAAGCTCGTTTCACTTATCTTTCACTTCCATGTGGAAGGAATGCTGATTATTTTGACAAATAATGAGGATAACTCTGCAAATATCTGGAAAAAATGTTTGTCTCTTATGTTTAGAAATATCTTAGATCTTTTTCTAACAAATGCTTGAGAAACGTGCGTACGCGTATATGTTTCAGATTAGAACATTCGCAATGGTTGTTATATAAAAGACACAGTTCTAGATCTTAAACATGCCTGAAAAGCGCCCATACGTGTAAAGGTTTTAATCAATATCGAAGAAGTACCTAACCGTTAATCATTCTCAACGTCCAAGGACTGATACAAAATCGTGTAAGTTTCAAAAAGGAACTGTTGTGAACCCCGAAACTCCGAGGTGAAATCAGGTGCCCGGGGAGAGTAAGCGTCTCCTGTCTGCATGCATCACCCGTCACATCAGTTCTCAAGAAACATGCCAAAATCAAGAGTTCTGATTACCTAATTGTACATACGAAGGTACAAAACTGGCATACAAAGTGTTTAGTAAACAGGTCATTTCGTCGCATTCCAGAATATTATCAATCATTCTAGAAAGAGGCACATCATAATTTCGTACAAAATCCCCATAGTTTCGCCCTTGGAATAAAATCGTCGTATAGAAAACAGGCTCTTGCGTACCTTATAAGTTGAGATATAAAAACTCCATAGGCAGATGAGGACGGGATATTGCTGCAAAGAAACGGTAAGTTAGTTATTTGGAAGTTTAAATCGTCACGTCTGTTATACAGAGAGGTGGTCAAATGACCATCATTGTCGAAAGTTAAAAATTTATTCTAGATACGAAGAGGAATTATTGCTCTCGTTTGTCTCTTTTATCTCAAGTTCATGGGGATAGATTTCATGTATGTAATCCCTAAAGTTAGGATTAGTGATTGACAATACGTCGTCTATATATCTATACGTAAAATTTAACTAAGATGTAAGGCTTTTTCTGTCTGTGGGGAGCATGTTTTGAATAAATTCTGCCTCATACGAATTATAAGAAAATGTCAGCAAGAAGAGGGGCGCAGTTAGTTCCCATGGGAATGCCAATGATTTGCTGAAAAATGTTCCTTCCAAACACCACGAAAATATTGTCTAATAAAAATTCCAAAATTTTGATGATTTGATCTTCGGTAAACTTGTGTTTTGCATCAGAGTGTCCTTTTACAAAATATGTATCTTCCCGCCCAATGACAAGATATTTATACCTACGATTTCCATTTTTATGGAAAAAAGAATTTCGAATAATTGTAGCATGTCTGTTTTTGAGCTTTTGATGCGGAATTGTAGTGTAGAGCGTGGAGAAGTTAGAAGATTTGATGTTGAAAATATTATTAAATTTCGGAGATTTTAGATTCTCTAAAAGTTCTTTAGAATTCTTGAGGATCCACATCTGATTTATTCCGCTTCTGGAGTATGCGGTATCACAGTAAATTTGAAGACCATGTTTGGTGTGTGTCGGTATCTTCGTTAGCAATATGGATAGAGGTTTGATGGTACACTTGGAAGAACCAGCAATGAAACGATGTTTGTAAGGGGCTTTGTACATTTTTTGAATCCAATAAAAATAAGGTTATTCAAGGTCATAGCTTGTGGTAATTCCAAAGACTCGAGGACAGATTTGTAGTTTTGAAGTATTTCAGAAATTAATAAATTTGTTTGTGTATATTGATTTCCAGGTGCAGAGTGTAATCCAATTTCCTCTAACAGACAATTAACGTAAAATCTTTTGCAAACGAAGGTATTACTGTTTGCTGCTTTGTCAGCTGGGACAATCAAATTGCTCGATGAGTTCAGAGAGTTCTCTGAAAGGTACATGACTGTTTGCCTCATTCTTCTTAATTATACTCTTGTTCTGATGTTATGTGGTACAGATATAAGATCAGATTCCCTGGAACAGAAAGCATCTCCTGTTTAGAGGGTCCTCCTTCATTAATACTTATTATATAGATTATAAGAAATTTATTCACTGTATACATAAATCCATCAGGTAAAGAAATTGTCACAGCAACAACATTAATACTTTGATATAATATTAGGTATACGAAAGACCAATATGTTACTGACATGTTTAAAACTTGAGCAAACAATATTTTATCCAAAGATATATCTAACAAATGACCGCAATACAAATGTGTATAGTTGTATTAGTGAAGTTCAACACAATTCCATCTAGGCTTCAGCAGTGAAAAAGCAATATGCATATGGTTGCTTAGTATATGACATTCCTTTTAGAACAATATTTACCTTAATTTATTTTCAGTTGGTGCTAGCAAGCCAAAGATCACAAAATATCCCGATGAAGATGTATATACCGCTGGAAGAAACCTTACACTTCAGTGTACTGTAGCAGGAAATCCTAACCCAGCCACATCCACAGACGGGGTTAGCAAGTTTGCTTGGTACTTTAGAAAGAATGGCCGTGGCGAAAAACAACTGGCAAAGAATTCCGGAATCACGAGTTATAAGGGAACTCTCAACATTACCACTTTGGGAGATATTCACAATGGTTCATATATATGTCGTGCACAGAAGAAACTTGACAGGGTGTACACTACAAGAAGTACGATTGAAATTGTAGTATGTAAGTATATTAGTTAAAACATACATAAATTAATGATTGTCTTCAACGCCTAAAATAAGAAAGGTATCCTAATAGAGGTTGATTCATTTTGATGAGCATTTTGTAGAAACAAAGAGAAGGATGGTCGGACTCCTTGTTTTAATTTCAACTGAAAGACAAGTTATCCAATTTGCAATTTTCTTAAAGTTTCTCCAAAACCGTTTACATCTCAATCAGTTTATACATATGATAGAGATTTATTTAAGAGTGAAAAAAAGAAAATGATATGACCAATAATATCCAAGATTAGTGAATATTTCGAACATAACGGAGTCGCCTTAGAAACTAAGTATCGAATCGAGAATTTGTCATCACGTATTACAACTAACCCCACGTATGTATAATAAATAATTGAAATAGAAAGCTGTTTGAAATATTCATTAATTATAATTTCGACAGCTCAGTTCACTTATTTCACCTTTACTAGACAAATGGTGTTTAGATTTCTTTCCTTCCTTCATGTTGACGTTGCTTGGGGTACACGTAACATTCGAGCGTAATGTGTTATAACTGGAAAGGGAAACTATTTTTAAACATAACATAATTATCCACAAGACACTTAAACTCGACAGAAGTTATAGTCAAGGTCAAAGATTTTGAAAAGTAGGTCAAACTTCTAGCTCAAGGTCAATCAGAAGACCATGATCTTCATGAGACAGGATAACTCATCATGGCCAATATTCCTTGCAAGTTTTATAGCAATGTGATATATATTATTGAAGTTATAAGCACTTTTGTGAAAGTGCGACACTTACCACACAGGCGGACAGACAGACTCCCTAGAAACTGATCCCTATGTGCCGGTATGCTTTGCAGGCGACACAAAAAATGTAAATCTAATATTATGAACTTAACCCTCTTCATTTGTCAACCAATTTTTAATTATATAAATAAATGTATATATATGATATTACTCTTCTCGAGAAAGAATTATGTATCACGTTTTGCTCCGAAATAGAAGACTGAGAGATTTGGTCTCTGTAACATGACAAAACTGTCAAATTTAAATGAAAGTACTGAAACACTGAAGTTTTGTCAGAGATCAGTCTAATTATCAATTATGTTTTATGTAATGTCACACAGTCGGTATAAATCATGTCCGTTGATCGGATGGTTGTCGTTTAACGTCACATTCAATTTATATAGTTACGGGGCATAGTCGTCCAGTTTCCAATAATTGTGACTTGCTGTCGGACACCCGCGCCATGGGAAGCTAGGGGTCTGAGCCTGCATTGATGGACAGCGGGAATCGAACCCACGACCTCTTCGAAGAAAGACGGATTGGACATGACAATTACGCCGGTATTGGCCGAACAGATAGCGCGTGTGACTCCTCCTTCTCTCTACAAATCTGTATTCATACAGCATGGTATTGTAAGTGTAAGGCAGGATCCGGAGTTGTATGCTGTTGTGTTCACATTAGCAGGGTGATATGGTATTGGTCTTATGCGCGACACAAAGAGAGTGATGTGTGAAACGTCAGGGGCTGGTCGCAAAATTTGAAAGATGCCGCGAAAGAAATTGACGAGTCTGAAAGCAAGCGTAAAACAACAAATAATTTACTGCTTCTTTGTCATTATGTGGTCATCCAGTAAAACTTAACGGAAAATTTATTATTTCTTGCATTTATGTATAGTGTCACAATGTAACTTATTCCATTTATGTACAAGAAACAAGACAGAACAAAATATAAATGTCCCCAATCATTCGACCCTGGGCATAAGAATGAATGATCAGCACCCTGAACATTTCAAGTGATGTTGTCCGATCCAATATTCCTGCCTGTAATAGATTGCGTGCTTTAATTTTGGGTCAAAATATTTCTCGAAACCTTGTCAAATTCATATAATATGTACATGTCATATCATATGAATATAACAACGTTTCGAGAAATATTTTGTCATGTATCGCATGAATACGAAGCTTTTTTGTGCCATTTTAAAGAAGAAAAAATATCTCGTTCGATCTAGAAATTATATCGTTCGAACGAGGAAAAATCTTGTTGGAACTAGAAATTATCTCGTGCTAATGTGAAGATGATGGATAAATCCAAACCACAAAACCAAAAATCATGAAACCAGAGGACATACAAAATCAGTGAAAATGAAAAACAAATGGAAAATAAAATATGTCTACTTGAAGAGCATATGTGAACCCCTGTGGTGGAGTGAGATCAGGTGCCCGGGGAGAGTGAGCATCTCCTGCTTGCTAGCAACACCCGTCACATATACCCCGTAGAAAGAGTCAAATCGTGTGAATTCCATATAATTAGTCTTATTCCCTCTGTATTCTATGTTCCTTTTTCAGTCGAACTTTTGAAGCAATGCGTCCTATCAAATCCTTTACAAACAAAAGAGAATTTCTCAAAATTAAGCATTTTCCCTGTTTTCAACTGAAAATTACATCGGACAATATGGACTCGAAAATCTGGAATATCCCATCTATTTTCCTCCAAACTTTGCATAAATGTTCCTTTTTGAGTTGAATTTAGGAAATTCCACATTTGCATCAATTTTATAAAGAGACGCCGAGGCTAAATCATTGCAAAACTGTTTTTTAAAAAAACTTTTAAAATCTATCAACTTTTCTTACGGAAAGCATATTAGGGCATACTCTTGAACTTTACACGACGTCATGTTAAGGGAAACTGTTAGTTTCAAAAAAAGTCACGTGGTTTTTTTTTCAAATGACTATGCATGATTTGCACATCACGTGGTACGCAGCTCATGAATAAAATGGGCTGACTTTCTCCATATGATTTAAGCTGATCATAAACCCAATATTATTGAAACATTTGGCTATTCACGTATATCGATTTTCCGTAAAATGAGCTTACATCAGATCTCAGAATATAAGTAATTTTGTTTTGGTGAGATACCAAAAAATAAAATAATAATAATGATAATAATAATAACAATAATAATATGTGTTTGCTTACATTTTTATCACACTAAATTAATCAAAACGCAGTATTTCGATTGCAGTATTTAAAAGTAAAAAACGAAGTACCGAAAGGTCAACCATAAATATACACATATGAAAACAGGGTATGTTACTTTGCTTGAAAAATTTCCACTAAAACCTATTTTGTCGTATGCATATTCATGGAAGCAACGCAAAATGATATTTAAGACATTGTTTAAATTTTAATAAATCATTTAAATTTATCATTACAACTAATTACAATGATAACAATAATAATAAAAGTAATAGTAAATAGATAAATAAATAACTGAAAAAATAAATAAAAAGAATTTTAAGGATTCCGAGAATAACAAAATAAATCATTTCTTATCAATAGCTGTTATAACTATTACAACCGTACCGACTGGGCCGGTTAGGTAAAGAGGTAGCTCTTAGCTCGGGATAATAATTACCAGGTCCCAAGACCCTTTAATCTTTTAACCCTGTCCTGTTGGGTGATATCGTTAAACAGATTTCCATTTAATTGTGGTTGCCTTGTTGGTACTTGGGTATTGAATTTGTTGTTTATTTAAAGGGACCTGGTCCGAAACTGGAAAATTATAGCATGAAAAGGATGAATTATGGCAATGTGTTATTTTCCCTGTATTTCAAAAATTATAAACCTTTTGTTAATTGCAAAATTTAAAACTAAAATCCGTCAATATTTTTGTAGAATAAAGGTAATGGAGTCGAATTAAATTCGGTTGGTTTCAATTCTCCAAATAAGGCGGTGCTTCGCCGATACTCATGCGCATTGCGAGAGTATTCACTGTAGAAAACAACAACAATTGTTCACATGGAGAAATACGAGCACGGGAAAAGTGGTGGAATAAACTATACACTGACATCGAGGTCAAAACAAGAAAAGTGGAACAAATTTTAGAATCGCTTAAAGCTCGAGTTTGAATATCACGTGTTTTACTTTAAATGTCTTCATCAATATTCAAAGAGTTGGTGTAGTTATTTTGCAAATTTAAAACGGTGATATCTCGTTAAAGACATCGACTTTGGTGACGATACTTTTTACACATCTTAGATAGTATACTAACAATCGATTACCGTTTAAGAAATTCGGTTACATTTTGTATACTTTTCCATGCTCCTTTAATGCATTTGAAGTATTATTGCAAATGAAATGATGATTAGGAAATACAAAAAATAGGAATAAACAAAACCTTTGTAAATGATAAAAACGACATTATATCATCATATATAATATCCAGCAAATGACCCCTGGAATCTCTTTACTAGGTGATGTTTAATGATTCAACATTGAACAGCTGTTCATATAGAATTCATTTTTATATATATGTCCAATCAATGTAACTTGCTGAGATGAACTCATTTAACCCCGTTATAATTCATAGACGTATAATATCATCGTATAATAACAATCGTGACGTCACACTGCGCGGCCTCAATAATTCGCGTAGTAATACTAATGATCCGAACTCCTTCTATATTCATTTTTCTTTCATTCACTCGATCAGTAAATATGTTTCGTGTGATATTTGCACTCATTAAACAAATTTTTAAAATTAAATGATGGCATTTGATGTGAGAGCCTTCACACATAGCTGCAGATTTCTGTCAAACTTCGTGTTTAATAACTGTATCTTCACGTTTGGGAAGTGCAACTAGCTTACCTGAAATTACCCGCGAATAGCGATCAGCTGTGAGCCGATTTACTGACTACACAGATAGTACAGCAAAAATAAATAGATCCTTAACAACGGGGTAAATTTGTATAAAAGTTTGAAAGTTTTATGTTTTATTCATTATTCTTTACATTTCTAAAATGAAATAAACATACTGATTCGAATTAAGCATTAAAACAATTATTTGTGTACATTCTTATTTTATTAATCTGGGCTGGCTGTTCCGCTCTCTGGCTATAACCAGTGGTACACACTACATCTAAATATAGAAATGGTGATTTCATGACCGAAATACACTGTTCGTTGTGAAAGATGACGCATCTTTTATAATAATCATTACTCATTTAAATTCCTGGGATATATTTTGTTATATAATTTAGTTGTTTCTTTCTCCCCGATTGTCTGAAGTGAAAGAATGCATTAATTGTGTTTTCTATTTCGTTATAGTTGCTATTCTTTTCGCAAAAAACTGCAACTATTTACATGTAATAATTACTTTAAGAAAATTCTGTTGGGAAACGCACTTTCAGTTCTGTATGTTATTTGCTATTTTAGTGCAGTGATGCATTTTTGATTGATATGGACCAGAATGGCATCTAGTCTAATGACAGTGCATTGTAGTGTAAATTAAATTTACATGAGACAAATATATAAATTTACATGACACATAAATTGTCAATTTATTGTAGGACGTTTATTTTCATAATTGTCAAAATAATTGTAAACCCTTTATAAATCGATACACTGTAATATGTAATGTGCCTGTGAAGTACAATAAAAGTCACAGAATGCAATTGTTTATGTGTAGAATTGTAATAGGATTTCTAAATGTTCCAGTTAGTATTCTCAAATGTTTAATTCACAATTTTAATACCTATTAGCAGGAAAAGAAGAACAATCACTTGCTGAGTAATGATCCGTCATAAAATCGATATTAAAAGAGAAACTGATTATTGAGGATTTCTTCGTGCACAAGTAACGCGCCAATTGATCTCCTTATTGTGTGTGTTATATCTAGGCTAAACACTAATTGCTCACAAAAGGTTCTCTGAGTTTGAATAAAGCCAGTATGACCTAGTGGATGAAAGGTCCTGGGTTCCATCCCCGCCCTGGGCACACCGGTGTTCTCTCTTTTTGGTTGAGACAGTAAAATCCGAGGTCCCGTGCCACGGTAGGTGTGGTACGTAAATGATCTCGCACTGCTTTTAGATGGTCCATTGTAAAGGTAGAAATCTCTATGCAATGCCTCACCGTATACCTAATCGTGGAGTGACGTAAAATAATAATAATCCGATGAAATAATGATAATCTGATTTTGAATAAAATATCTGAGCAAGAACTGTAAAACTTTCCAAATACTTTTCTAGGTTAGAGTTGTCCGTAACCCTGAATTTGAACATAATATCTTGTTAAAAACTCCTAAACGTTAGTACATACTTACAACTAGAACTAACTAAAAATATACATACAATAAGGTAGAATTATAGGGGTATCGCCATAGTATTTTAATCGGAAATCCGAATGTAGAGTATCAATAAATTGTATGATAAAACATGAAAGAACGTTCGATATATCTGCATTTATACGTCAGTGCATCAATAATTCAAATCTGTTATAAAGAAAGTGCGGTAGGTGTTTGTTGATAAAACTTGCCGTTCCATTGCACATAAATACTGTTGATTAGGCATTAGGAAATGATATACTCAGAAACACTAGCACACTAGCGAGGTCGTATCCATCTTCCGAGAACGCTACACTAACTAAGCTAAAAAGTAACATGGTGACACGTATCTCGTTTTCAATAAGCTCTCTAAATTGAAGGCTTTGGTTCAACGCGACATAAGATTTATATGTGCATTGATTTTAATTAAGAATCTTACATTTACAGATAAACTTAGCATCAGCTACGCAGTATCTTGGAAGTTAACGAAACCAGAAAGAGCAAAATTAAATACGTTGTATGTAGATATGGTGATACATCACAACACTTCCATCTATGACAAACATGCTCTCTTTATGATAATGTTTTGATAATATTAGATGGGATAGTTTGTAAATATGCATGAACTTTAAATGTATTTAAAACAAGCCAGTTACGTTGTAATATTCATTTTATGACCATGAAGCCATAGCTAGGAAATAAGAGAAAATTTCCCCATAATTGTTCTAGGATGTTTTAATTATTAACACATACATAACGTTGGAGTTGAACAAAACAACAACAATACTGAAATGAATAATTTATGCAAATATGCGCACATTCAATATGCACATGGAAGTGGATAACTATTGCCATTGTAGATATGACGTAAAAAGCAAGAAGCAGCAAATACAATTCATTTGATTCTTTGGTAAAATCATATGCCAATTAAATTAGTTGCAAATAATCTATTCAAGAAGGCGGAGATACAAAATATCCTCTGTGAGCTTTCATATGACATACAAGAGCTTTTGCAGCGCAAACACTATGTTAAAGAGAAAACAGAGAAATCGTGTGTAAAGAAAGAAGCATATGTAAAGAATATTAGCTGGTTTCACTCTGACTGAAACTTCGGATACAGAGAAAATATATAATATTCGTTGTAATGTACTTTTTAGTGGAATAATCAGCATAAGGTACTAAATGAAATGGGGAAACGATATTCTGTTGACTGGCGAATTGGTGTATTGAGTACATGTATATGGTGGCCTCTATCGGTAGTGGTGGCCGGCAGTACCACATATCTCGCTGATGTGTCCCACCAGGACTTGTCTTCTTCCACCACACCTCTTTTGACCGTAAACGCTGGGTCGAGAATACACTGTGCATTGTACTGTGAGTTAACACCTCCCTGTGTACGGTACTCTTATAACCCATGGACATTATATTCCTGCACATTGTTTTCTACGAAGTGTTTGAATTTTGATCAACCAGAACAAGGAAAGCAACATTTCAAAAAGAGGCCTAAAGGTATGTTCTTTTTTCAAATTTATTTTCACTGATGTTTTATCACTGTATATTACATTTCATGAAAACCGATACTTCATTTGTTTGTTGTATTCTTTATTTTTTTTAATTTTGACTTTAGTTGTATTTTAACCACACCATTTGTTTGGCTTTTGTCAAATTAAATGACCGTCCTAAGTTGGTATCGTAATTGCACTACAATCAAATATTTTTGTAATGTGTTATATGTGCTAGTACATTATTGATAGCCATGTATTGTATAGCTCCATGGTGACTTCTGCCACATAACTGAGCCAGTAACTCCTCTTTAATATATAAGAAATAGAAGGGAAAGCGAATAATGGGGAAAAAAATCACAAGTATATATGTACATAAGAAAGGTTAATATTTGGATATCTTTTAACAGAAAATTCTTGCAATGAACATAGTAAAGAAATTTTAAAACTGAGAGTTCAAATTAAAATACATGTACTGTTGCATTGTCACTGTAAAACTCGCACATATTACTACTAGAATCAGGTGAGGCGATCGTCCAATGTTTATGCAACCGAAACATTCATGTTTTCCACAAGTATACAACTGACACAAACAACTGCAAAACTTTGTTTCATTTTTTACGTTACGACAGGATTGTTGCACTTTTATGGTGAAAGCATCTGCTTAATGCAATACACAGAATTCGGACATTTGCCATGGACCCACCAGAAGTAGTGATAGATTTTATGTTCCACGTCTGCCTTGATATGAATTTTCGATTTTTACTCTCTAGTCAAGACATCTACCGGAGAGTCACGTATTCTGTTCTTTCAAAACTGCACACGATAGATGAATCTGGACCAAAACTTGGCAAGTTTTTACATCTTCACAACATCAGGAAGCTATTAAAATAGCAATAAAACAGTTCCCTTTGTGGGGACAGGCGTTATTTAGTGTTGGGTGAATTTGTATGATCGCTTTAATAACCATGTTTGCTAACAAATTTCAAAGTGTATATTTTCTAGTATGTTAATTTATCTGTTCGATAGTAAAATACAATGAGTCATTTATCCTAAAGATGACAAAAATCAACATTCATTCTACGGTTTCTTAGCAAGTACACCATCTGTAAGGCACATTAATAAATTTCTGTTTCACTAAAAGTGCGTGTTTACACACTATTCCTTATTACAAGTCTTTGACTTTTAAACCCTCTGTATAACTGTTCCTCACTAGAATCTTAATACAAGCTAGCTTCCATTATACTCAATTCCCTTCTTTACAAAATGGAAACTGTAGATATAGATATGTCGTTTAAAGCTGTGAAGAACCTTATACTATAAAGGAATACTCTTTTTCGAACAACAAATACACTCAACATGTAATCATTACGATAATGGTGATTCAACATAAAAAAAAATTCATGGTACCGTTTGTATTCCTCTCCTGGCTGACAGCTTTGTACTCATTCAAGGCAGAATTCTTTAAATCTTTGCTGTCTAAAGTTTAAAATAATAAGAACGCAGTGTTGTTTCAAACAAAAACGACGAAGTACCGAAGAGCAATAAATATAGAACATATATAGCTATACCTAAACCATATCTCATAGTCCATGGAATAAAGGGGACCTTATCGTGTTTAGTGTCATATTCAGACAAATGCAAATCCCAATAAAATCAAGGTGAAACCAGGTGCCCGGGAGGGGTAAGTGTCCTCTGGTTGCATGCAACACATGTCGCAAAAGTCCTGCAACAACCTTTCAAATCGAGGAGGTAAATATACACGCATGAACATACGAAGGAGATAGGAACACGATGTCGAATTTCCCATTGAAGGCAAGAAATGCTGCCTGTCTGAAATTCCGGTGTCGGAAACGCAGGTGAACAAATATCTGTATATACATGTATACACGTATCATGTCAAATCAAGTTTAGTCAAAAAGTTAAGATGGTTATTTGGTATGGTCAGGTCCCAAAATATCGGTTAACATTCTTGAAAGAGGAATCTAAATAAATCATCCACAATTTCAAAACTACTATATGTATTCTGCTGAATGTTCAAGAACACGACGCAGAGCAATACATTTACTCTTGTCTATCGAAAGGGATGGTCAGTGACAGACGTTGCGATTTCGTAGAAAATAAGTTTCACTCTTCCAACTCTTTTTAGGTTCTTCTGACAAGTGTTTTTCCTGCCCGGTCACTTACTATTGTGATTGTACCCCAGTTACCTTGTGTGCTCGTTATCTGTTCCTGACTGGAAAACTCTTTCAGAGGGAATTTAGGAAACAATGCGAGAATGACGGAGGGGAACTCATTCGAATAGACAGTGCAAGCAAACAACAAGCTGTTGAGAACATTCTATGTGAGTAAATTAATGAGCATAATAAATATGATAGCATATATACGGTATTAATTTTGGTGCATTTCAACAACTTGTGTCTCTTCAGCGATGATCCAGGCCTAAGCTGTGGAAACTTTCAGAAAACAAAGAGAAAGGCAATACATTTAGCCGCAATTATATAAGAGGTGTAAAATAAAAGACACATATATGAATGCCGACTTTCTGCTGAATGTTAGTGACTAGTAGTGCTAGCAAGCAGGAGATGATTTATGTTCAAAAACTACTTATCTTAACATTGGAGAGTTCACATATGCTCCAGAGGTATATGCTGTCTGCCGTGTTTTCGTTATGGATCTGCCATCCGTTACTTTGTTTACTAGGTTTTGGGATTTTTTTTAAACTACAGATTGGATTTCATCTATCATATTAATTTTGAGTGTAGGACACTTTGAAAGTTTTGAATTTTTCAGCTAAAAATTGCCTAATTTTTGTTGACACTTCCCAGAAGTTTGGTTCTGAATTTTAAAGGTTGAACGAGTTGTAGTGAAAATACAAAGGCATACAGATACAAACAACACATAAAAACGAATGTATAAACCACATAAAATGTCCACTGGATACGTTTAAGGTGAATATCGATTGCGGTAACCTAATCATCAAAAGCAAAATTATGGTCGAAAAACATACTTTGGAAATCTATTAATTGATCTCTCTCTATAGTAAAACTAATTGTCAAATGGAGTTTTAGTAGGCAGAAACAGATGAAATTGTTTTCTAAGAGTTCCAAAAGGGGAAAAAATTGAATATTTGATATGAATGAGACATTAATCTAGAACTGAAGTAGCAATAAAATATAGAACAGAAAATAAAGTTTCAAAAAGTGAGAAGAAGTATATTAGGTGATGACTAAAGCAGCAGTCATTGTGATTCTTATTATTTTTTCTTTCATTAGATAATATATTTTTATGAATTAGGTCTATTAGATGTATATTATCACATACTTTTCATCATTTTTAACATACTTCATAACTTATCACTGTATAAATGTAGAAATATGTTGAACTGTAATTTACAATGTAGATAATTATACGAAATCAAATGCTACATTCTATAACAGTGATTGCAAGATAAGAACTATTCTGTAATTTAACGACAAAATGCACGACACTTAAAAATATTGTTGTCATTATTATTGAAATTATTAGCATTTTTTTTTTTTTGGTTTGGCTTACTCACATTTATTCGTTAAAAAGAGTTACCTCCCATTTAGGACGGTATATGACGTTACACAGTTATGACGTCATGCATTTTGATATGAAAACGTTATTTGTGAACTATCACTGCCTTCCATTTAGATCCGTTTTCATAGTATTCCATGGCGTCATAATTGATTTACGTCAGATACCGTACCGTATGGGAGGTATTTCTTTGTAAAAAAAGGACCGAATACTAAACGTGATTTCAGATTTTTAATTCACAACAACGCAGTATAATTGACCCATGAAAAGTCGCACACTGCTTTTGGTGAGTCTATTGCAGAGATCAACATTTCACTGCAATGCATCTTTCAGGTGCAAAACCACTGAGTTAGCTTTAAGATGACGTTAAAAAATGAAAGGTTGCTTGAAATATTAAGAAGTAAAGATGATGGATAAATCCAAACCATAAGTCCGAAAACCATGAAAACCAAGGACATAAAAAATCAGTAAAAATGAAAACCAAATACAAAAAAAACCCCGAAAGATGTCTACTTCAAGAGCATATGTGAACTCCCTTAATGGAGTGAATTCTGGTGACCGGGATAGTGAGCATCTCCTGCTTGCTAGAATCGCCAAGTCACATATACCTGGTAGAAAGATTCAAATCGTGTAAATTCCATATATATTTATAAACTGAGAAGTCAAAGTAGGTACTTAAGTACATGATAAGCTCTACATGGCTATCGAAGATCCCTTTCCGATCATCTAGTTCACTACAACTATAGATGTTAGTTTATCAAACACCATTAAACATAGCATTAACTCCATATCATAACTTCGTGTACATTAACGTTGTAGAATGGCTTATTTCTTTCTACTTAATCTGACAAAAGCTCAGTTCTATGTTACATGACAGAAAACATATACTAGTACGTCGAATAATATATACATAAATAAAACAAACATGTATTGTAAGATTTACGTCAATCTTAAAGAAAGAAAACTCTTGGAATATAAACGTATATAAGCGTGCATGTCAATAAATTGTCTGGTGGGTTGTTACCGAGCAAATTTCCTAGAGTTGTTAAGTAATGCGACGGACCATTGTAAATCAAGCATCAGTTGTACATTGGAAAAAATGGCCTCAGGTTTTAGAGGGCCAACATATTTCCTGATTGCTGACTTCAAGTAGGAAATCTAGCAAGATGTCATTAGGCCGAGTTGCTAATTACTAGCAAGATGCCATTGGGCCGAGTTGCTAATTTTGCATAAATGACTAAAATCATCATAAGACTCCAAGGTCTCTATACTAGACCGTGCTGACGCCAGAGTAAGATATTTCTCAAGATCCGATTGGATCGACCTGCCAACGGCATACAAATGATGTAGAAGATACGGCGTGCTCTTTAAATCTTGGCATTTCTAAAGGCAGAGTGAGACTTCTGGAAAAATCCTAATGGCTTTCACGATATTGTGACTCTTGCTAATAAAGAATTGTTACAAAAATCAAATGTATCATTGTTTCAATTTGATATGACATACTACAATATTGATAAATATAATCGCATATTTTAATTCTTAAACACACACACGCATACACACATACACACACACACACACACACACAACAAAACAAAATCAAAAGAAACAAAAACAAAACAAAACACAAAAAAAAAACCCCACAAAAACAAACACCAAACAATCACGAATTCATTTATTCATTACAATGTCGTATATCACTAAGAGGATAGTGTCAGATGTCAGAAGGTTGATACACGTGTGCTGGAATTCAGAGCATTCAACAGGTGTTTACCGTCAAAATAATTCGTTCATCCCCAAATATGGTGAACTCTGTTGAGATGCTTCATGATCGGACAAACACATTGCAACAACGGACGTAAACATTACAGTCCCTCAAAAATGTAACCAAAAAATCCTAGTGAAATACGCAGATCTAGAGAGTAGGCTGGGTCTTGAATCATTGTAAGACTCGGTGACAATAACTTTTCTTACTATTTTTATGTAAAAAGCAACCTTCAAAAAGCTTAGGTAGACCCTATCTCGGAAAACCCATTGGGATGGACGCCTACTCGACATATTCGCTGGATCAGCTTATGTGTAATACCAATTCATTATCTAGATATAATTTCCTTAAGTTCTACAAGGCCGTAGGAAGTAATTTTTAATGGGGAGTGGAACCTTGAATTCTGCCCCTTTTCCAAACCAGATAACCATCGGTCGTGGCGGTCCACGGTAAATACGGGTGGCTGGGTTGCGGAGTGTTGTTTGGTGAATAACATGGCTAAATATGAATATGCTAAACGTACATGTGTATACCGTATACATGTGTCTAGGCATACAAAATCGTAGGAACGAATATTGTCAACATTAATAAAACATGACTCTAGCTACTTCTACCAAACTGATTTAAACTTAGAATATATCAATATAGGGGGGGGGGGAGAGTTATGGCTCTCCATTACTAGCCTCCCCCCCCCCTCCGCCTTTCTAACTATTTCTATTCCCTTGACTTCAACTGCAACTGTATGTTCCATCATCTTTCCTAACAACCCACCCCCCCCCCAACCATTCTTAATGTATACGTTAACTAACCTTCTTAATTATCTAAGTTTCGTAGCCATCATATTTCCGCCATTTGTAGAAACTACTTCCTTTGTTGTCCACAAAGGTATCTAATGATAAATAAATTTATTTGGAAATTGGCACCTTAAGATTAAGATGCTGTAACTTGCCGTGGGCATTTTCACAATGCAATTCAATCGAGTTTCTTCGAAGACGGGGTCTTATCTGTCCAAAGAAAAAAAAATCAGATTTATTTGTAATAATCTATTTTGACCTTTACTTAACACGAACGGTCCGATATGCCCAATCTTGATTAATCAGCATTGTCGTACCGAGAAGTCGTTTTAGGCGACACAAAGTGGAATCAATACTTGAGATGTCTTTCTGGTCATTGATATAAATCAAATTAGTTATGCAGTGTGGCCCGGAGAATAAATAAAATTTAAATTTTTATCATTATTTAAAAAAAGTCTATGATTGTAAAATCAATAATAACCTCTATAAAATAAAACCCCCCGTTTAAAAACAGGATTATATTATGATTATTACTGCTGTACAGACAATGAAGTTGTTACATGCATGTGTTACGTTTATATTTGCATCACATCTCACCTTATCTTCTTACGACTGTCTGTTAAGTGTTGGATATATAATATTGGATTGTGCAGATATTTCACATGCCAGTATCACCTATCATTCCGAAAATAATAATATGGAAAAAAATAAAAGCATGTGACAAAAGTCACCTCGGAGTTGCAGTGGTAATAATGATATTTGAAAAATACACATATGAACATCACAAAAGTTTTCGATAAAAGTGCAATTGCCATACCAAATTAAGACGATCAATTGATATGAAAGTAGATAATCAATTGTGTGGTTAACCAGTTTACGCTCCCACCCTCCCAATCACCACAAAAATTAATAATAATCATAATATAATCAAAGGACACTCAGTTTAAAATGTATAAATAATTCATATAGAGAGCAACAAGTTGCTTAATTGAGAGGTCATAAAATATATAAACACGTATAGTAATACAGACTAAGGTCATAATATCAAAATAGACAAACTGACATCAATAGTAGTAAACTGTACTCTTCTCATATAGAAGCGAGTTCAGATCTTAGCTCTGTAGGAGTCCTAACCGTCAAAGAAGAAGGGGTTCAGGACCTTGCACTGCAGAGATAATAATAATAATAATAATAATAATAATAATAATAATAATAATAATAATAATAATAATAATAATAATAATAATAATAATAATAATAATAATAATGATAATAATAATAATGATAATAATAACAACAATAATGTCTTCTTAAGGATATTCCATCATTGATATTCTGTCATTTTCATGCTGTGGAGATATAAATTAAAGTCTTCACATTTTAAGAGACTAAATCAGAAATCTAACATGAAACTATATGTACATGTAAATGCAATTTGCTGCTTTAACAGAATGATTCTGGATACTCTTCTCGGTATGTCGAGTTGCAAGATGTTTTCATATCCTAGATTTTATGCACTTTTTCACTATGAAATTGACCTTTGATCTTCTGATCCTGATATCAATACGGCATATCATCGGGTAATGGGGAGTATGTGTGTGAGGTTTCATTACTATACCTCAAGAATACGGAAACCAATTGCTGACGTGCACCGCCCACCGCCACCAAATTATGAGCCGTATTTTGCAACTAAGCTAACAACAGGAAGTGAATTGTTAATACGTGTATATATCTGGACAGAAAATAAACGTATATATGTTTAGTCACCTTATCTAAAAGTGCTGAGAGAAAAGAAATAAATCTATAATTTCTTGCTCAAACACTGTATAAATATAATTCATAACATTTTATCACAGATAGTCTTACTACCCTTTTCCAGACGTGAGATACCATACATATACAATTGCTATCATCTTTTTCTCGTAGGATCTGTGCTTTAAGAGATTGAACCTCAAACCACCACGTCAGAGAATAGGACAACATGCATTGTATGATTATTGTGTTAGTCCCCTCCTATTAGATTTCTAGATCTTCGGGTATTTTGTATAAAATATAGAATCGAGCGAAGGAAATGTTATTTTTAATATTATTATTTTTAAATGCCAAAGAACCAGAAAAAGCCCTTAATTACAGGAACGAACAAAATTATTGTGTTCATTGTAATTAAATTTCATTTGGTTATTTGCAATAAACTGACACATACATGTATTTAGAACAGTAAAACTATATTCGTAGTCTCTCTATGTTGCAAATGAAACAAAAATGCATGTCTAGCAAAAAAACAATAATAATAATAATAATAAATAAAAATAAATAAATAAAGTATAAAACGTAAAACAAAGATTTGGATCTTAGAGTTGGCATTATCATAAACAGGATTCATCGTATTGAAATTAAATTAAACAATATCTTTTGTAAACAGTAACATTTTATTCATGGCTTCTTCATGATTGAAAGAACAATACATGTATTACAAAAAAATTACATAAAATGTAAAACATGCATTTGGATCTTAGATGTAACATTATCATAAACAGAAAAAAAAAAGCATTAAAAATGCAAGTCAGTGTTCCCATCATAACCCCATATTTAGTTTTTCGATTGCCAATGCCAAAGGTAAATATCAAAATCCAAATGATAATTGGCACCAAATAAATGTCATACAAAAGTAAAGAAGTCAATATCTCTAAGTATATATAAATGGTCCTATACTAACCCTCTCAATACATAAAAAAGGGTTTTAAATTGGCGAGGTAAAAAAAATCTATACGCATATTTTATGATCTTTTCTTCATCTATCTATAAATGAAAATGATACACGATGTACTGATATAGTTTTCTTCTTTATTTATCTATTTATTTTATTTTTTTTTTTTTTTTTTTTTCTCAAAAGTGATCTCAAACCAAATTGTTGACAAAGATGGATGGAGCTCATGAATTCAAAGACTTGAGTTTTGCTTCGCAATCACGCCAAATAGATAAACAGACAATATGTATCAATATTGATATTATAATAACACGATATAGACCGAACATAGTTCATATATTGTAATTTAAAGCATTGAAGACGTACTTCTATAAATATTTGATATAAATGACTTGGGAATATCTGGAATATATGTCAAGATTAATTAGAACATTGTTGCGGTAGAGGATCTATCTTAAATAACAACAGTTACTCAAATGTTGTGTTTACGACTTGATGTATCCTTTTCTTTTCTCACTTATTGATAAAAAGTATAATAAAATAGAGAAGCAGTTCTATTCATACAGCATTCAGCTTTTATTGTCATTTTATGTGTTGGCTTAAAAAGAGTATATTGTTCTAATTAATTATTCACGTCGACGGTAACATGAGTGCTGTCACTTAAGAACATTTTAAAGATTGCAACAATTGGAAAAACAAAAACTTAATATAGTATGTCTTGCATAACTTATTCGAAAATATTTACTGTCTGCATTTAGTGCATAATAGTCCCGTTGCGTAGAAGACATTCCCTGAATGGATAGGGAAAGATGAGATACAATTTTTAATAATGTGTATACATAACGGAGATAAGTAATATATATTATTGGAAACGCCATCGACCTAGAACAACATTCCCAACAGAGCAACGCACAACAGAATATACATGTGAGGATTAGCCGTCTTCTGCTTATCTAGCCACACCCGATATGAATGCCAAAACATACAGATGTCACGAAAGTAAACAGCGTACGTATGCATATGAAAACGGAACCAACACTGTACAGGTAGTGTCGCAGCCACACAACATCAGATTGTGTTTAACAACACAAATCCGTTTATTTAAAAGACAACTATTAATAAGAAAAGAAATAAAAACTCCAATATGTCATACATTTGAATAGCGGTGATGTACTACTCAACTGCGCAGTGGGGAACAAGCCGGCAATATTTCTACAGAAGCGGAAAGAGATTGGTGCATTAAAGAGCAACTCTGAATAGAGAATGTGACTGAGACTAAAACGGACATATTTTCCATGTTAGTCAAATGTGTGAATTGCGTGTTGTCGTTAAAGATTTAGTACATGTATTTTATTGCTTAAACCTCTGTTACATAAGTAACTTATCAGCGAGCCACCCACTGGCCGCGCCGATTAGGTTGCACTAAAGCGTGGAACGTAAATGATATCCCCAGAAACACTAGTACACCAGCGAGGTGGTCTCCATTTTCAGAGAACGCCACAGTAACTCAGCTAAAAAGTAACATTTGGACACGTATCTCGTATTAAAAAAGCTCTCTAAATTCAAGGCTTTGGTTCAACATGACATAAAATGTATAAGTGCATTGATTTTGATTAAGACTCTTACATTTGCAGTCAAACTTAGCATCAGTTACCGTAATATAATCGAAACTGAAGAGAGCAAAAATAAATACTTTGCATCTAGATATGACCTCTACGACCAACATGCTTAAATAATATTTGATGGGATAGTTTGTAAATTTACATGAACTTTCAAGTATTTCAATCAATTTCTAGGAAATGGAATCAAAACCACGATAAAATATATCTAATTCTTAAAACATGCATAACGTTGTTGGAGATGAACAAAACAACAATGATACGAAAATGAATTATTAATGCAAATGTGCGCACATTCAATATGCACATATTAATGGATAAATATTGTCCGTGTAGATACGATATATAAAGCAAGAAGTAGCAAATACAATTTATTTGATTCTTTGGCGAAATCATATGCGAGTTAAATTAGTCTGTTGCAAATTTAATCAAGAAGGCGGATTTACAAAATATCTGCAGTGAGCTTTTATATGATGCGATTGACTTCATCAACGTATTAAAGAGCTTTTGCAGCGCTAACATTATGTTAAAGAGAAAAGAAGAGTCATATGTAAAGACGTATTTGCTGGTTTCATTTTGACTTAAACTTCGAATACAGAGAAAATATTTAATATTTGTCGTAATGTACTTTGCAGTAGAATAATCAGCATAACGTACTAAATGAAATGGGGGAACGGTTTTCTATTGACTGGCGAATTGGTGTATTGAGTACATGTGTGTGGTGGCCTCTGTCGGTAGTGGTGGCCAACAGTACCACATATCTCGCAGATGTGTCCCGCCAGGACTTGTCTTCTTCCACCACACCTCTTTTGACCGTAAACGCTGCGTCGAGAATACATTGTGCATTGTATTGTGAGTTAACACCTCCCTGTATACGCTACTCTTATAACCCATGGACATTATATTCCTGCACATTGTTTTCTACGAAGTGTTTGGATTTTGATCAACCAGAACAAGGAAGGCAATATTTCACAAAGAAGCCTAAAGGTATGTTCCTTATTACACTAATGTTATCATATATTGCAGTGAATGACATTTGATACGTCATTTTTTTTTTTTTTTTTTTTTTTTTGTTTTGTTTTATACAATCCGTCATCATTTTAACTTAAGTGGTAGTTTAAAATGGAAGCGATAGCGAGTATGTAAAAAAAATGACAAGTCAATTTGGCAGCATTCATTATGTGTTTGAATATGTATTTAAGTATTAAAGGTTGTTTGAAGAAAATTCGTGCAATAAACGTAGGAAAAAATTATTAGACCTGAAAGTTCAAATTTAAAAACATAAACAACTGTTGCCTTGTCACTGTTAAACTTATGAAAATGACTCCTTAAAATTAGGAGAATCGATCGTCTAATGTTTATGCAGCCTAAACATTCATGTTTGCCAAAAGTGTACAGCCGACATAAACAAATGCAAAACTGTTCGTTTTATACTTTGTACGTCAAAAAGAGAATGTTACAACTGAAAGAACAGTAATAAACGAGATGTGATGTAGGGAGAGAGGGACTACTATTTTAATGTATCAGGAGCTGTGATTGGATGAAATTATTTGATCAATCTATAAATAAAGAGAGATTCTGCTGTAAAATTGTGAAGTTTTATCTCATATTGCTACTGTAAAAATTTTATGACCTAAAAGGGGGTTGTTGTTTACATTTGAATTTTGGCCAATTTTTGGGAGTAACCCGCTTCCAGCATGATTTTCTCGAAATTAAGGTGGATAACCTATGGTTAACTGTTAAAATTCTGAACGAAGAGGTCTGACAAACATTTTGATACGTGGATTATATAGCTAAAATGTAGGATGTTGTGTAAATCTTGCTGGCAATTTGGTAATTTTACATGGGACCCTATCGGAAATGGGATTACTGTGCTCTGACCTACACTTTAATGATGACAGCATCTGCCTGATGCAAGACACAGTATGTCAGACCTTTGCGAGGAACCCACTAGAAGGAGTGACTTACGTTTGGAATTTACGTCTGCTTTGATACGGATACTTGGTTTTTACTGCCTCGTCAAGATGTCTACCGGAGAGTCACAGAACCGACTGTGTATGCAGAAGTTAGATGAATCTAGACTAAAGACAACATTGGAAAGCGATTAAATGAGCATTGAAAGGCGCTAAGGAATCAGTGTAAGGGTGGGGGATTTTTACGATCGCTGTAGTGACCATGTTTGCTAACAAATTTCAATGTTTACATTTTCTAATGCACCTGTTCGTTAATGAATAATCAACATTCATACAATGACTTTCGGTAAGGAAAGGTACATTAATCCATTTCTATTTTGATAAAAGTGCGTCCTTTTACACTAGAATCTTAAAGCAGGCTAGCTTCTATTGTATGTAATTCCTTTGATTACAAAATGGAAATTGTACATGTAAATATTTCGTGAAAAGCTGTAAAGATCTTATCTTGTAAAGTAATACTCTTACGCTATCATTAAAATGATAGTTATCTTACTTCACAATATTGTCATGGTACTATTTGTTCTCCTCTCCTGTCTGACATCTTTAAGTCTTTGCTCTCTAAAGTTTAAGATAATAGGAAGATCAAGAACACACTGCAGAGCAATACTGTCATTTGCTCGAGACCTAGATTTACTCTTGTCTATCGACAGGGATGGCCAGAGACACAGATCCTCTATGACAAACTTTACGATTTCGTAGAAAAAATGTTGAACTCTTCTTCCATCTCTTTTTAGGTTCTTCTGACAGGTGTTCTTCCTGTCCGGTCACTTACTATTGTGATGATAGTACCCCAGTTACCTTGTGTGCTCGCTATTGTTTCGTGACTGGAGAACTCTGGCAGTATAAATTAAGGAAACGATGCAAGATTGACGGAGGGGAACTCATTCGTATAGACAGTCCAAGCAAGCAGCAAGCTGTTGAGAACATTCTACGTGAGTAAATAAATGAGCATAATAAATATGATAGCATACATACGGTATTAATTTTGGTGCATTTCAACAACTTATGTCTCTTCAGTGATGACCCAGGCCTAAGCTGTGGAAACTTTCAGAAAACAAAGAGAAAGGGAATAATCTGATTACATATAGGTGTACATTTAGCCAGGTGTAAAATAAAAGGCACATATATGACGAGTGGTGCTAGCAAGCAGGAGATGCTTAGTGCTCAAAGACAACTAATCTTAACATTTGAGAGTTTAGATATCCTCAGGATCATATGATGTCTGCCGTGTTTTCGTTATGGATCCTCATTCCCCCACTGGCTTTTTGTTTTGGGGGGTTTTTTGTTTGTTTTTTTTTTTTTTTTTAACTACAGAATGGATTATTAAATTATCATATCATCCTTAGGTTTTTCGCATTTTTAAGTTACAAATAGCATTATTTTTCTTGACACTTCCAACAATTCTGTGGTAAAACAACACACACACACACACACACACACACACACACACACACACACACACACACACACACACACACACACACACACACACAAATATCGAGTGTATGAACCATAGACAATTTGGACTGGGTACCTTTGACGTGAAAGCATCTCCCGTTCAGCTAACCACATCTGTCATGAAATCCAGAAATAAACAGATGAGTCATGTTTCAATACTGAATGTATAAAATGAAAAAAAATATATATTAATAATACATGATTAACTATTCCTTTTGAAAGATTCCTTATTTCAGGCTTACCCTACCTGCAATGCATTAGTTTTGATCAGATGCATATAGATACAACAATTTAATGTATTGCATGTATAATGAGCCTCATTTAACTAAATAAGACATCAACAAATATACTTTGCATTATGGTTGTATGTCATAGTGATATCTATGTTGTCTTAGATGATATTGATGTTAGTGACTTTAATATTAGGGATTGTACAATATTAATGCCCGTATAAGAGTTATCTTCCCTTGTTGAAAATATCAAAATCTTTAATGCAGAAATTGTGATAGGTGAACTTTTCTTTTATCGTGAATCTTGATGAATAAATATATTCCTGAGCTTTTTCACTGGGAGGTATTTATAAATTTTGTCCTTTTTGAAAAAATATAAGGAAAACACAGGTACTTCGCATATGGTTCAATAGAAACTTTAACTACCCCTATGTAGGTGAAATAATGTTATTTTAAAAAAAATCATTTGGTGATAGGCTTTCTTTTATAGGATAATTCAGAAGGATAAATTAACTTAAAAGTTCAACATTATATCTATGGAGATCTAAAAAGGGTTCATTATACATCTAACACCTTAAACTCCAGGTGCTCGTACCGAAGAGGTCTGGATACAAGGAAAATGTGAAAGGAAAAGCCAACGTTGGACGTTTGAAGATGGCACCCCAATACCTTACTCAAATTGGGACACGACCCCTACCATTGCTTCATACAAGAGAAGGGTTGTTATCCGTAAAACATTGAGTGGTTTTAAATGGTTTGAGAAGAGACACGGGAAATACGATGACATTGGAGCATTATGTGAATATCCATTACAGTAACTTGATAATCAAAAGCAAAATTATGGTCGAAAAGAAAAAATGCCTTTGAAATTCTTTTACTTGATCTCTCTCTGTAGTAAATTTTAGTAGACAAAAACAAATGAAATTGTTTTCTAACAGTACAAAAAGAAAAAAATAATAATTGAAAATTTAATATCAATTAAACCAGAACTGAATTAGCAACAAAATAAACAAAAAATAAAGTTTTAAGAAATGAGAAGATGCACATTTTCGCAGGTGATCATTAAAGCAGCAGATGATACTTATTGTAGTAGTCATTGTAATTTTGGTTTGTTTTTTTTTCATTAGAAGATATTTTTTTATGAATTAGGTCTATCTGTAGAATTAGATGTATAGTATGGCATACTCTTCATCATATCTAATGTACATCATCACTTACCACTTTCTGAATGTAGAAATATGTTGAACTGTAATTTAATCAAATGCTACATTCCATAAAAGTGATTGCAAGATAGGAACTATTCTGTAATTTAACGACAAAATGAATGAGACCTCGAAATATCTATTGTTTAGCAATTTTTGCATACTGACATTTATTTAGTCTTTTCATTAAAAAGAGTTACCTCTCATCTAGGACGGTATATGACGTTAGACAATTATGACGTCATGAATTTCATATGAAAACATCATTTGTGGACTCATTGCCTTCCATTTTATATCGGTGTTCATAGAATTCCATGACGTCATAATTATTTTACGTCAGATACCGTCCTTTATGGGAAGTATCTCTTTGTGAAAAAGACCGAATAGTAAACGTGATTTCAGATTTTTAGTACAAAATAACGCAGTAGATTTGACACGTGAATTGTCACACACCGCTTCTTGTCAGTCTATTGCAGAGATCAACATTTCATTGCAATGCATCTGCATGAGTGCAAAACCACTCAAATAGCTTTGATGTTACGTAAAGAAAATCAAACCTTACTTACCTACTTTAAAATATTACGATACTATAGTACATGATAAACTCGACATGTCTGTCGAAGAAAATTATCCTTTTCCCGATTATTGTGTTCACTACAGCTATAAATAGTAGGTCATCAAACACCATTAGAAATAGCATTAACTTCGTATAATAACTTCGTATGCATTGGCTTTGTAGAATGGCTTATTTTTTTCTACCTAGTCTGACGAAAGCACGGTCTGTGACAAAAGACACCAAAGTGTAATTTACATGTAGGTCTTTTATATGAAGTTAGCAGGTCGGTCTTTCCATATGTCTCCCTCTGCCGTTAGCAATGTCAAGGATTAAAGAGCATGGAGTGTCTTCTGCGTCATTTGTATGACATAGGCAGGTCGCTCAGACCATAGGTACTCGGAACGAACACTTTGATATGACCCCTACCTTTTCAGCCTATACTCTATAAAATACAAGGTGTCCAACTCCCCCGTCGCCTCGTAATTTCGAACCTCGATTTCTCCACATAGAAAACTATAATCATACAAATTCTTGATTTCATTTATCTTATAATATGATACTATTATTATTGCTCAACCAATTCTGTACATATAATCACTCCACTTCACATACGAACCGATTTTAACACTTTTAGCTGAAGTCTGACGGAAGTAAACAGAATACGCGCTTGCGCGATTTATTTTTAGGATTCCACGTGTATTTATTTCGGAAGCACTCGTCTTTTGCCATGTGGTTTCTAAATACGAGAGAATGTATCGAATGTAATAAATGCGCCAAATTTGAATGCTTTAAAGATGTCACAATTAACTCAGACATCACAAAGTGGATTTTCGAGAATCTTAAACATTGCTCTTTAGATTGTTTTATTGACTTTAATGAAGTAAGTGAATTGTTACCAAATGAAATAAAAGTGACATTCTCAAAATTTACAAAAATCATTAAGAAAATATACAAAAATGTTGTGGTTAAATTGGGAAGAAACACTGAAAATTGGGCAGGAAAACATGTTTTCAGATATTATGGACTTTCCTTTAATGATGAAAAAAATACACAAGATTTATCATTTTCAGCTATACCACAGATTATGCCACCTGACTTTTTCATCATATCATCTACAAACTGAAAAGTAAAATTTGGTCATTTTCTTGAAATCCAAATCTATGGAAGTAAATTATTGATTGAAACTGAGGTAAAGGAAAATCTCTAATTGTCCATAAGCTGCATGGGACAATGTGTACAGCCAGTGAAAATAGGGGCATGTGCTTTGTTCTGTTTAGAAAGTGTCAAATTGAACTCAGTGTTCCAAATTATAAGAAACCTACATATTTGTGAGGGAATAGAGTGTGATGAAAGAGAAAAACATGTAGATGAATATCAAGAAACTGTAATTATTCATGAAAAAGAGATTCTACGTGCAAGATCAAAAACTTGTGAAATTTTTATTCCCTTTACATCAACATCTGCAGCTTGTCACAACTGTAAAACATTATGTGATAAAACACCAGTCTTGTGTGTATCAGATGAACAGAATATTGATAAAGATGATGTTGTTCTCTCTAAAACGGATCATAATTTGAAATGTATCTCAAATGTCAAGGTCAGAGGTGAAAATTTATTGTTCTAACAGAAATGTCTTGTTACAATGGATTATATGTGCGTGTGTGTGTGTGAGGGTGTGTATGTGCATGTGTGAGGGAGGGTGTGTGTGTGAGGGAGAGTTGGTGTGTGTGTGTGGGGGGGGGGGGGGGGTGGGTGTGTGTGTGAGGGTGTGTGTGTATGTGTGAAATGCAAAACCATACATCTTATGACTCAAAAATTGTAGCAAATATTAAAGTTGTTTAATGCACATTAACATGGTCTAAATTGTAGGATAAAGAAATATTATATAAACAGAATACACATAAAAAAAAATATTAAATGAAAAATATGAAATTCAGTGGTTATGTAATGTCAATATTTTTGTGACAGAAAGACAGGCCAAACACTATATATCCCCCACTGTGATTCTGGGCGAATAACATACATTCTTTTAATGTTTCATTGGTAGAATTTCACACAAATATTTTTAACTACATTTATGAATAATTCTGTAATATGTTCCCTCTTTCCAAATACATGCATATGTACTCAATACTTTATTGATTACTTATTTTGATGACTAATTCACACATATTGCACAAGGTAATGACTGCTTAGTATTTACTGTCTCATGTGAAAGACAATACACCATTGTTTCATTGTGGAATCGAACCAAGGTCATCTAGATCAAGAGTTGAGCACCTTTGAACATCATCAGCTATATTCACTGAAAGTCACAACCAAAGAATGAATCTCTGGTTATCCAAGTTATAAGCAAACATGTAACTCTAAACTACTACACTACAACTGGACTTAAATTTGAATGCTGACTTCTATTTTCTCTAAAAGCATAGTGAGCAGCATCATATACATGTGTTTAGCATACTATTAACAAAAACTTCTCCTAAGGCTTAGACCTCATTGTATACTTCCCTATATGCTAGTTACAAAATTACTTATGACCTATTCCTCGACTTACCACACATGTTGTGATAGGTCTCACATTTTACACTTGGGCACAATTTTCTTTGTGAATAAGTATATGACTGCATTTAGGGGTTGTTTTTCTTGTGCATAGTATGAACAAATGAATGGTACATACCCTGCAGAAATGATGCAACATATTCCACCAATAAGGCCATGGGGGCCTTTTCATAGCAATAATTTTATGATACAATATTCATACTGGAAAAAAACTGCAGTGTCAATAAAATTGATTCAGTGTCTGACAGTGATTTACCTAAAACATTTGATTTATTTTAAATGGCCAAGAGCATAATCTCATATAAAAATATCTATAAACTGATAAACTTTTCACCAGTTCATGTGTAATCTTCAGTCTGGCATGCATATCATCATATATATTAACGCCGTGCTTTGTAATTCGTTCTTTTCGAGTGGCATTTGAAGTGGAAAACATGGGTAAACAACACGTGTATTTGTAGTGCGCAAGCGCAAATTCTGTTTACTTCCGTCGGACTTCAGCTAAAAGTGTTAAAATCGGTTCGTATGTGAAGTGGAGTGATTATATGTACAGAATTGGTTGAGCAATAATAATAGTATCATATAATAAGATAAATGATATCAAGAATTTGTATGATTATAGTTTTCTATGTGGAGAAATCGAGGTTCGAAATTACGAGGCGACGGGGGAGTTGGACACCTTGTATTTTATACAGTATAGGCTGAAAAGGTAGGGGTCGTATCAAAGTTTTCGTTCCGAGTACCTATGGCTCAGACAGGATCTTGCCAGATATCTTACTCTGACGTCAGCACGGTCTAGTATGGAGACAATGGAGTCTTATGACAATTTCGGTCATATATGTGCAGTTAGCAATTCGGTCCAATGGCATCTTGCTAGATTTCCTCCTTGAAGTCAGCAGTCATGTATAGGAACTATTTTGGCCCCTAAAACCCAAGGCCATGTTTGCGCCAGATAAAACGGATCCTTGTTTTACAATGCTCCGTTGCAATACTGAACAATTATAGGAAATTTGTGCGATGACAATCCACCATACTGATAAACAACTTATTAACATACGTGCTTATATTCCAAGAGTTGTCTTTTCTTGATGTTGACATAAATCTTACACTATATGTTTGTTTTATTTATGTATATATTAATCAATGTACTAGTTTATGTTATCTGTCATGTAATATTGGCTTTCACCATATTGTGGCTCTTGCTAATAAAGAATTGATACAAAAATTTATTGTATCATTGTTTCAATTCGATGTGACATACTACAAAATTAATAAATCTATTCTCTTATTTTTATTCTGAAAACACACACACACACACACACACACACACACACACACACACACACACACACACACACACACACACACACACACACACACACACACACACACACACACACACACCAAACTAACTAACCACGAAGTCATGTATTCGTTACAATGTCGTATATCACTAAGAGGATAGAGAATGTCAGAATGTTGAGAGACGTGTGCTGGATTTGCAGTTTTGCAGAGAATTCAACAGGTATTCTGCCGTCAAAATAATTCGTTCATCCCAAAATAAGGTGAACCCTATTGAGATGCTTCCTGATCAGACAAACACATTGCAATAACGGACGTAAATATTACAAAAACCATAGTCAAATAAAAATGCGCAGATCTAGAGGGTCGGCTTGGGATCTGCGTCCGTTCTAGGACTCGGTGAAAATTACTTTCCTTGATTATTTTTATGTAAAAACGCAACTTTACACAAAAATGCTTAGGCAGACCCTATCTTGGAATATTCATCAGGACGGACCCCTTCTCGATGTAATCTCTGGATCTGCGTCTGTGTAATACCAGTTCATTATCTAAATGTAATCTCCTTTGGTTCTACAGGGCCGTAGGAAGCTATTTAAAAATGGGGGAGCCGAACCTTCAAATTCGCCTCTTTTCCAAACCAGACAAACATCGGTCCACGACCGGTGGAACACAACACCAGCATCCCCCCATCCCCGGTACCTACAGGCCTGTTTTCTCATTGAAATTGTTTTAACCTATTACTATGTAAACGCAAGGAGCTTATGAATATTTTCTACAAAAGTTGGTGCTCTGGACAGTGACAGACCCACGCTTTCCCAAAAAGGGGGAGGGGGCCCACATGTGAAAATCAAGTATTAGCCAAAATACTCAGCCCGTTTGAGTGTTCATTCTTGAGGCGAAAAAGAGAACCCCGCCCTCTATAATCCTTCACTGCTTGTGTAAGCGAAATACACACGAGGTTTGAAGAAAAAAAATCGCAAGTCCATATTCCATTCATATTGATATTTCAAAAGGGTAAGATTTTTGGAAACCTTTGATGACAACATTGATTGTGGTCAGCAACCAGAGGAAGAACGTGGGATGGCCGGGGTGGGAGGTGTTAAGCGAATAACATGAACAAATATGAAAATGCTAAACATACATGTGTATACAATATACATGTGTCTAAGCTTACAAAATCGTCTGAACGAATGTTGTCAACATTAATAAAACATGAAACTAGTTGTTTCTATTCAACAATTTAAACTTAAAGTATATCAATATTGGGAGGGAGAGTTATGATTCCACTTTCCCTCTTTCCTCCCCTCCTACCTTTCTAAATATTCTTATTTCATCCCCCTCTACTTAAACACTAGTTGCAACTGTATATTCCATCATCTTTCCTACCCCCACCCCCACATTTATTGTATACGTTTACTAACCAGTTTCGTAGACAGCAGGCTGTACCATTATAATCAATAACTGGGGTGGAGCAGGATGGTCTAATGGTATCCCACTGAACACTTAATCTGAAGATCCGGGTTTGGCTGGGATTTATATAAGGTAATTTATGATTTCACCTGAATGTCCGTTGGATGAGACAATACAGACGGACCACCCCCCCCTTTCCCTTTCCCATGCCATAGTTAACGTTGGCACGTATAACAAAATTCCCTTATTGCGTCGTTTGGGTCCATTGAATAAAATTTTCTGAGGTCATACGCCCAACTAGTGCCGCCATCATATATGTGCCATTATCCTACTGTGACGTTATGTAATAACAAAACAATCCAATGCCTTTTCGACCCTACGTTTTCAACAACAATTTAAAGACTCAAATAAGGAATACAAACAACACATATGATTTCTTAATGAACGTATTTATTGAATACCAATACAACAAAGGGGCAAAGGGGGGGGGGGGGTTCTTTATGCCTTTTTTTCTTTTTTTTCCCTTTTTTAAATAAATAAAACACTTCATAAAATGGGGAAAATATGCAGTAGTTTATTTATTGATTTATTTTTAATTTATTTCATTATATTAAAATGCTATTTATTTCTGTTAAAACAATGTTGTAAATGCAGACATGTTGCAAATATACAAAATATAAATTGTCGCATATAAGGCTAAAAAAAAGCGGATTCATTATATGTACATTACCTATCAAGGTCCAAATTGTTTAAGCCGTAACGAAAATTAACCGTTACGAAAAAGACCGTTTACCGTTTCAAAACTTTAGCAGGACCAGGCATTTTATTTTGGCAACAGCTTTACATTTGAAGATCTTTATATTGTAATTCAAAGTTATGAGTATTACTTAATGGGTACTTGTCTATTCTTTCTTCATCAGCAAAGGCAGTATCAACAAGGAGAGATGATGGCCCCGATATAATAAGTACTTTGGAAGACTTGTGAACGAGAAAACGACAGATTTGCAAGAGTTGTTTCTCATTCCCTTACGTGTGCCGCGTGTCGAGAATATATAGTTTCTAATGTGTCACTCCACGATTGCTTCACGTTTATGATGACGACATCTGCCTGACGCATTACATAGAAATCTATACCTTTGCAACAGACCCTGCCCACAACAGTGAGGGATATCTTACAAGGCGTTACAGAATAAAAAAGGAAAATTTTTTTGTCCTTTTTCTGGGGATCAATATATACAGATGAATGAAAAGTATCAACTGTTCACCAACAGATAGGAGAATAATCCACCATCCATTCAGACCTCCTGAAAGGGATAAGGGAATATAGATAGGGGAATATTCCCCCATCTAGTCAAGATTTAATCCAATATATAGGGGAATATTCCTCCATCTACATGTAGTATATAGATTTCATCAGATAGATAGGGGAATATTCCCCTATCTAGTCAAGAATTTATCAGATATATAGGGGAATGTTCCTCCATCAATACAGACTCCATCAGATAGATAGGGGAATATTCCTCCATGTAGTATGTACATTTCTTCAGACAGATAGGACAATATTCCCCTATCTAGTCAAGAATTAAACAAATAGAGGGGGGAATGTTCCTCCATCTATGCAGACTCTATCAGATAGATAGGGGAATATTCCCCCATCCATATAGACTCCATCAAATAGATAGGGGAATGTTCCTCTTTCTATATAGACTCCATCAGATAGATAGGGGAATATTCCCCCATCTATACAGACTCTATCAGAGAAGATAGAGGAATTTTCCTCCATCTATGCAGACTCTATCAGATAGATAGGGGAATATTCCCCCATCCATATAGACTCCATCAAATAGATAGGGGAATGTTCCTCTTTCTATATAGACTCCATCAGATAGATAGAGGAATATTCCCCCATCTATACAGACTCTATCAGAGAAGATAGAGGAATTTTCCTCCATCTATGCAGACTCTATCAGATAGATAGGGGAATATTCCCCCATCCATATAGACTCCATCAAATAGATAGGGGAATGTTCCTCTTTCTATATAGACTCCATCAGATAGATAGGGGAATATTCCTCCATCTCTATGGACTCCATTAGATACATAGGGGAATATTCCCCCATCTATACAGACTCTATCATATAGATAGGGGAATATTCCCCTATCTATACAGACTCTATCAGAGAAGATAGGGGAATATTCCCCTATCTAGTAAAGAATTTATCAAATAGATAGGGGGATATTCCCCCATCCATATAGACTCCATCAGATAGAGAGGGGAATGCTCCTCCATCTATATAGACTCCATCAGATAGATGGGAGAATGTTCCTCCATCTATATAGACTCCATCAGAAATACAGGGGAATATTCCTCATTCATATGAAGTATAGACCACATTAGATAGGTAATATTGAGAATATAGGCTGCATTACAACATTTTCTAAATTTTCTCAAAGGTCAAGGTCTAACTAGAAGTTACACTAAAAGTTTTTTTACTCGTTGATAGATCTACGAATCAAAATTCTTATCTGGACTGTACTTATGTAGTAGGGAAGTTACGCCTATTTGAAAAAGAGCTGTCTAATCCATCGAAAGCTGATGGCCTCATTCACGTGAAAAGTAAGACATTAGCTCTTCTGGACATTTGTCCAAATGAGGTAAAGATAGAAATTTACTTTGTGACTTTGACTTTAACCTAAATCCTGACATATTTTTCCTTCTAAACATGGGGGCATCAGTGTTTTATAAATATGCTTTATTTTCAATATTTGATCCCACTGGGTCACAGCTTGGTCATTTGAATTATTGTTTTGTAATCTGGCTTTAGCAGTTTCCTGTTCTTATTTACAGTAAGGTGATAAATTGATAATCATGATACAACGTTTTAAGACATTTATGAAATTCCCTCTTTATAACCCCTCCCACACGGTAATCGGTAATCAGCACAACTGGGACAATGTCAATAACTGTAATATTGTTTTGGATGCAAGCTAGATATTTTTGAATTAAAAATTATAATAAAGAAAATCTACTATCTAAATTTTGATATGAGACATGCTGATTTTTAATTTCAAATCCAAAACAAGGAAAAAATAAAATAGAAAAAAAGATAAAAAATAGTAAAAAAAAAAAAAAAAGTACACCCCCCTTTCTGAAAAAAAACCTCCAAAACACCCCCCCCCCCAAATCACACAAACGAACCCACCCCCCCCCACCCCACCCCACCCCCAAAAAAAACAACAAAAACAAAAAAAAAAAACAAAAAAAAAAAAAACAACAACAACAAAAATTAAAAAAAAAAGACAAAACACAAAACAAGAGAATACAAGCAAATTTAGAGAATTGTGCCCCCCCCCCCCATTCGGGGTTCTATCAGTAAGGGTGCAGTGATATTGTCACGGTAGTACATGTCTACATGTATCTATAGTGCCATTGGGGACACACAAACCAAAATATCAAGGCCCCGTGTCTTATGCTTAAACAGTTACATTGAAGAAGATCAAAGGTCACAGTCAAAGGTCACATGATAAAAATTTTGGTACCAACGGAAAGGTATTGCAACTAGGAACACGTTTAAAAGTTATTATCAATGTTAAAGTTTTTGTGACAAACGGACAGACACCAGACAGACGAAGGAGATTTAATGTCCCCACGTTTTCGCGAAAAGCGGTGGACAACAAGCAAGCCAACAATACAGTGATATATATTTTCTTTCAAATGAATTATAGAATGTACTGTACGTCCGGATGCAAGTGTATTTATTACCGTTGCTTTTAAATTATTGTGTTTCTTCACTACTATGAAATACTTATAATGAGTATGAATACTTGTTCAAGTTCCTTACTGTTTAATGATCCTCTTCTTTACCGCAAAACAAACGGCTTATTTCTTTAAATGGTCTACTTTCTATTGTGCATGCTTTTCTTTTAAATAAACAGGACAATCTAGTTAACTAATCTCATCAACGACATCGGGCAGATCGACCGCCAGCTGTGATAACGATTTCATACTAAAATCTATTTATAACGCGCGGCGCCTATTCGGTTAATGTCTAAGGAATGAGAGTCCAGGACAGACTATGTCAGGAGATACAAGATACTGAATAATGCTGGAATTCAGAGGCTGTTATATTTCATTCAAAGAAATAACTTTAAATACTGTTTCTGTTGTGGGTTCTTTTATTTATTTATTTTAATGATAATAATAATAATAATAATAATAATAATAATAATAATATTATTATTATTATTATTATTACTATTATTATTATTACTATTATTATCAAGGACTTCCCTGTTATTATTATTATTATGGACCTCTGAGACTGACAGTGTCAAATAATATTTGAATCTCCCGTTTATACATTATCCATGCCTGTGTGCAAAGAGATACATATACTATTTCAATTTTTTGGTAACATATTTAAAATATTTAGGATATATAGTACTCATGGCGTTGTTTTAGCATAGATAGTTCCCCGTATAGACCCCCCTTTAATAGTGAGACCCATGATAAGTTTCAAATTCATTTTTAATCCATAAAAAATAATATTTCTAATATTCGAACCTAAGCTGATTTACCCTAAAAGAGTAAAAAGCGCATTGGCACAAAAAAAAAATAATAAAATAATAATAATAATCAAAGAAAGAAAAAAGGGGGAGGGGAGGTTGAGGTTATTTTTACTATGTCATTTTCTCTATCGGGAATATTACATCCTAGTTTAGTTCAACACGGAGTGGGGTGGGGTGGGGGATCCAGTCTCTCCTAGAAAGGGTAAACAGCGCATTGTCGCACAAAAAGGAGGGGGGTTAGTTTGAGGTTATCTATACTACGTAATTTTCTCCGTAGGGAATATTACATCCCAGTTTAGTTCATCTAGGAGTATGGTGGACTGGCGGATCCAGTCTGGAAAAGCAAATGAACTTCTCTATATACACCAAGGAATGTGACCCAGAAGCCGGCATGGCCTAGTGGTATCGTGCCGGACTCCTGATCGGGAGGCCGGGGTTCGGGCCCCGCTCTGGTCATGCCGGTGTCTTGTCTTTCGGATGAGACAGTAAAAACCGAGGCCCCGTGTCGTGGTATGCATGGCACGTTAAACATCCCTCACTGCTTCGGGTGGATCCGTTGCAAAGGTCAAAATTTGTATGCCCCGCATCAAGCAGATGCCGTCACCACATACGTGAAATATTCGTGGTGTGACGTAAAATAAAAATCAACCAATCAATTAATGTGATCCAGACAAATATTACATAAGGTACATTACTGAAAATGCTATACCAAGATCTATGTAACTGCATCTGGGCATGATCCAGTCAAACCGCTCGTTATGGAGGTCATGACCTCAAACCACTGGGACACAAAAATACCATCAGCGTGCACAACAGACAATGAACCTCGAAAAGTGCACAAATGGAAGCAAATGGATATGTCGAGAAATTAATAAAACCTTAACGAAGATAATTAAAGCCGCAAACATTGAAAGACAAAATAAAAATTACGCACAAGAACTTCACCATTTTCTGAGAAATTACCGAACAACATCACAATTGAAACTTCACGCAGTAGAACGTCTTTTCTTCAGAAAAAAAATTAAAAGAAGCTACCTGTAATGTCGAAATTACCAATCAAAAGTCCGCTACGAAATAAAGGTACGTCCGAAGAAGACACAGAAACCAGCGAGATATCGAGACTAGTGAAATGAAGTTCTTGATACAAAATGTGAAAAGTCATATTCTATATCATGTAATATAAAATCATTGTCAAAATTTCTGTTTGAAATGACAAAGTATTTTTAATACGATCACATATTAATTTATTCATTAATGATACCGAATCATTTTGTACATATATCCAGAGACATAGGCTAGTTAAAGGCAGTCTAGGTCTCTGATATATCGTATTTGATATAAATTTTCACGCAGTCAACTGTCATGTTAATCTTGTGTTAGTATTAATTGCTTTACAGAGATTCGGACATCGTGAACTTTAACACTTGTAGTTTTATACTGCTGTCTTATCTTCCGTTTAGATTAGCTGAAACGTGCATACACTTTCTATGACATTTAATTTAGAGATCAATCGAGAGACTCGTTACACTTTGTAAACGCACGTTATATTCTAAGATAATTGGCTAAATTGCTTCACTTATCTGTGAGTATCGAGATCGAGACAGTGAACTTTTCACATTAACTGCGAACTTTATATGTCGTCGACACTAATCTATATATTTCCGAATATTTTCATGATATCTTATTTCATTTTAAGTAATCATAACTTTTCAATAAACAAAGAAATGTTAGATGCAATATCCAAATATATTAGTCACGTGATTCTGTACCAATTTATTTGTAATGCATACCTACGTGTTGGTCAGTCTACCAGTTAGCGTGTACCTCAGAGCAGCTTACGTACTATGGGTCTATGTACATATGTTACACCAATGTTTAATACATTTAGTATGTTAAGCATTATTATAACAATCTAATACTAAATGTTTTAAACATTAGTGTAACACAAATGTTGATAGATATAGAAACTAAACTATCTTATATATTGTATATAGCAATATTACAGAAACTATATGTTTATCAATGTACCTACTTGGGAAACATTTGTCTACAGCACTGTCTTTATTTAATAAGATAATTAACTTGGAACAAACCTACAAATATTCTTTCTATCGATGTCAATGTGACAAAACACATTGTAGATGAGTACAAAATTGTTACTCTTAGAATCTTTAAGATATTGATGAATCGTAGTAGGTATGAAGAACTCAAGTTTCCCTACATATGTTGCTGTTCAAACCAGATTTGTCAAGGAGTGGATCCAAAGGGGGGGACAAATACTTCGGAGTGTACCCTGTCGTGAAAGACTTGTCAAACTCGCTGCAACCCCCCCCCCCCCCCCCACACACACACATATTTATATATACATCATTTTTGTTAAATGCTTTATTTATAAATCTTTTCAATCTTAACTACTCAGCTGTGTTTAAATCAAGTGAAAAAATTATTTAATACTTGCAAATAATCATTTAAAATTAATGCCTAATATGCGTTTATTGAATAATTGCAAAGTAACTGGAAATACGTGCTAATACAAGTAGGCGGTGTAATAATAAAAACTGACCCCGTTATCAATGTCAAAAACTGACCAGTAAGTAAATTTTCAATGCTAAATTTGGTTCAAAAGTCATTGAAAATTGACACACACCGTTAAATTTTGACTCCCCATGGGATAATTTGTCAACGATTTTTAATTTTATGTTTATTATAACCTTGATAACTGATTTTGGTCATAAGGAATGTCTCTCACCTTCCCTTCTCATTTCCCCTTCCATATAACCTTTGCCTCCTTCTTCCCTAACGGGGGAAATCGGGCTTCGCAATGGGTGCATATTGTTAGACGTTTATACATAGTGGTTGTAGATCAGCTCTTCAATGTTTTATGTAGTTTGGATTTCCAAAGTTTTGATCTTGAACATCACTGAAGAGACATTAGTTGTAGATATGCGCATCCGGTGCACTAAATTATAACGTATGCATGTATGTTATGATATTTAGTTCCCTCATTTACACTTCTTCCTAAAATTGATTTCCCCTTTAAAGGATGTTCTTGTTTAGATTTGCCATCTTACAAGATACCATCATAACCCCTACTCCATAATGAGCGGGCGTGCAGGCCTGGTTTAATTTCATAATAAAACTTTTAACTTTAAATAAAAAAAAACTTCTTTCTCCGTGTGTGTATATGTTTTGAATTTTAAAGAAATGGGGCACATGTACATGATGTAAAGGGCGTTGTAGAATTTTGCTCACACATTAAGTCTTGAATTTCTTTCATCATAAATTTCAATTGAAATTTACCTTATTTGAATACGTATATTCATAGAACAGAACGTTTCAAAGACAACTATGTAGTGTTATCATATATTTGTTTTTTACAAAACATTATATTACCTATAAAATATTACAGAATTCCAACTGGGAAAAAGTAGATATATACATGGGGTCAAGATATGTGGTTTGGGGGGGGGGGGGTTGATTTTATACTCGAATTGCATTTCTTAAATGGTAGTATTGTCCTATAAAATACTACAATTTATAAGGATGAAATTGAATATTCAAAATGACTACTAAGTACTCCTTAAAGAGGAGTTTGAAACCTTTTTCATATTGAGGCATTAATTAATGTTGAAATATGAACACCCCTCCCTATAAAGAATCATTTCTCATAGACAACACCAGTTGTTGATTTAAAATTCGCTTAGTACATGTACACTGTTTGATCATATTTTCAGTGGTAGATTTAAGGACAACCCCGGCGCTCCCCTCTTATATTCGTATAGGTTATATATCCGTTGGAATTAATTAATTCTATTTTCCAATTCAACTATGCGTTGAGACTTTTACTAGAACGTTGTTCCCGCGGAATTTATTTCCATAATAACTGACAACACCGAAGCAGTTCTGAAGTTTATACCTATGTTTTAATATCCAATCATGAAACGAGGAAAGATAAGTAAGTTTTTTGAAGTTGAAATGCGACAAAGAACATAAAACAAAACAAAACTTGCTGCAGAAGAATTGAATAGAAGGTACCTTTGTATTTACTCCCAAAATTTGTGGCAAATCTAGTTTATACAATATTAATTCTTTAGTTGATATTTGCTATGACATGTCAAGGTACGGTTATGTATAATATACGGCACCGTCCATTTGATATTCTGGGGGGAGGGAAGCCTGGGATGTTTTGAAAAAAAATTCTGCCCTGATTTTGACTAAAAAAATATGATCTTGCTCAGTCACACAGTGAAAAAATAATCTGTCTCCAATAAATTACCGTAATCTAAAATCATACATTGGAAAAAATTAAGTGATAAAACTCAATTTTTCCTGTTTGTGTTATTAGGATCTTTTGTTCTTCATCAGTTCAGTCATGGGCAAACCTACCATATTTTTAACTTGAATTTGATGACAAAATCAGCAGATAGTTCGGATTTCTATGGGTACTAACTGTGCACCTCTTATAGCAGATTTGTTTCTATATTGTTATGTGGGGTGGGGTTTCATGTATTCTATTAAAAATCTATACGATTCAACCTTATTGAGATGTTGGATGATACATCTAGTTACATGTACATGCATCTTGACGACATCTTAGTTATTGATAACCCAGAGTTTGAAAGATATATAGCTAACGTATACCCACCTAAACTTCAGTAAAAAAAAGCCTGTATTTGTGATACAGAAACACTTTTCTTTGATCTATACATTAAGACAATTAACAATAAAATTCTTAGTTGGAAAGTTACAGATATTCCTAGACTAGACTCCCAGCATATGGTATCTATAAAATTCAGTTTTTTCGATTTGCCAGCGCCTGCACTAACGTTTTGGAGTTTCATACAAAAAAAAATGACAAATAATGTTTGAACTTCTAACTCTGGGTTACAAGTATCATAAACTTAGAAAAGCCTTCGGAAATTGTTTTACGTCCTATTCAGAACTTTTATCAAAATTCGGAAATATTACTTTATATCCAATGGAATTTCCCATCCCAATTTCTGCGTTGATCTTGTGTACATAAGAGGGTTCTAACAAGTTTATCTAGTCGGGTTCCAAAATAGTGAAAGGCCTTCGTGATTTACAATAGTATGACCCGGAGATCATCAAAAAGACAATAATTCGTGCATCAACCCCTTCTACACTCTTATATGAAAATTTTGACTTGAACGCTGATTAACAGGCGGGTGGGGACTATATGGAGGGCTTTGTTGAACCCTTTTTATATGGCAGGGGGCATATAGTGTTGCACCCTGTCATTCCGTCATTTTGTCATTCCGAAACCTTGTCATCACAACTCCTCCCAAACCGTTCATCAGAATTTCACCAAACTTCACATGTAAGTAGGGCAGCATATGTAGATGTGCATGAAGGGAAGCAACTCTGCTGAGAATTTTTTTTTCAGGAGTTATGGGACTTTGAAATCAGAAAATGTGCATTGCATATGGCTGAACCTTCATTGAATTTTCAAATATTAGTTCTGTGGCAATTATATTTCACTACTTGAGCTGCCAGCGGGGGCACCTGTGTCGCACCGACACATTAAAATTCTAGTTCGATGAAGAAATGGTCCTGAACCTCATTCCTTCTTATTGTTAATAAGTACTCTTTCATATCAATCAATTAAGGCAGAACACAGTTTACGGTTCATGAGGGGTGGATAGGGAGTAGTAGCAACACCAGGTAAATTTTGAAGCGTATTCATATCTTTATGTGCTCGGTCTTTCCGAAAAATAGTTTACATCACTAGCCGGTAGGGCTAGTCCAACCCAAACTTTTACTAGCCAGAAGAAAATTCTGCTAGCCCAGACAAAAAGTCTTTAATCTTGATAAATCTTAATTTTATAATTCATTGTTGTACACTTGTCATTGCACTAAATTTTGCGTATTGAAAAGCACGTCATTCACGAGGAAGTATCTGCAATTTGCAAGACTAAAACGATACACTACCCTCAGGATGTGGGCATTATAAAATTAATGTGACCAGTACTTCTTAAATTTAAAGAAAAACTTTAATTAAGGGACCGCCAGATCAAACTTTATCCATACTCATTCTGTAATTTCATTTAAAACGTCATTGGGATATGTACAGTAACTTCTTTAAATCTGCGCACATCCATCATTTTGTATAAGACAAAGATACATATATTATATGCATTCATGAATGCATTCACGAATATAGAAATTTGTAAACCACAACACATTTAATCTTCTTAATTTCATTACCTATCTGAGTGCAAGATTTCTGGTAAATCACTTGCTTGGTCATTAGATAGATACATTAAAGATAATTTATCTGACTATACTGTAGAGAAAGTTTACAATAATATGTTTTGATTTCAATTTTTAAAGTTCTATTTGCGTTTTTGAGAGATCGTTTTCTTTTTGTATTCAGAATTTCCTCTGATAAATTAAACTGCAAAAATCATGTAAAATTTTTCAATAGATCTGAGTTTTAAACCAAATCAAAATGTTCCAAATAAGATATAATATGCCATCATTGACGAAGTGTTTAAGAAATCAAAAACATTCGCTTATCTAAAACTGTACTGCATGGAGATATAGAAGATTATTTAACAATAGAGATTATAAAACGAAAGTCTAACAGTTGAATCGAACTCAAATTCAGACAGTTGTATCAAACACCGAGTGAAAAGAAAATATCGAGCCGAATTAAAATTGTAATGAATCGTTTCAGTCCTACTAGCAATGCGTTATCTTTTGTTCTCAAAAATTTCTTTTACTGAGACATCGACATTTTTACTAGCCAGTCGGGCTTTTTCAAAAGCAAATTTTACTAGCCCAAGGGAATTTTTGGTAGCCTCGGGCGTCGGGCTAGTGAGTTTTCGTAAAGACTGTGTGCTTAAAGTATTTGGATAGAGCTCAGTGAGATAAATTCAAGACAGTTTTCCTTTTGGTGATATATCAATTTTACTAAAAGTTATGGCAGTTTGAAAATGCCAAATTTTTACATTTTCGTAGATTTTTTTCCTTTTTATAATTCATGATTGATTTTGCGACTAAGACGAAACAGACATTTCTCACATTTTCAGAATTTGTGTCATAACTCTGTCAGTTTATTTTTCCTGGGTAGCCTCTTTCCTTCACACCCTACCCCCTTCTCTCCTTCCTCGTCCTCCTGCTTCCAGTCTCATCCTCATTTCAGTATATGGCATCATTATGACAGACTTAAATCGTATTTACATAGCTGAGATAGGTTTGAGCAGATTTTTGTCAAAAATAACAATGTTTACAATCAAATTTGTATAACTATACAACAATTTTTTATTGATGAAAAAAATTCCCTTGCTCTGGCTCTTCCAAAAACGAAATTCCCTTGCCCCAAGGTTGAGGTAAAATATAATCTGGTCCGGTTGGAAAACACAGCCCCTCCCTCCCCCCCCCCCCCCATTATCAAAGGGACGATGGCTAACGATCTTGTGTTCTTCTATCACGATTTTGTACAAAATTTTGAGAGGAGAAATGAGACCAGGGGTGGATCCAGGATTTCCGAAAAGGGGGGGGGGGATTTACTTTTTAGAAATTGCGAACTGGACTTTGTTTTTTTGTGTTTTGTTTTCAAAGTCTTCCTGCCCCTCCCACCCCTTTCCTCATAAAAATTAAATGGATGCTAACTAAGAAATGTTATGACTGACTTAAGCTGAATACACATTTATCTCCGAAATGGAGGAAAGGAGGACGTATATATTCTAAAAGGAGATGGTGGCGTAGCTTAAAACTTAAAAAAAAAGGGGGGGGGGCAGCATCAAGCCTCAAATGGGTCCAAGGTGAATCCCTGGTAAGGGGGTCAGAGTGCGAGGAGAAACTCCTGGAAATTTTAGCGAATTTAGAATTTTGATATTAAAAATTCCATAAAAAACAATGCCAACTGCTGTAAAATTTTACAGCATATACATTGTACATTCAAATACATGTAAATATCAATCATAGTAGACCTATATCCTACGAACTTGTGTGTATATATTTCTGTTTTTGCATGAAGAGCGGTAAATTCATCTGAACTTATTCCTTACATGTCATGAATGCCAGTGTTTTCATTTAAAAGCTACGCGTTTTTTAATTTAAAGAGGTATGTATTACACAACTGGGGAAAATTCTATTCAATTCATGCAAAGTTTACTCGCAATTTCAAGGACACAAGCAAGCCCCCAAGCGTTTTAAGCCTTGGTCTTGCATCAGGGACTGAATGCTGTGTGAATAATTTTGCTCACCCCCTAATATTAAATCTTGGATCCGCCCCGAACACGTCTAATTAGAACGAAATTTGCCATTGCCCAACGTAAAATTTAGACGATACGTAACTGACCATTGCGCAAACAAGAACTACACAGCATGAATTGCATTTCAAGGGTAATTTTAACGTTAAAATATGATCCAACACTGCAGATCGATTTTCAGCGAGGGTGACATTTTCATGCCAGGGTCACATTTTCAAGCGTCCGTGCGGTCAATTAATAACGGATTAGGTCTATTTTTAAGGTAAAAATTCGACTCTTAAACCGTTGAAAAGATATAGAAAATATATACATTTGAATTTTGTGCACCAGATGCGCATTTCGACAACTTATGTCTCTTCAGTGATGCTCATGGCCGAATGGTTGGAAATCTCATATAATAGAAATGTTTGAAGAGCAGTATTGACACCAAAAATGACCGAAAAAGTGAACCAAAGAATCAATCTAAGGACAGAGCTATGCCTGAGGGAGATTCTCCTTAGTTTTAGAGTAATTTACATAATTTTATCACGGCAAATTTTAAGTATATATTTTAAGTCAGTACAAAAGCACTGAAAACTAGACTTATGATGCCCTCGGGGACTATCAGTCCACCAGCAGTGACACCGGCCTAGTGGTTATAAAAGATATAGAAAATATATACATTTGAATTTTGTGCACCAGATGCGCATTTCGACAACTTATGTCTCTTCAGTGATGCTCATGGCCGAATGGTTGGAAATCTCATATAACAGAAATGTTTGAAGAGCAGTATTGACACCAAAAAAGACCGAAAAAGTGAACCAAAGAATCAATCTAAGGACAGAGCTATGCCTGAGGGAGATTCTCCTTAGTTTTAGAGTAATTTACATAATTTTATCACGGCAAATTTTAAGTATATATTTTAAGTCAGTACAAAAGCACTGAAAACTAGACTTATGATGCCCTCGGGGACTATCAGTCCACCAGCAGTGACACCGGCCTAGTGGTTATAAAAGATATAGAAAATATATACATTTGAATTTTGTGCACCAGATGCGCATTTCGACAACTTATGTCTCTTCAGTGATGCTCATGGCCGACTGGTTGGAAATCTCATATAATAGAAATGTTTGAAGAGCAGTATTGACACCAAAAATGACCGAAAAAGTGAACCAAAGAATCAATCTAAGGACAGAGCTATGCCTGAGGGAGATTCTCCTTAGTTTTAGAGTAATTTACATAATTTTATCACGGCAAATTTTAAGTATATATTTTAAGTCAGTACAAAAGCACTGAAAACTAGACTTATGATGCCCTCGGGGACTATCAGTCCACCAGCAGTGACACCGGCCTAGTGGTTATAAAAGATATAGAAAATATATACATTTGAATTTTGTGCACCAGATGCGCATTTCGACAACTTATGTCTCTTCAGTGATGCTCATGGCCGAATGGTTGGAAATCTCATATAATAGAAATGTGTGAAGAGAAAACTAATTCATGGGTCAGTTCTCAACGGGAAGGGGACCAGGTAGGGCAGTTGGTAGCGCGCTCGCTTCTCACAAATGCGACCCGGTTTGGATTCCCGGTGTGGTATGTGAGATGGTGGGGCTGTCACCAACCTGGCTTCGTGGGTTTTCTCCGGGTACTCCGGTTTCCTCCCACACAAACACCCTTACGCCAAGATCTGTGCCAACGAGCAAGATTTATATAAGTTGTTAACTTGTTTCTTAATCGCTGTAAAATAAATAAAGTTTTTTTTTTTTAGTTCTCAACAGGGATCACTTTTTAATGTTACACCGGAATGGGAAGATGTAATTAGGTATAGACCTGTTCAGTTAGCGGGTGATCATGAATGCAAAAACTGCAATATATTGTATTATTTACATACATGCATGCATAAAAGCAAGTACTGTACGCGAAGTAACGAGTCATAAGTATTTGCAGTCTGAGATTTCTCTGTATCAGTCAGTGTTCGATACCTTTGGGAGCACAACCTGAGCTTATCGCCATATTTTCAACTGGAATATGAAGCACAGCACTTTTCAATTCGTCAACAATATGAATATACCAAGTAGATTTACACCAGATAGAGTAGCAAAAAAAAAATATATGCGAGAAAATTGGATTTCCCGTTTTTCATTTCGTGTTTACAAGATTCAATATTAAAACATGTTTTGCTCGGACCGCCTTTAAGAAGAAGACGGAAATTGCTGATTTCGAAGTATTTGCTTGTTCTATTTGTGGCGATAAGAAACAACGTACATTCTTATCTTAGATGTCTAATCACATCATTTATCACTCAAAGCAATTATCCATTATATGACAAAGGTCATCCACAAAGAAATTTAGATATCTGCAATGCCCGCGTGAAACCCAGGAACGTTGGGATCAGATAATGAATTACTCTGATGTGCGCACTTTTTGGATGTGAATATCTTGGTATATAGTGCCTATGGATCTAAACTTGACTGTTTGAAATTCAGTCCTTGTGATTCAAATGAGAATTCGTGTGCAGCAATTTATCTGTATCATAGAAATGAATATCACCATGACGTTGTTACATCTATGGACATTATGGATGAAGGTCAATATAAACAGATAGAAGATAAAATTACAGTTGTTGTTGCTGATAGTGAAGAAGAGATGTCCATAGTGAATATTAATTTTGAAGGTACTAAACATTTACTATTTTGCATAAAATGTAGGGCCAAGTAAGGCAATGAATTTGTTTCGTGTAAATTGAACCAGAAATACAGAGCTTACGGCTTGTTAGTCTCTTCTCAGTTATACCAATATAATATTATTTTGGTATATTTGAGGCGCGCGGGGGGGGGGGGGGGGGGGGTAATTGTGCCGAAAGCACTGCAATTAAAATTTTATTTAAGCAAAAAAAAATGTATCTTCAAATGATATTTTTTTCCTTACACCGGTTTCATGATGTTATTTATTGACTTAACAAATATCACATACTAAAATATCGTCAAAATAATTCCTATATGTAATACATTCCATGTGAGATGTCAGCTCTTTCTACCCTTTTAGTAATAATGTTTAGCCAGTCTAGGGTCACGTCTACACTTAACGGCATATCATCTCCTAAAAGGGTAGTTAAGATGCAGTTACATTTTCCAGGAAGATTTAAATGTTTTATCTAGTTTGTTGAGGTAGTAGAGATCAACTTTCTTGTCATATTCATTTGTGCAATGTAAAAGTTTGATAACGCATGTTTTTAAAATTCATTATAGATACGTCTGTTGAAGCCAAAAATTATATACATATTAGTACTGCAGTGTATATGCATGATTGTATATATGTTGAGAGTACTGTGATTTATAAAAGCCTTTATGACGATTAAGTCTCATCTATTCTTTGTGCACTCTGCATCATGTAACTTAAACAAATATTTTGTCTGATTTAATAAAAGAACACTCCAGTAAATGTCTCTCACACACACCCATCTACACACACACACCCATCTGTACACCCCCTCACACAGACACACCCCCTCACACACACACACACACACACACACACACACACACACACACACACACTTATGATGATAATAACAACAAATAAATAAACAGTTGAGGATGGATATATAGATGGTAGACTATTCCCCTATCCATTTGATAAAGTCTGAGTGGATGGGAATCTATCCCCGTATTTATTACATTGATTGATTATTGTTTTACGTCATTCCACGTTTATTTCATGTATATGGTGACGGCATCTGCTTGATGCGTTGCATAGAAATTCTACCTTTGCAACGAACCCACTCGAAGAGGTGAGGGATCTTTTATGTGCCATGTCTACTGTGAAATGGGACCTCGGATTGTACTGTCTCATCCAAATGACAGAACACCGGTTTGCCCAGGACTGAACTCGAACTCGGGACCTTTAGATCATTAGCCAAGAACTAAATCCACTAGGCCACACCGGCTTCATATTTATTAGAAGTCAGATTAGATGGAGGTATATTCCTAATCATAACTGAAGTCTGTATAAATGAGAAAATATTCCCCATCTAATAGATGAGTTCTGACTAGATGGGGTAATATTCCCCGATCTCTCTGATGGAGTCTGTATAGATGGGGGAACGTTCCCCTATCTATCTCATGGAGTCTATATAGATAGTGGAATATTCCCCCGTCTATCTGATGGAGTCTATATCCATGGGGGAACATTCCCCTATGTGTCTGATGGAGTCTATATAGATAGAGGAATATTCCCCTTTCTAACAGATGAAGTGTATATAGTTGGAGGGATATTCCTCTATCTATCTGATGGAGTCTATAGAGATGGAGGAACCTTCCCCTATCTATCTGATGGAGTCTATATAGATGGAGGAATATTCCCCTATCTATCTGATGGAGTCCATAGAGATGGAGGAACATTCCCCTATCTATCTGATGGAGTCTATATAGATGGGGGAATATTCCCCTATCTATCTGATGGAGTCTATATAGTTGGGGGAATATTCCCCTATGTATCTAATGGAGTCCATAGAGATGGAGGAACATTCCCCTATCTATCTGATAGAGTCTATATAGATGGGGGAATATTCCCCTATGTATCTAATGGAGTCCATAGAGATGGAGGAATATTCCCCTATCTATCTGATGGAGTCCATAGAGATGGAGGAACATTCCCCTATCTATCTGATGGAGACTATATAGATGGGGGAATATTCCCCTATCTATCTGATGAAGTCTATATAGATGGGGGAATATTCCCCTATCTATCTGATGGAGTCCATAGAGATGGAGGAACATTTCCCTATCTATCTGATAGAGTCTATATAGATAGAGGAATATTCCCCTATATATCTGATGGAGACTATATAGATGGGGGAATATTCCCCTATCTATCTGATGAAGTCCATAGAGATGGAGGAACATTCCCCTATCTATCTGATAGAGTCTATATAGATGGGGGAATATTCCCCTATCTACCTGATGAAGTATTTATAGATGGAGGAACATTCCCCTATCTTTTTGATGAATTCTTGACTAGATAGGGGAATATTCCCCTATCTGTCTGATGAAATCTTTATACTAGATGGAGGAATATTCCCCTATCTTTTAGATTAAATATTGACTAGAAGGGGGAATATTCCCCTATCTATATTCACTTATCCTTTTCAGGAGGTCTGAATGGATAGGGGATAATTTTCCTATCTGTTGGTGAAAAGTTGATACTTTTCATTTATCTGTATATATTGATCCCCAGGAAAAGGACAGAAAAATTTTCCTTTTTTATTCTGTAACGCCATTTACGTGCAACACCTACCGTGACACGGGACCTCGGTCTCATGCGAAAGACAGAACACCGGTAGCCCACTGGCTTCACCTTATACATCCGTACAGCATTCGCGATTCTAATATTCGTGTATTCCATTCTGTATGATTATATGGTTTTGTATATCAAAAAAAAAAAGCCGATGTGGCTCAGTGGATAAGGTGCTGGGCGCGTGATGTAGAGGTCCCGGGATTGATTCCCGCCCTGGGCACACCAGTGTTCTGTCTTTCGGATGAGACAGTAGAAACCGTGGTCCCGTGCCAAGGCAGGCGTGGCACGTAAAAGATCCTTCATTGCTTCGGGTCGATCCGTTGCAAAGGTAAAAATTTCTTTACAATGCATGAGGCAGATACGGTCACCATATACGTGAAATAATCATGGAGTGACGTAAAACAGTAATCAATCAATCAATCATTATATAAACAAATCTTAAAAATTATATCAAAAGATATCGTATCTAGTTTTTATTTTATTTATTTAATTTTTTTTTTATTATTTTTTTTTGGGGGGGGGGGGGGGGGGGGGGGGGGGTGTTGTGGTGTAGATCTGTACTAGAGTTATATCTAATTCATGTTTGATGAAAAATCATTGCCAAGAGAGAAAAGCACCTGGTATTGAAATTACTTTTTATTTCTCACGACAAAGGGTAAATATCAATACGTATCATTTGCGTATCCCAGGGGATTACATGGTTTGCGAAATTCCCCATCCATTTCGGTGGATACTTTTATTTGATTGATTTTTGTTTTACGTCACACCACGAATATTTCACGTATATGGTGACGGCATATGCCTGATGCGGGGCATACACTTTTTGACCTTTGCAACGGACCCACCCGAAGCAGTGAGGGATCTTTAACGTGCCATGCATACCATGACACGGGGCCTCGGTTTTTACTGTCTCAACCGAAAGACAGAACACCGGCATGACCAGAGAGGGACTCGAACCCCAGCCTTCCGATCAGGAGTCCGACGCGATACCACTAGGCCACGCCGGCTTATGGATACTTTTAATAACGCCTAACCTTCGTGTTGGCTTTAATGAATGAAACCTTCGTCTTTAATGAAGGTATACCCCTATTCCTTGGCATGTTTTACACCCCCACCCACCCGCCTCCCGCATAAAAAAAGAAAAAAAAAAAAACAAAAACAAAAACAAAACCAAAAAAAAAAAGAAAAAAAGAAAACACACAAGACAAACAAACAAAATCAATCATCAACTGTTTGTGAAAGTACAAGCTTTCCCGCCCTTTTACAAACTCTATGAATCGACCTCTTAAAACATTCAAATTTCAAATAACAAATAGTGAAGTTAGTAAATGACTTTGATCAAAACATCATGTGAACCCTTAAAAATCTGTCATGAAAGTATAATATTGCAATTAAATAAAAATGGCCACTCATTTAAGGTCAGACCCGTTAAACTTTTGGTGTCTAACGAAAGCATTTTAGATTATTTTATAATTGCCTTGGTATGTGGAAGAGATTAAAACCGGTTTTATACTACAGAAATGTACCCCACTTCAACAAAATGTGGTAAGGAAACATCTGATGGGTTCCACACGAAATAATCACAGTTAGTGAGGGTAAAAGACAATCTGCTTTATTTCATTTTAGTTAATGGTTGGTTGGTTGATTGGTGTTTTACGTCGCTTTCAACAATATTTCAGTTATATCGCGACATGGAAGCAGGAGGTTACCAACCTCTTAAACATAGTGACGCAACCCGGGAATCGAACCCGGATCGTCGGCGCCGCAAGCCAAGCGCCTAACCACTACACCACACCTGCCCCTCATTTTAGTTAATATACAATAAACCGGAATCAGTCTTCTAAAGCACTTTGTTGAAGAAGGTACAGACTTGATTGTGTGCGCTGGCTACAGTGCAGACAATCTGTGTTCGATTACCATATGGGACACTAATTACCTTTTGTTTCCATGTAGAGGTAGAACTGAAGAGTGGAGTCCACCAGCCTTTCTTTTTTCGTTTTATTATACTATATATATTTGATGGTGGTGGGGGAGGGGGTGCATTTATGTATTTATTCTTTTTTTTTTTATTATTCATTTATTTATTTTAGATAGGCAGTGTCTGGCAGTCCTATGTGATATGACCGATGGATCATATGGAAATCGAATCCGTTTTCCTCCGATCGCGGATCAAACTCGCTAAGCACGGTACCGTTTGGAAAAAAAGCATTCAAGTAAACCATGTGTTGCACATTAATACATGAGTAAATGTTTGCATTAAGGCCTATCAACGCCCTGCTCACATATTAATCAATTAACGGAGAGTGTACAATAGAAAACTCCTATAACACGCTTTGAAAAGTTTTTTTTACGATTCATATAACCCTGTAAGCATGATTATAGTCAGACAAACAACAAGGTCATACAATCCGGTTCCATCGTCTCCAAAGCAAATATCAAAAGTGTCTAACGATAGGGTTGATTGAGTGCAGAATATTGATTCGCCCAAGTATCAAGTACAAGATAACACGTCTGCTATATGGTTTGATTTTTAGCATTTTGTATCGTCGGCGCAGCTAAGTTGATGCAGTGTTTGACTCGTGTCTGAGAGGTCCCGGTGTTATAGAGTAGTTTTTCCCCCATAGTACTTTTTCCCCCCGGAAAATGGCTACATAGTAGTTTTTCCCCCATGGCGGAAAAACTACTATATAGTAGTCTTTTCCCCATAGTGGTTTTCCCCCTTACGTAACGGTTTGGAAATCATACACGTTCGTTCTGTATTAGTCAGATAACATTTGAAATACAAATGTACTATAGTAATATAGTCAGTGGATCAAACCGATGGTGCTATACATGCAGTTAATGGGTTTCTATATATTGTTAAGTTTTTTGTTTGTGCGTGTATGTGTGTGTATTTATTTTTTCTTTTATGTATTTATTTACACGTCTTTCGTTTTATATAATTACCATAGTATGCTATTTTCTTCTATTATTTCATTGTAAAAATTGTCTTTTACATGCGTATAGATGTCAATCATGACGTCAGACTGCAACTTAAGATTCGATCCCAAGCAACTTTTCGTAATACAACATAAGTAAAATAGGAATTTATCAATCAAAATGTTCCAATGACAAATATAAGAATTGAACGTGCAAGAATTCCTTGAACATTCAATTCCTAAATAAATTAAGACTGATGTATTTTATATATGTACTCTGTACATGATGTACATGAAAATAACAGAGGGGAATTCCACCCAGGTGTCCACGATTTGCAATCTACGACAATGCTTGTCTAGTCGCAGATGTTGTAAATCATGATCACAAGAATGCGATTTCCTTGTCCCTTACGCAAAGTATGAAATGTTTCATCTAAAAGTATCTATATGCTTAGTTTCAAAGCTCTACACCATTTTGTGTAGAAGATATAGTCAAGGTTCAAGTTTTCGAAAAGTAGGTCACACTTCAAGGTCAAGGTCATTAGGTTAAAAGTCATGGTCCCAACTAAAAGGTCATCACAAGAAAACTAGATGTGGAGTTTCAAAGCCTTGTACCTCTTGGTACAAACGATATAGTCAAGGTTTTTGCCACAGGATAAGAGTCACAGACAGACAGAATTTCATTCCGGGGCATAAAAACGAACTTGTTTTTCTTTTTTCCATTTGTATATATAGAGATTTATCGGATTAAATAAAGATATCTCGAATGAAATTCTAGTATATAAATCTCTGTTCTAAATATATGCATTTGTATTAGAAAAGAGATTAAAATTGAAGACATTTCTACTTAAGAAAATGAGATATCTCTAAATTAATTGGATATCTCCGTATAAAAATTGAGATATCTCTATTTTAAATAGAAATCTATTTATTTTTAACTAGGTAACAAGCTGGATTTACTTAAATGTATGTGTGAAAAGAAAATCCGGAATTTCACATTGGGGGGGGGGGGGGGGGGGAATCCACTATATAGTAGTTTTCCCCCAGGTGGAAAATGGCTATAAGAGGGGGAAAAATCGCTATATAGCCAAATTTCCCCCGGAGGGGGGTGGGGGATTGATTGATTGATTTTTGTTTTACGTCACACCACGAATATTTCACGTACATGGTGACGGCATCTGCCTGATGCGGGGCATACAAATTTTGGCCTTTGCAACGGACCCACCTGAAACAGTGAGGGATCTTTAACGTGCCATGCATACCACGACACGGGGCCTCGGTTTTTACTGTCTCATCCGAAAGACATGACACCGGCATGACCAGAGCGGGACTCGAACCCCGGCCTCCTGATCAGGAGTCCGACGCGATACCACTAGGCCACGCCGGCTTCCCCCGGGGGGAAAACTACTATATAGCCATTTTTCCGGGGGAAAAACTACTAAATAGCCATTTTTCCGGGGGGGGGGGGTGGCTAGGGGGAAAAACTACTATATAACACCGGCTTTGAATCCAACCGTGGCCTCTTGTCGTAGTAGAGCTTAATACACAAAAGATCCCTCATTGCTTTGATGATGAATCAGTCGGATGCCAAAAAAAAAAAAAAAGAAAAAAAAAAGCCCAAAGACAAAACAGAAAAGGAAAGAAACAAATAATAATAATAATAATAATAATAATAATAATAATAATAATAATAATAATAATAATAATAATAATAATAAACACATACATACAAATAAAATTAAACCCCCGCCCCCTAAAAAATAATAATAATAATAATAAAGATAATAATAATAAACCAAAACACATATCAGTTTTACGATAATATATATATATTGATTATTTTTAATTCTTTTTTTTTCTTTTTGTTAAACTTCGTTTGTTTCTCGTTTTAAGTGGTAGTGCGTGATGTGTGTGTGTGTGTGTGTGTGTGTGTGTTTTTTTTTTTTTTTTTTTTTTTTTTAATGTTTGTTTTTTTGGTTTTCTTTTTTTTTTTTTTTTTTTCGTTTTAGTCAATAAATCTAACTGGATTATTTTGTAAAATGCATTGTAAAAATACCTTAAATGACGTTTATATCTTATTTTTTACACTATGTAGATTAACTTGATAATCAAGCGTCTATGGTTTTCACCTTTGACTACGAGTTTACTGCTAACATTGCAATGTAATGTACATCACCCTATCCTTGTAAAATCCAAGTCCTTATAGCTCAGCTCATTGCGTGCCTAAGTGTGAACAAGATGTCCGGGGTTCGAATCCTGCCGGTGGATCGTTATTTTCCAGTATTTCAGATAGATAATAACATCTTTTTACCGGTGTCACGGTGGTCACTAGTCTGTAGAATATACCTTAAGCTCAGCGCTTCGGGTGAGTTCAAGTTGTTGTGACTCAATGAATAATGTGCTCGGCTCGTGGTCTAGAGGTTCAGGGTTTGATTCCCGGCATGGAACACCTGTGTTCTGTCTTTTGGATGAGACAAACAAATCCTAGGTACCTTGTCGTAGTAGGTGTGGCACGTAAGGAATCGTTCACTGCTTTGGATGGGTCCGTCGCAAAGGTATACATTTAGACTATGCAATGAATCAGGCAGATTCCGTCACTATATACGTGAAATAACCGTGGAGTAACGAGCAATCGGTTGAGTTCATGGTATACAGGTTAAAATGTCTGTGACCTTCATCGGGCAGGTACACTGACTATATCTGCGAAATATATCTGAAAGGATATACTTTTGATGGGACATGAAACAAGAAACAAAGTTATAGAATATGGTATTCCGAATAACTGTCAATCTAGCCCAATCATTCACATGGAAGTTCGAGTTTCGGGATTTATTTCCATCCGTTATGTCTGTATGAATTTGTGCACCAGGCAATTTCCTCTAAACTCACGTGTGTATTAAAACATCGGCCATTTGTACTTAAACTAGAGTTATTTCCGTTACTCTTTCTGGTCACGTGACGAAGTTTCTTACCTTTCCCAATCAACTCTAGTTTTACAGGTATCTCAGTATTTGTTTATTTTTTTTATATAAAAAAGTAATTCATACATAATCAGTTTCACACATACATTATTATTATTATATCATGGCTTATCACATTTCTCTTGCGATCGTAACCTCCTTTTATACCTAATATAAAAATACAAAATTCCTAGAAGAAAAACTAAAAACATTATAGATTTTACAATGTAACCACGTCTGTAAAACCATATCAATATTTTGCCGTCCCAATGGTGCCACGAAGAAGCATGGTGATGAATAATATGATTATTGACATCCGGAATTGTCATTATCTCCCCTTTGTAGGGATAAGTCCGATACCGTCCATGAATATAGGTGGCGCCAGTCTTAAACATGATGTTGGCATAGGGAAACACAAACCACCTATTTGCATCCACCAATCCATCGAGAACGTGCCATATAAAAGGGTTCCTAGGACTAGCGGCGAAAAAGTCATTCGAAGCTAGGTCTATATCACCTAAATGCAGCACGACTTGAGATTTTTTATCGAAAGCTTTCATAAACATCGCTGTCATGTTGCTGGAACATTCAATGTCAAGGTCGGCGTATATCCCGCCATAACGATGAACAATGGCGTACCGCCCGACCTCGTTCTGGTTCATGTAATTATCATAGCTCATATACAGGGGATAAAGACTTGGATAATGGAATTTAATCAAGTTATCCACCATTGTCTTATTCCATAAGGTATATTGAAAATCTGGATTTAGCTTACTCCAAGATTGTCGAGCGAAGCGATACTTGTCCAATAAATTTACTCCGTTGACGTTGATATTGAAATAAATTTGGTGTACGAGGGGTGGTATTTTCGATATATCCTTTAACGTCCGTATGCGAGGCTCAAAACTGAATTCTTGTAGATAAGTTCTTCTTAAATATAAGAAAGTGGAAAATATTTCTACAACAAATATTAAGGCTACCACCAGCGCCACAACGAGTAGGACTTTTTGGATGTACTGACGTGAGCGGGAAATCATCATTGTCCATAACCTACAAAAGAAGAAATATATAATATAGAATTCATTCTCTTATTTTCTATTATCAAACCAAATGCACCTCGTGAAATAAAGACAATTTAAGCATATACTATTATTCTATTGTGGCATGTCTGTCAATTTGATTAAAACCATATTTTTATTCCGTTTCTCTATTTGTCCCATTGCGGATAAAGATCTGGCGAAACTCCTTAAGGGGTCATGTTCTGGTGAACTTTGATGACGTTTCAGTCAACGACACCGTTATTTCCCATAGCCAATCAATGACTCGGCTAGGCACGTGATAGGGACGCAATATGTAACAAACACTGTTCAAAATCTACCTTGTGGGTCACGCACGCCGTGGATGTTAATTTCATTCCTAGGAATTTGTAGCTGACCCACTGATTGACTGAAAATCAGAGTTCACCAGAACATGACCCCTTACGGAGTTTCGCCAGATCTTTATCCGCATGAGACAAATAGAGAAGCGGAATAAAGATCTGGTTTTAATCAGATTGGCATGTCTGTCACCCGCTTCGTCGAATCGCATGTCTAAGTGTATATTTCTCCACTTTCCCTTTGGTCGTCGCAATTTTGACAGATTTATCTCTGTCGATATATCTGATGCACTATACACTTTACAGGGATTAGAATTTTGAAATATAGTGTGAATCAACATTTTCTTTTTTCTTCTGGGATCTAGTTGATAATCGAACATTGTAGGGATTTTTTGGTTGGTTGATTGGTGTTTTACATCGCTTTCAACAATTTTTCGTTCCTGACGCGACATGGAGGCAGGAGGTAACCAACCTCTTAAACATAGTGGCGCAATCCGAGAATCGAACCCGGATCTTCGGTACCACAAACCAAGCGCTTATTACCTACACCATGTTTGCCCCTAAAACATCTAAGAGGACCGTAAAGCTAGATAAGCAGTATAAAACCTACAATATATTTTCAAAATTGTTTTGAAATTCGCAAAATTTATTTGGCGAACTCGTCATATCTCGAAATTAATTTAAACGTCTGCATACCTAATGAAGCTGCCACCTAATATCCAGGACAGACAGACATGACAAATATAATGTACCCAGATCCCCCTTTCCCGATTTAGGTTAACAACGGTTCTATATCCGTTAAAATACATGTACAGTGTTCATCTTTCTGTTAATTGTCGATTTCAGTAATCAATGAACAAAATGTATTATTCACGTATCATGGAGAGGATATAAGGACAGAGGTAGAGGTTACGTGTGACTGAAAGCTGTGGTATTAATAGATTCGAGATTGTTGCATGTAATACTTGAAAATGAGTTTGTAAATGATAAAAGTATTGATATTTATTAACATCATTTACATTTTCAAAGAACTCCTTGTCTGGGAATCTACCAGCATTGTCTGATGTTTTCTACTCGACTGCTTACAATTACGATCACTTTACACAGTTACAGTGTCCCAAAGGTCTGAGCTTCATTTTGTATTCATACATCTGTAATTTGAAATCGATTCCCGAGAATGACGGGTTCAGTGTTCACCGGGTGAATTTGGCGTTTTACGAGCCCGTCAAAGAAGTTTTGAAGGGATGTATGTAATAATTGTATACTGCTAATCTAGATTTAAGGCGAAAAGAAACATTTTCCTCAGTGATTACATACATGTAGGGGCAGGCGTGGTGTAGTGGTTAAGCGCTTGGCTTGCGGCGCCGACGATCCGGGTTCGATTCCCGGGTTGCGCCACTATATTTAAGAGGTTGGTAACCCCCTGCTTCCATGTCGTGATATAACTGAAATATTGTTGAAAGCGACGTAAAACACCAATCAACTAACCAATCAACATACATGTAAGTACGGAAGCATGGAAGGGACAAGTGGAAAAAATTATTTCGTGCGCACGACTTAGTACGTTGTGCGCACGAGATAGTCATGCCGTTCGCACAACTTAAAAAGTCGTGCGCACGAGATAAAGAAATTGTACACACGAGATAATTATGTCGTTCGCACGACATAAACATAAAAGGTCGTAGTGCCTAGTTATGTCGTTCGCACGAGATAGTTATGCCGTGCACAGGACTTAATCAGCCAATAGCAAACATCTCTCACATAATTGTTATGGAATCTCTTGCTTATAAAGTTCTTTTTTATACTTCAACATTCTTAAAGCGGTGGGAATGGGGGAATTAAGAAGAGTGTAAAGCCTGTTTCAGTTGGGGAGGGTGAAGAGACATGGAAAAAATACTTTGTTCGCAGGAAGTACATGTACTAAGTCCTGCGCACTAGATAGCAATGTCGTTCGCACGACATAAAAAGTCGTGCACATGCGATAGTTAGGTTGCGTGCACGAGATAGTTATGCCGTGCGCAGGACTTAATCAGCCAAGAGCAAACATATCTCACATGATTGCTATGGGATTTTTTCTTTTAATTTTTTTATTACTTCAACATTCTTAAAGCGGTGCGGTTAGGAATTGGGAAATTAAAAAGGGTGTAAAGCGTGTATCATTTGGGGATGGTGAAGACATGGCATGGGGGAGGGGACTTAAGGTTGGAAAAGCACGATTGTAAGCTTCGATTACCAACTGTAGAAAGTCAGTTAAAGTGAAATTTTAGGCCTAAAATTGCCAAATTGCGTGAATTTCCCAGGGGGGTTGGGGAAAAGAATTTTTGGACTTACTGGGGACCTGAACGGTCCCCAGACCCCTGGCCTGACTTCAGCCCTCCAACTTAACTCCAAATCCTGGATCAGCCCCTGATTTCAACTAAATTGTGAAATGTAGCTGAAGCACCATCTTTCCTAATTTCAATGAGAACTCTTGCTAAATCAGAGATTTATTCAGCAAGATCTCTGATAAAGCAAGAGATGTGATAGCAATTATGTGAGAGATCTTTACATAAGATGTTTTCTTTATTATTATTATTATTATTATTATTATTATTAGTATTATTATTATTATTATTATATTATTATTATTATTATTGTTGTTATTATTATTATATATTTTTATAATATCTAAGAACAACATGCACATAGTTCAGCCATATCGAGAATCGTACGGAACATACCTGTCGATATACCTGACCAAAAAGTAAATCTGTAAAGGTAACGGTGGTGATACGGTTCCGGAATTCATACATCAGAATTATACGGGAAATTCTTGTTCAATTTGTTTTTTCATTTTCATTCAATAAATGTTCATTACATCGGTATTGGCTTACTGTATATACATGTACATTATCGAGAATTTACAAAGTATGAAAATATTGATCCTTTTCCCTTTTTCCATGGGTAAGCACACTCACTTTTTTCTTACAACTTTTACGTTTTAATGCATCGAGCATCGAACTTTCTAAATTTATCACCTGTCTCAAATAAAGTTATCTAAATAATACCTTTCAAGAATATAAAGACACCAAAACCTGGGGCAGAGTGCACGCCTTATCGTCTTGGTTCTTTTCACAATTTGTATACCTTATTTGCATTACATCAGTATTCCGTCACGTTTTCTTTTTGGAAATTATATTTTGAATGACAAGGTTAAAATTGAAAACATTCACCCTGCCCGTTACATGGCAAATCACAATATAATTAAATTCACAGTATTGTGTGTTATTGTGGGGTTTAATGCGCATGGTTTATTCAGTTCAATTAAACTAAATTAAATTAGATTGGTTTATTTCTTTATGTCAAAAACACATCAGTTTTATATTTATATTGTATGTAAGTTCATACAGTGACCCTTCTTACTGGACGAGGGCGAAAGACTCATATGTACCAAACGCATAGGCGGATGTAGAAATTTTTCAAAAAAGGGGAGATATTGCAGCCTCCCATGACTAATTATTTGCGCCATTCAGAAAGGGGGGGGGGGGGGGGGGCTTGCAACCCCTGTAACACCCCACCTCTAAATCCGCCAATGCAACGCGTGGTTCAATGGCATTTTGTTTATGATATTACCCTGATTGACACTGCATTTACATTTTGGGAATGGTTTCATCAAACCAACAGACACGATGTTAAATAAATAAGTAAATAAATAAATAAATAAATAAATAAAACTATATATAAATAAATAAATAAATAAATAAAAATTACTAATACTACTACTACTAATAATAATAATAATATGATTTACATCAACTTTTTCTGCAGCTATCCCAATAAACAACTCAATATAGAAATTGGTGTGCATCGAGATTTTGATTTCAGAGGGGCGTGGCAATTTATAGAAAAACAGAGGTCCTGAGGGCGTCTAAAAGTCACTAAGTGTGCCCAGAGCAAAGCCTTTTTAATGGTTCAGGGTGAGGGACCATCTGCAACTACTACGTTCTTGCGAAATTCAAAGACAAAAATACAATGTTCACATGTAAATAGATTTAAATAAAGCTATATACTATTTCGCAATTCTTTAAAGATTCAATGAACGCAGCTCTGTCAAAGATATTCAAAACACACTACTATCAACAGAATACTATGGTCTCTGTCAGAGAGCATTTTATAAAAAAAATAAGGTCTGACCGTAAGATTGTAATCCCCCTCTTTTTTTTTTATTTTTTTTTTTTTACTCCGGCAATGAAAAGCAACCCCCCCCCTTTTCAAAAAAGAAAGAAAATGGGGTTATATCTAACTACCGTTTCTAAAAATGACCATAGGAGGTACCATCACAATGAAATGTTTTATGGAAGGGTGTATTGTCGATTTATTACTGTATTCAAACATTATTGTAATGCCAATGTGCAGACATTCTTTAAATACCACGTACTATTGATCGCTTCAAACCTCGCTCAGTGCGACTTTTACGTGTGATTATGTATTGTCTCTTTAATATAAATCAATACATGTATTCAGTTTGTAAAGGGAGCTGTTGAAGCTCATTGGATGAAGTGCTCGGCGTCTGGCTGAGAGATCCCAGGTTCGACCTCCATCGTAGGCCACTAATGTCCTGTCATTCAGATGGGACACACGCCGATCCACTTTTGCAGAATGTCAGACACTCTAGCGTAAAATACGACACTGATGACGTCATACAAGATTGGACAAGTTGGACATTTGATTATTATGTCATAAGCCTAACAGAAGTCCGTTAAACATCGCTATAAAGTATTTATCCGAGGTATGACTGAGGCTAAAGTGTTGTGACGTCATCTAATTTAACCATTTTTCGGGCATTAATTGAAGGGTCAGTTGGTCTGATATTTGGTGTTTCATGTCGCTTTCAACAATATTTCAATTACATGTATAATGTGACATAGAAGCAGGAGGTAACCAACCTCTCGAACAAACTGGCACATCCCGAGAATCGAACCCGGATCGTCGGCGTAGTAAGTCAAGCGCTTAACCACTACACTATACCTGGGTAAGACAATTAAAACCGAGGTTATAGATAACGACTCGACGCTCTTTAGTGTATGAAAACTACGCAGAATGTGGAAGAGACCTGAATAAAGTTTACAATAGTCACACGTGTAAGGACGGGCACGATTTTGATATCGAATGTCTTTATGCAACCGATTTACCGTACAACGAGCTTTTAGGTAAACATTGGTCTATCAAAAGCGTTTACAGGCAACCCACAACCTGCTGTAAAACTATAAAATGTGTTTGTGAAAGGAAGAAACCACTTAACACATAGAATTTCTTTTCTGTGTGCTTCTGATATAGGCCATGTAAAGGTTGGTACACGCTTTTCAGGTACCACGCGAAATGGTGATAGAACGCAGTGAGGGACCATTTCGAATTGGAATGGACGATTGATTGATTGATTGATTGATTTTTTTACGTCACACCACGAATATTTCACGTATATGGTGACGGCATCTGCCTGGTGCGAGGCATACAAATTTTGACCTTTGCAACGGACCCACCCGAAGCAGCGAGGGATCTTTAACGTGCCATGCATACCATGACGCGGGACCTCGGTTTTACGGTCTCATCCAAAAGACAGGGAATGGACGAGAAAAACGAGCACCAACCTACTTAGTACATGGTTTGTACACTGATTTTCATCTACTCTGAGAGGTACCCTCCGCTTATCTTTGGCAATAATTTTTAAAGTTAACAAATCACCATAGATTAATTATTGAACTGGTATAAGGTGAAAATAACTCACTCTTTCATGTTATTTTACGTTCTCCCCGACAATTGAAATGGATTTAAATTCAAATATGCTTGCTTTACAGGTCAAGCATGCCACGACAAGACTATTTCACCTCTGTAGGATAAGTAGCACAGAAAATGTTACATACGCAACGGTAGTTTCTAAGTTGACCCAACGCAGTGCGGGATTATTCACGTACAAATCTCTTTCGTCACTAGGGATGTTCGTTTTAATTGTCAGAAACGAAAGAGAAGACATGTGCTAGTGGGAGTCGAATTCGAGATCATGACCCCCCCCCTTCCCCCCAACAACAACAACAACAACAAAAACTAAACAAACAAAACAAAACAAAACAAAACAAAAACAAAAAAAAAACCAAAACACAAAAACAAGAAAACCCCAAAAAACAAAACAAAACAAAAACCAAACAAACAAACAAAACAAAACAAAACTACAGAAGTATGGAAGGGCCATGAGGAAAAAAAATGTCTTTTGGGGAGGGTGAAGACATGGCATGGGGAGGGGACGTAAGGTAGGGAAAAGGGCGTTTGTAAGCTTTGTTGGCAGCTGCTTAGCCAGTCGTGTGCACGAAACAAAACAAAAATAAAAACAAAAAAGCAAAAGCAGAACCCCCCCCCCCTTTCCAAAATATACAAAAAAGAAAAGAAAATAAATAAAAAAGCCCCCAAAAACAAACTACGAGTTATGCCTGCTTGATTTAGAAAGCCGGCGTGGCCGAGTGGTATCGCTCTCCCCTCCTGATTGGGAGGCCGGGGTTCGAGTCCCGTTCTGGTCATGCTGGTGTCCTGTCTTTCGGATGAGATAGTAAAAACCGAGGCCCCGTGTCGTGGTATGCATGGCACGTTAAAGATCCTCACTGCTTCGGGTGGGTCCGTTGCAAAGGTCAATATTTGTATGCCCTGCATCAGGCAGATGCCGTCACCATATACGTGAAATTTTCGTGGTGTGACGTTAAAACAAAAATCAATCAATCAATCAATCTACCTGTTTGATTTAGATTTAAACTACATTCTTAGCGACGATGACAATTTTAAAGGTATGTCAACTTAAACTCTTTCAACGGAAAAGTTGACTCGAACCCATAACCGTTCGTCTTTAGGACGAGAGCTCTATCGAACCAACGAACCTAACCGCTATTACACTATTGTCTCGTTTTTCTTGAGATTTCAAATCTCAGTGAATCTGCCATACACTTATAGTTTCTTTATTTAGGTAGATGTTAAATATAACAGGCAAGAAAAATAAGGACGGCCAAACTGTGATCTGAGCTCACAACTTTCCGCTTTGAGGTCAGGCGATCTACGAAATGAGGGACACGGTCGACATCCATGGATACATTTTTCTTCTTTTTTCCTCTCTCTCTCTCTCTCTTTAAATGAATGTTTACCTTCAACCGATACTTTATGGGTGGTTGAAATCCCATTACTGTACAGTAATTTTGATTAAGAACAAAAAAGAAATTTCACTGCGAAATAAATATGCTTGTCGTATCGCAAAGGATTGTAATGTATTTGTGTTTCTATGTATTCTTCTTCTTCTTCTTCTTCTTCTTAGGGGCAGGCGAGGTGTAGTGGTTAAGCGCTTGGCTTGCGGCGCCGACGATCCGGGTTCGATTCCCGGGTTGCGCCACTATGTTTAAGAGGTTGGTAATCTCCTGCTTCCATGTCGCGATATAACTGAAATATTGTTGAAAGCGACGTAAAACAACAACCAACCAAACTTCTTCTTCTTCTTCTGAGATAGGTCAATCAGTGAAATTACGACATTCCTTAACATTGTTTGAAGTAAGTAACGGATATGACCAGTTTTCATTTAATCTATAAACCTACTTTTTTCTTTAAATGCATTCAAGCGTAGAGCTTTAACTCGGTGTCCATTATTGTGAAAAGGTGTGAACCAAGTACTAAAGTGCAGATAAATCACCCCACAAAATAAGTTTATATCTATATGTATTCTATAATTTGATAATTTTTTTTCAGATAAATACAATATTCAGAACGGCCTTCTTTGACTAATTTTGCAATAACTGGAAGAGAGGAAGCCAGGGAGGTGTTACCTCACAAAACCCTCACACCTTTTTTTACCTGCCTATACCAATATATATATCCACCAGATACAATGTTTTTTATTATCCCTGGACAGAACTTGATTATAAGTTCGTTGTCCTTATTTCGATATTCTTTAACTGAATTAAGATCATGTTGTTCGACTTAATGATAAATGTAAATAGACAGTCAAATACAGTTGAAAGCTTTAAATCAAGGTTAAGCCTATTGTATTACAAGTCACAATACTCGCTTCAATGCGTCTTCGTCAGGAGTTAATGCCCTTATCTTACATGGTAGGATTCCAAAGCGTACGGACATTCAACAAATGACTAATTTCGAACGAAGATAGACCTTTATTCTTTAATTTAAAATATTTAAACTACGGATAATAGATTGCTGAATACCAGATCAGTCTTGGTCAAAAGGGGGTGGCAAACAAGAACGGACGTATCAAAAACAAAGCAGTTACACGGTGTATGAAGATACATGTGACATTTGATTTGTTGTTATATCGGATTTTCCTATCTTTTTGTTTGTTTCGTTTTGGGGGTTTTCTTTCGATGGTTGGGGGGGGGGGGGGCAGTTTTTTTCTTGTTTATTTTAGACTAGACACGATGATTTCAATTGTAAAATAAGGGCATCCGTCCGAAGCATAGCACAATATTTTTTAAAAAAATATTTTTAACAATTTAGATCGTATGGCCCCAATCTAAGCAGTAAGGGGGGTCTTCAAGGTGCCCAGTCTACAGTGATACAAAGACTCGGTTTTTACTCCCTCAACCGAAAGATAGGACAGGGCGAGCAACAGGACTCAAATCTTGATCTCCCGATCGCTGTTATTATTATCATTAGGAGTAGTAGTGGTAAGAGTAGTAGTAGTGTTTATAATTAATAATACTTGTATTATTATTATTATTATTATTATTATTATTATTATTATTATTATTATTATTGTTATTGTTATTATTATTATTATTATTATTATTATTATTATTATTATTATTATTATTATTATAGGAGAAGGAAGAGGGTACGTTAGTCTTTATTGTTAATAATAATTTTATTATTATTATCATTATTATTATTATTATTATTATTATTATTATTATTATTATAGGAGAAGAAAAAGGGTACGTAAGTCTTTATTATTAATAATAATTTTATTATCATTATTATTATTATTATCATTATTATCATTATTATTATTACTTTTATTATTATTATGATTATGATTATTATTATTATTATTATCATTATTATTATTATCATCATTATTATTATTATTATAGGAGCAAGAAGAGGGTATCGTAATAACTGAGGATCAAAAGTATTTGCTTCATTAGAACAATGTCAAATGTTCTCATCAAATTCAACATTTGTAGAATAAAACGTGGATCAAATGTGATCAATACATGTATACCCCTCCCTTATCCTCTCCTCTTAAAATATACTTGTAGGACAAGATTAAAGCTTTTCTCTTTAAAGCATATGATATGATTATGAATTGAGACTAGTCTTTTCTTCCCGTTATCATTCCACCGATTTATGCGAATCAGAAAAAAAAAATCCCACGTTGCCAACCCTTCATTTGTGTTTGCTGTTTTCTGTTTTACATATCCCAGAATGCACTGAGACATTCTGAAGCGGAAGAAAGGAATGATTCCTAACTCTGGTAAAATAAAATAACACGATTCAAAGATATAAAAGTATTGGAAGCAAAATCCTTGATCAAAGTGGTTCGTTATATCAAGTGAGCCCTATTTGCTTACCTGTATATAATGAAAGGAATCGTCACATACATCCCAGAGTGGAGCTCATAGCACTTGCCCGAGCAACGCGCAAGAATATAAAGAAGTTCATGTTGTAATTGTTCAAATACCGATAATTTATCTGATCAGCCTAGTCATTTACGAGGGAGGTTCAATAAATAATCGGCCTCAAGTACTCCTCGTCAGATTGGATTTAAACTTTATACGTATCGGAGATTTAACAAATTCATAATACTTTCAAGTCATTTGTTTCAATGAGTCCTTCGTCTTTTTAAAGGCACTTACCACAGGGGTCCTATGACGTCATGATTTCTCGCCATTGGCTCACCAATTCTGGCGAACGAGAAGGCAGGGTGCTACATGAGGGCTTTTGATATATTGTAATGTTGAGCGTATAGATATTGATATTATGTCGTTTTGGATAAACTACACGATTGGAGGTTTAGCGTCTGAGAGAATAAGTTTATTTGTTTCAGTTTATCTATTTATTATTATAATAATAATAATAATAATAATAATTATTATTATTATTATTATTATTATTATTGTTGTTGTTGTTGTTGTTGTTGTTGTTCTAACATATAGAAGGCAATCACAGCATTCACAGAAAGTTAACCAATGGTATAAACGTACCGGAAGCCGCACGTCTTCCATGACAAACAGCTTCCAATTTTTCTGTTACGCCCGAAAGAAGCGAAGCTACTCACTGACTGAACCAGTTGAATAAATAAAAACATGAAATACTTTGATTTCTTGATATAAGCAAACAAGCAAACACAATACTTATTCACACATCATTTCTCTTAATTACTTCAGTGCATATAGGATTTCGTATTTCTTTGTAGCCCATCAAAATAAATCTCCATAACATTTACTTTTCTTTGAGTATGAAGATTAATGCTCAACGTTTGAGTACACTTCGTATTGAGAGAAGAAGAAGATCCCCCCCCCCCCACCCCACGTAGCTCACGACAATTAGGGTAACATTTACCGCGTAAATTTTCTTTATTTGGCACTCCAATTTTTGTTCTCAGCACAGCGCATGTAGACCCGGTTTTTATTGACTCGCCCTCATAGTTCCACTGAATGGTTTATTTTGTTATTGTCAATGTAATTTAGTTTAAATGTAGACCTTTTTGTTGGTCTTCTTCAATGGCTTACGCATATAATGGACACGAAGGAGGTACAGGTACGGGCAAACAAGCTTTTCATATAATCAATTCATAATATACATTGTGTTACACAGGACTTTCACAAGTCGCTGGAGCAGTCGAACCAAGGACCCCTCGGTCTCCAACTAACTGAACTACTCTCAGTATGGATTACATCTAACGGTAGTATATCCCAGGAGCGATTGGTGGACTGGGGAAAGTAGGGGGGGGGGGGGGGGTAGTCGCAAGTAGAATCGTGCCGGCCATTCCGTTTATCAAAATTGCAAGTTAACGCAACGTAAGGAAGTGTGGCCCTATCATTCATATGGGGCCACTATTTACGGCTAAAGGGAATGGTAGGGGGGAATAATTAAATTGCTGTTTCACAGAGAATCCTAATACGCTATTCTATGATATGAAAACGTTATTTTTCAATCTGTTGTTTTATTATGTCTATTGCTTCAACTGAGGAAATAATATTTCATTCATCTATACTCCAATGAATTCAAATGCAGATAATCATGTATTTACATTGAAATTAGTAACATGTGACTAAAAATTGCGATAAATAACAATAACTCCAAAGTCATACCCCATAAAACATTCGGAAAGTTTCGGACTTCTTCAAATCAAAGAATCAGGCATCATATAAAACTCGGAGCGGGTGTGTTAAACTGGTGCTCCCCATTATAAAGTAATGTGGCGGCACTCGTTCAAGTCTATCTAAATCATATCCATCATGTCTATTCTCTCCTCGAACTATTAATGAGTGACAAATTAATTACAAAAGAAATATCAATTAGAAATAATTTTTGTTATTTTACAATTAAAGTGTATATACAGACTACTTTATTTTTAGATCTTTTATCGCTTATTGCGCACCATACTATATATAGTACCGTACACGTGTACTTATTGCGCAATTTACATCCATTTTGACTCACGTCCCTCGTGATATGTAGTAACGAAGAGTTTTCACATGTGATGTCACATTATTAATAATAGCCTTTACGCATGTGGAAGACTCGGCTACATGTAATGACACAATTCTGCGTTCGCCTAATTATCGAGTAATTGTTCCCTGACTTCCTTAAGAGCTCTTGTACATCTTTTTGCCCCCCCCCCCCCCTTTCCGACAGTAATATCAAGGGTATATTCGTTTTGTCTAATTTGCTTGTTTGTTCGTCTGTCTATTTGTCTGCCTGTCTGTAATTGTGATCTTGTACATATTTTTTGAAGCTTTGACTGTAACCTTGCTCATACCTTTTGAAGCATAAAAATAAAGATTTCATATTCAGCAGGTGTTCGCCACTTATGTGGCCCGTCATTCGATATCCTAAATCAATGACCTTGCGACCTGGACCGTGACTTTTGATATGTGAAAGATAGATTATCCTTCAGTACTTTCTATGATTATCCTTCAGCACTTTCTATGTTTCGCAATGTCTCAAATTTCTGTGAGACCTTTAAATGATAAAACCAAATCAATGTCAAGACTTGAAAGAGACCATTTTCGTTTTTGATGAAATTCAGTTTCGTCGTAACGGAGTCATTGTTCTTTAAAAAAAGTAACTTTTACTCAGCCATGCATTCTTTATGTCTTACAAAGACTTATGTTTATTTTAAGAGACATTAATACAATTATAGCACATTAAAAGTCACGGCGTCCACCTCAGAAAGCTCTCTTTCAATTTTGATGAAGCGTTACTTATTCGTAAATTGTCCATACATTGGCGAATTTAGAGGGAGGGGGGGGGGGGGAGGGTGCAGTTGTTCCCTTTTGGTCGGAAAATGTTGCCCCCAAAAAGAGATCATTTTCGATTATATAAGGGCTGCAGTCCCCTATCCAGACCGAATAGTGCAAAAAATTAGTTATGGGTGGCTGCAACCCCCCCCCCTTTTTTTTTTAAATATCTAGCTCCGCCTATGCTATATTTCGCCTTACCACAAGTTTGTCGTTAGAGATTTTAAATTACATCATAATATAACACACTGAATGTCAGGACTCGGGGAAGATCCTTTGTATTCAAATAGAAATAAATGTTTTGTTTCTCCACCATGTATGAATTTTTATGCAATATTCAGTTTTTGATTTCAAAATAATACCGATACAGTCTTCTGTTTCCGTATAAAGTATTCTCTATCTCTCCCCCTCCCCCTTTTTTCCCTATCTATGTAGTGACAAAGCATGTATCTCACCTTTCCCAAAGCACTACTAATACCTCTTTACCTAAAAATCGATTGATTTTTTCTCAAAATATGATAACAGAGTCGCCAAGCTCAATGGAACAGTAGTTCTTTGTAGGACAAAGTTCAATATGTAAGGATTAAAATGTTTGGTGTTTGAACCATTTTCAGACATAAATTATATCATTTTGAAGTAGTAAATTTAGTTTTACTTCGATGCATTACGTGAGTTAAAAATGGTATTTTCAACTAAAATGATACAATTTATGCCCGCAAATCTTTAAAACATAGATATATTATTCCCGTCTTAATTTAATGTTTAAGCGCATATTATTCATAGTTTTATAACGTCACCACGTATCTATGTAAATTCTTCCAATTTCGCATGAGGTAAGCGACAGAATTTCCAACAAGCCCATGTTTGCCAGGGTCCAGCATCATAAACTGAGAAAATACTTAAATTATAATTTCATATTCTTCTGGGGCCAGTTGTTCGAAACTTTAACCACTGGTTAAGCTAACCAGTGGTTAAAGTTTTAGAGACAATTAATTTGATTTAAAAGATTTCTGTATAAAAATCTGAATTACTTTACCAACCTGTATCATATACTAAAAATCAATACACAGGCAATCACTTAAAGTCTTATCGTTTCAAAGATAGAGTTAGATGAAATGTAACCATTGGTTAGCTCAACCAGTGGTTAAAGTTTTGAACAACTGGCCCCCGTTCAACAATGAATTAATAACTGGGATTTGGATTCTATTGAGTTTTTTTTTCTATCGATAAATGGAAATATAAACCATTCTGCATGACATCTTATTTGAACATTTGATAGTGGAATAAATTAAAAGGAAATAATTGACTGAAGTATTTTCTCAGTTTATGACTAAGCTGTGTTAGAACAAAAACAACCCCAAAATATGTATTTATACTGCCGAATACCTCCAAGCGTAATTAATAAGTGTAATAAAAAGACCAAAAATATCATAAAAGAACAATAATTACCCCTGTCCTTCGACGGATTGAATATGCCTTACGTCAGTCGAGGGTTAGTTCAAGAAATCCTTCGTGATGAAATTCTAATTTTGTCCGTAATCATGTCACGATTTATCTCCTAAACCTGACGCTTTATTTGAAAAAAGAAATATGACGTCAGTACAGGTATTTCGTTACTACCAGTTTCTACAAATAATTGTAAATGTGTTGTTAATCCTTTCCAGCCTGCATTGCCACTTTAATCACGATTACACTGAATACTATTAAGATATTATTACGAAATATTATTACATTGCGGAGTGGTATCTCAGATGTGGAGTAATGTGCCGAAAATTGAGCTTAGTCTGACAGAACAGGCAGTATAAATTTAAATAAATGTAATCTATCTCAACTTTGACTTATATTTTGGACGGTAATTCGTGAGAGCCCTCCAAAGCCTATTATCCTTAAGTAAGCTTATACATTGAAACTGAAATTAAAAAGGAAAGTTCATGGGCAGATCCCGGTTTGGAATAAAAAATTAAAGGTTTATGGGGGGATTCAGGAGGGAGGACTCGGGACAACTACTAAGTTCCTCAGCAAGACTAGGACGCCGCGTTACCTTTGTCAAGGAACAGGGGAAGGGGGAGGGGTTGCTAAATCCCCATAAACCAGTGCAATGTGACGGTTTTAGGGCCCAAATATTGCACAATTTCACCATTTCTAATCAATACCATAACTGACATGTGATCGATTTTTTTTCTGTGGTGTTATTCATGGCTTTTCCATACCTTTACCGTACTTATTCCATTTCACAATTCCGTTTCCTCACTTTTATATAAGTTCTTTTATAGTCTTGTCTCGCTCCCTGGTATAAATTACCTTTTACAACACGCACCTTAATCTAAGGTAAAATTATTTCGCAATATAACTTGTCATCAGTGCAGGGGGGATCCCGGAATTCAGTTTGTAGGTTCACTGGCTATTTGGTTAATTGGAGTTTTCAATGTTACTTCAACAAATCTTTATCTATACCGAAACATGGAAGCAGGATACCATCAACCTCTTGAGCATAGTGGCGCAATCCGGGAATCGAACCCGGATAGCTTGCGTAGCACTTAACTACTTTACTAAACCTGTCTCTTCGTAAGGCGCTAAGATATCATTTCTATTTTTTTTTCTTTTCTTTTTAGTGGAATACATCTTTTATCTTTAATGTGATGAATTAACAGTTAAAACTCTGGTGACATCCAGAAACCAATTAAAAACACAAAAAGCAAAAAACTTTTATTCACATATTGGAATATGGGTTTTATTCACATATTGGAAATTGGGTTTGTACGGAAAAGATGGGAAATTACTACATGTTGGTTATTGTTGCCAATCATATATTCGAAATAATTATGAAAATATGTATTATTACTGGTTATAATTAGTATACAAACAACAATAAATAAATAAATAGATGAATAAAATGATAGATAAACACAGTAAACAAAAATACAAACAAAAAAACAAAAAAGAAAAAAACAAAACAAACTATAAATAAATAAAATAAAGGAATAAAAGAGGGGGGGGGGGGGGTTAGTACAATTGTCTATTCAAATTAAATATAATACATGTATTGATATTAGTATAATAAATAAATCAATGGATAGATAGATAGATAGATAGATAGATAGATAGATAGATAGATAGATAGATAGATAGATAGATAGATAGATATATAGATAGATAGATAATTAGATAGATAGATAGATAGATAGATAGATAGATAGATAGATAGATAGATAGATAGATAGATAGATAGATAGATGATAAATAGATAGATAGATAGATGATAAATAGATAGATATATAGAAAGATAGATAGATGATAGATAGATAGATAGATATATATATATATAGATAGATAGATAGATAGATAGATAGATAGATAGATAGATAGATAGATAGATAGATAGATAGATAGATAAGGGGAGGGGGTGTTCAACTTCATCTCAGTAAAGACGACAGGGGTTCAAACCCTTGAAAATAAAGAACATAACATGTGTAAGTTCTATGAGGAAGTTTTGAAAATTTTTATTACAGTTTACTCCCTAAACAGTGCTATTTACTTACCTACATACGATTGTAGAGATAGCTATATCCAAGTGCTAAAAGTACATTGCCTCTCTACAGACCGTACATGTCCACACACATGAAATAAATATATTTTAAACCCTGGAATGAAAAATCGAAACTAACCTGATTAGCGACAATACATGTACTTAGTTCCGCCTGTTTCTTTGTCATTGAAGGATTTAAATTTTTGAAATAAAGACACGTAAAGGGCGTGTAGATCTTTATTTCATGTTTGTGCACTCAATGGTCAAACATGTTCTTACTGGGAGTATCATATGTACAGAAGGTTTTACCACTTATGTAATATTGCAATGCATACGACGGAGTCCGCGAGGGTCCAATAAGGAGGAGTTGTCTGCTCTTGAAGAGAACTCTCTCATTTTCTGCTTATCTCGATGAGGTGGGTGCTACTTGACTGACCATATCCCACCATGGGCAATTGTCACCCACCTCTTTTTCCACGCCAGACGTTTTAGCGATGTCTAGCTTACTAAACAAGGGCGGATAAGCTTTACAAAATCTATACACGTACCTGTATACAAGATTGAATTACTGAAGAAGATCCAGTCTGCCCTGATTCCGATATATATGCTGTCCTTCTCTCATGTAATAGATTTACAATCTTAAATATGGTGGACGAAAGAGGAGAGGGGAGAACAAGGTTCCTGGCGTGAAAATTAATGTAATAAAGGGTCGCCCTCTGAATCAGGAAGTATGAATCTAAAAGAAATTTGAGTACAATAATATAATATTGTACAATCAAGTCTGATGGAAAGCGGCCTCTAAAACATTTGTTATACATCTCGAAGTTCAAATACAAGACACCCAATGTATTTATTCATTTATCTTTTTTTCATCCATCTATATATGCATTTATATTTTTTATCTATTTATTCGTTTATTTATTCATTCATCTTGTATTTATCCAATGTCTGTGTATATATTTACCTATTCTTTTACTCATTTATCTATTTATTTATTTATTTATTTATTTATTTATTTATTTATTTATTTATTTATTTATTCATTTATTTATTTATTTATTCATTTATTTATTTCTGCTCTTGATTTAATTGCAATTCTGTAACAAACAATATGCTCTAATATAGTTTGATTGATAATGGACGGCAGTTCTATAAAATTTTATGGATTTTCATAAGACAGAGACTTGATTAAATAGGCGTTCATTGAATACTAAATTAGAAGACTGCGCTATGAATGTCAATAAATCATCATAAATGAACCATTTTAACCCGCTCGCTGGCCGTTTTAAATGTAGGATAAGATAAAAAATATATATAAGGGTTTAAAATATTTTAAGCTCTACATTATCCTTTGTAAAAATACATGTACAATCCAACGAATTAAAACGTATCGAGGATCTTTTATATCGCACTGTTGTTAATTGAATGCAGTGGCGGACCTAGGAACGGGTAACGTTCCATAGGTTACAAACCTTCTCCACCAGAGGGTAACCTAATTTCACAGAAAGGGGGGGGGGGGGGTGTTAACTTCCTATATAAAGGTATATACATACGTGAGGCTGAAATGTGGGATGCATCACAGAATACATGAATTAGTGAAACGTATATGGAGATTACAAGAGAAGATATTTTTGCACTAGAATCTGGAATGCAGAAATTGATTGCAGGCATAATAGGGAAATTTAATTCTAATGTCATATTTAATATTACATATTACGGAGAAGTTTATGTGGAATACGTCATCACGATTCGTCAGTATATGGAGGGGTATATTTTCACACTTTGCTCAATATATGAATGGGTAGGGTTTCGGCGACTTCAGCCAAACGTCCGTACAAAAAATTGCAAGTTTTAGCCCAAACTTTCCCAAGCCCCATTTTCAATGGTAGAAGCACCCCCATATAGATGGATTTCTGTCTTTTTTCTGCAGATGGGTTGGGCCAGGAATCAGAGGTCCCAGGTTCGATTCCTGCTGCCGGCTCTGAGTTTTCTACGGTGATTTTTCAACTTCTGATTCTTGATCTATCCTCCATATGAGGCAGTGTAAACCGAGGCCCCGTATCACGATATGGACCGAGGCCACATTTCACGAAATAAATTGAGGCCCCGTGTCGCGATATAAACGGAGGCTCGATGTCAGTATAAACCGAGACCTCATGTCATGTTATTGTATAAACCGAAGCTCTGCGTCAAGGTGCCTGTTGAGCCGTTTACGATGCGATGTCAAGTCGATCATGTGTGAATCAATTTGTGACTAATAATTTAATCTCAATTTTTAAGAATATGAAAATGAAGAAACTTCTGATGTCAGTGCGGCAAATATTAATTGCGGAAGAACTTTAAACACGGCGATATTCGTTACTTAGCTACGAGGAATTTGAGGCAATTTCAAAGAGAGAGAAAAAAAAAAAAACGATGTTTGTGTTATAGTGAATTAGAATGGGGATAAACATACTGTGTTTGAATGTTTCCGACAGGCATACCGTGGTTATACCGTTGGAAACCACCGTTTTTCTGGTTCCGCAGGCCTCGCGAGGAAAACTCTGTTTCCAACGGTATAACCACGGTATACCTGTTGGAAACATTCAAACACAGTATGTTTATCCCCTAATTATAGACTTAGAGAATTGAGAGAGTTAAAGACCTGAAGGCGAATATAATGATAAAAGTTCATAAACTTGTATCAAAGAAAAATTTTCATAAATTCATTTACTTGCACAAATATTTCCCTCTGGGCTTTTAAGTTGAATTATGAATGAAATGTACACTATGGATTAATATATTTGTTAGGTTTAGTTTAATATAGTATCCGTGTCTTTCTTAGTCCTTTGCCGAATTCTTCACTGAAAGCTACCACTGTCCCAGATTTGAGACATTGTAAGACACGTTTCAATGTCGCTGGACATTTAAATATACGTTGTTATAAAGCAGTCTAATGATTAAATCAAATATAATGTATTCGAATTTATTTTTGGCCATGTGGGCTCAGTGACTGATTCGCACTGTAACTTAGTGTCATAAAGGCGGCGCTTATGGTGCGTCACTGGTCATGATTTTAACATTTTCTGCGCATTCCGGAACTAAACATCCGATGCGCTTTTTTACGTAATGTATTGCATAAGAGGTTCCGAATGAGCGATCACCATAGGACACATAAACAAAAAAAAAAAAAAACAAAAAAAAAAAAAAAAAAAAAAAAAAAAAGTAGGGTTTAAAACTATAAAACAACGAGAAAAGCTTGAAACAAATTTCACAATCTTGAAAAAAACCACTGGAGGGTAAATTTTGATAACAATATTTTTGCAATTGATCATTCGTACTCGCAATCTACATCCACTGCTGGTCAGCCCAATCTAGCACACGTCATTCACGAGAAGTGATTGATAACTCTGTTCCGTCTTATTATTTCAAGTACATGTATATCAAGTAACATGCATTAGTCAATGTACACAATTTTTCAATATTCCTGTTGTCTTTGTAGTGGTATGCAGCAACATAAGATATACATATAAATTACCAACAGGGAAAAGACATGGGAAAATTTGGGATGCCAACACTAAATTAGCAAAAGGTTTGTGCTATATTTTGTACAATAACTTCATGAATTTCTTGGTATGTCAGTATACAAATCATTTTTAAACTTAATATGAGAAATCAAATTTATTTGACCTAAATTGCTAGTTTGTATGTTTCATTTCAGTCACATCACTTATAATGTAACTCTCTTTAATCCTATTAACATGATTAGATAAATTAAATGATTAATCAAATAAATTTAATTTGTCATAACCTATGCTATTCATACCAAGCATACTAAATACTGAAGTATTTATTATTGTAGTGAGATTAATGTTCTTTAGCATTGAACTGTTCAAAATTTCACTTCTTAATCTTGACTTAGCTAATGTATTAATTACTTGTGAAATCATATTATTATTCTTTCATATCATTGTGTACAAATATGTATACAAGAACCTATAATGTTGTATGTCATACATTGAAAAAAAACCCCATGCCTTATAGATATATTTTACACCTTGAATATTTATTTTAGTCAAATACCTCTTCACACTGCATCCCTTCTCAATCCTTATGCGAAAAGGAATAAACCATTCATTTCCAAGGTTAGAGGTCAAGGACATTGTATCATTATTAGTATCATTTCTGTAATAAGAACCTACTATGTGTCACTGAATTATCAAGTTACAGATGGAAATATATTTAAGCTCTCGAACAAGTATCTGAATGACACTCATGCAGCTTTTTAAATACATGTATATGTTTAGTTCAGCAATGATTCATTCTGGAATGTGTGGAGAGCAAGTTAACTGTTTTCTTACAACTTACAACACTGAATATACCACCAGTAAGTAACCACATGCTGAATGAAAGACTTCATGAGGCAGGGTTTAAAATAGAGGAAACAGCACAAGATTCTATTAAGGAAAGCTTGCAACAGGAAACACAGATGACATTACAGTATGTTAAATTGATACCATTAACTGACTATTTAGGGGTCACTTTCAGAATCAGGACACATTTTAATTGTGTAAAATGAATACCTATACACAAAATTATATGACATAATTGTATCACCTGCAGAACTATAATTATTTAAGTGACCCTATCCTGTTAATCTCTTGATATTGTCACAATACCTAACATTCTACCTTTACATTAAGTGAGTATATTAATAACATTGAAAGTAATCTAAATTTAAGATGAGTGTGAATTAAGGTCATGTTCAAGGTTCAAAATAACATTCAGGTTGTTCATGTTCCATATGTATATTCGCACCTCATGTTAAATGTTCAACATTTTGCAGTAGGTAATACACATGTTCCACAAACACCTAAAATTACATCCACAAACACTAAAATTGTCAAATGATTATAGTAAACTACTTTAGATAGGTAAAGTAAAGGTTGTAAGCATTTCTGTTCAATATTTTTAAAATACAAATACAGTTTGTTTCACTACTGGAATATGGTTAGGCATAAAAACTCAATACAAAATAAAGTCACATTTTTTCATATTATGATCAACATAATTGATTAAATGATGATTGATGTTTGATTTACAGAAGTTATGGCACATCAGCATTAACTGGAAGTGTTGATGCAGGATGGCAAAAGAGAGGTATTGGACGGGCCTATGATAGTTTATCTGGTAAGTTGCTGAAGTTTTGAACAGTCAAAAATATATAATTCAAACTGCAAAAAGTTTAGTAAACTGTAATCTAAGATTTTATATTTCCTGACAATAAAGATCTATATTCATTTTTAGCTTGACTGGGCAAAATTTTCGGAAAGCTATTGCCATACCCCGGTGTCAGTGTCCTCGTGCACACACACAAAAATTAGATGGGCTATATCTTTTGAACCAATAGGGGTAGGGCTCTGATACTTCACTCATACGGTCCTCGTGACAAAAGCCTTCATTTGATCTCAGCACTTTTGGCTTTGTGACCTTGACCTTGGACTTTGACTTAAATGAACTTTTGACCCATTGACAATGACCTGTGTATAATACTTTATTCAGATATAATAGATCACAGTGGCGGTGTTATTAGTCTTGTTTGTATCACTAAATCTCTCTCTCTTACTTTTCAGGACACTGTTTAATGATTGGGACTATGAGTGGGAAAGTGATCAATTATGACGTTTGCTCCAAGACCTGTAGAATGTGTGATAGCACAGCAAAACATGGAAGACAGCCTGTTGATCATAATTGCAAGAAAAATTTTGAAGGATCAGCAAAAAGTATGGAGCCAGCCATATGGTAGTGAATATGGTAAAGGAAAACAAAGAGAAAGGAAGTTATACATCAGCAATAACTGCAGATGATGATACAGCAACCATTGCAAGATTGAGGTTAGAAGTTGATGGCAATATTAAAAAACTGTCTGATAAGAACCATGTAAGAAAGAATTTTGCAAATTCACTATATGCATTGCAAAAATGTCACAAAACATTGACCAACAAGGTAGTAAAACATGTTTCAAATATGCTTTGTCCCAGAACAGAAGTAACCAAGAATCCCTATCACAAGCCCTGTCAGCAATATCAAAGCATCCCTTTGGTCAACATGAGGACTGTCAGTTGTCATGGTGTAAACAGATCCCCAGTGCAAAACGTAATTCTCTTCCTTTTTGTTTGTCATTAAAAGATGAATCATTGCAACAAGACTTAGAGAGGCTCCTTGGGACATAAAAGAAAAAAAACTCAGAGAAACTAGCCTACATGTACCTGGGAAGTACACAAGTCAACGAATCTTTCAATAAAATTGTGTCAACAAAAGCACCAAAGTCTCAACATTTCAGTGGTTCAGCTAATCTAAATTATCGTATTGCTGCATGTGTTGCACAGAAAAATGAAGGGCGCAAATATCTAATGAAGGTAAAATATAGTAATCATACACTGATAATCACTAGCAACAAATAATTTTCATTTAATTTGGCAAAGGTAAAATTTTGTATATCAAACTCTTTCATACAAAATGAATTCATGTATAATGCAGCTGAATCTTTAACTGTTTAGAAGAAGCAATTAAGTGGCATTGATTAGATATCAGATCAGATTATTAAGTGCATATAACTAATCAGTCCCCTGCCATTGAAACCGGAGGGGGCAATAGTGTATGTAATTGTGTGTCTGTTTGTCTGTCTGGATGGTTTCCAGATGATAACTTGATTAAGATTAATCAATATTGTTGAAACTTGACACAATGATAGTTTATGAAGAGTGCTTGCATGGGGTTGTAGATGACTGTTACTAAGTAAAAAACGAGGAAATACGGAAGGGTAAAAAATATTGAGTCTGTCGCCTTTAACACACTGATGACAATAGGGGATGAGTGTTGCATGCAACACTGAATGTAAGCTAATGTTATATATATTTTGATTTGGTGTTAGTATTTATAATCCAATTCAAGAATGTGTATTGCTAAATTCATGTTGTTGTTTTGATTTCAGGTAAACGAAAAGATTGGACTCTCTCCTGGAGCATATACAAGGAAAAGGGCTATTTTCAAAGATTTACAGTCAGCCAAACGTAAAGCAATAGCATCTTCTTACAGAGCAAAGAAAAGGAGAATGCAACTAAAATCAGAGAGTGATACTGCTACACACACAAACTCATTTACAATTGCATTTTATATAACACTTTTGCCTCAGATTAAAATTTAAATGACACATATAATACGCAGTTTATATTAGATCACTGAATTGAAAATAGCATCCGCTCTATCAGTTACTATGAATTAGTTCATAGTTTATTTTTGTCCATTGTATGTTCATCTCTTATAAGGAAAATGATGTAGTAATTACACTTTCACTGGAACTTTATACAATTTTGCTATGAGGTGACTCTTGATACTTATCAGAGCACTCTGCGGGTTATATACATATGTATCATTATACATTTCAGAAGTCAGAAAATTTCATGAAAGGAGATTCGTGAAGGAATAACATACAGGACTGGTGTGAGTTTAGAGGAGATTTCAGCTGACATTACACAAATACCGCCCCCTTGCTTTCCACCGGAATAAAAAATTGTTAATGATACTGCTGATACTAAAGTCTTCTTTGATCTAGAAACAACAGGACTTGGTAAGTATTATATATGTCATGACAAGAGATATAAAGTAATAGAAGCAACTTAAACCAATGTTTAATATGGTACTTTAGTAGAAGACATCTGAATAAACATACAAATTTTGTTATGGTCCACTAGCACTAAAAATATATGCAGTTTGATCAAAATCTGTGGGCATGAAAGACGTAGAAAAATTACAGGATGGACAACTGAGACCAAGGACTAATTCGGTAAACACAAGAACCAGGGGTTACAAGATTTCAGAATACTGCACGAAGCCTATAATAACAGTTGATGAATATAATGACTCCTATAAATTTTCAAGGTTACTGCCCTTTGACCTTGATATTCACTACAAAATAATCTTCATGCAAAATGATTTATAAAAAAATCTTATTCTTTTAATAAGTATGTCATTCTTATAAAATTGTTTCTTGTTTGTTGTGCAAATAGAGTATCTTCTTAAAAGATTCCATTAGAATTCTTTTATTGCATATGTAAATATTTTAGAGCTATATAACATTCTTTTCTTTGTCTATTTTTTATACAGGAAGGGGTTCTCACATTACTCAAAAAGCAGCAGTCAGTGGTGAAAAAAAACCACATTTTCCTGTTATGTTTATCCGAAAAAAGTTATCTCAACAAAAGCGTCTGAAATAATTGGTTTAAAATTCGAGGACAGCAAATGTTTTACAAGGGAACACCTGTCCCATCCCTTTCGATAACTGATGCATTGAAAGCTTTACTTAGTTTTGTTTGCAGTCTATCAAGTTATAAAATAATTATGATAGGACACAACATCTAATGATTTGATTGTCATGTATTGATGAATGCTTTAAGAAATTGTGATTTAGAGGATGATTTTCACCAGAAAGCTGTTGGGTATATGGACACATTACATCTGTTTAAACTTCTCAAACCAGGGTTAAAATCATATTCCCAAGTCAACATTACCAATACTTTGTTTGGTGAAAATTCTTAGTATGATGCACACAATGCTATTAATGATGTCATAGCTCTGAAGTCACTTGTTCAGTCAATCATTATTTCACCTAAGCTAAGAAAGAAGTGTATATTCGATTGTAGATATATTGCGGACGCCTTACATTATTCAAATCAGATAAGGAAGAATCTTCCTACCTTAGAAACACTAGTAAGGGCAAATGTGTTTACAAATCCCATGGCAAGAAAAATTGCTGGCAGTGGTCTTCGGTTAGATTATTTGCTTGTTGTTTTTAATAGAAATGGTGAGGATGGTATCAGAAACCTATTGGCTGAATATTACAAAGGTAGTCCTAGGGTCACACAATGAAAATTGTTCAGGGAATATGCATATTTCTTACTGAAGAATGAATCTAAGCACACTTTAAGCATAAAAAAAAAACAATTCAGATTCATGTAATGCAATTGCACATGCTAAAGGTGCTCAAGCAATATGGCTGTTAGTCAAGTTTGGGCATTTTGTATAAATACTACCGGTATGCCTTACCGGTATTTTCATTAATGTTATTCTTTGGATATGTTGTAATATAGACAAGATATATGTTTTGCCAGAAGTCTGTAGTGTGTAGCTTTAAAGAAGTTTTTCTCAGCACTCAGAGCTTGAAAATTGTCATTTTCCATTTTAGAGCTTAAACTTGTGTTGAGAGTGCCATTTTGGGCCTCTTGTTCTCTCTTTCTTCAACACTGACCTATACTTTTCTTTTTAAAATTGAAAAGTCACACAACCATAGCATTTTACCAGCTAAGTATGAAAGATTTGGTAAAATTAATTTTTCTCAGAATTTAGGTTGAAAATTGTCATTTTCCCCTTTTTTGAGTTAAAACTGTGTTTAGGGTGCCACTTTGGGCCTCTTGTTCTCTCTTACCTTAGACACTGACCTATACATTTCTTTTTAAAATTGAGAGGTCATATAACCATAGCATTTTACCATCTAAGTATGAAAGATATGGTAATATTAATTTTTCTCAGAATTTAGCTTGAAAATTGTCATTTTCCCCTTTTTCGAGTTAAAACTGTGTTGAGGGTGCAACTTTGGGCCTCTTGTTCTCTCTTACCTCATATGACCATAGCATTTTACCAGCTAAGTATGAAAAATTTGGTACAATTAATTTTTCCTTTTCTTTTTGATTTAAAAATTATGTTGAAGGTGCCACTTTCGGCCCCTTGTTCTCTGTTATGTCAACACTGACCTATGTGTTTCTCTTTAAATTTGAAAAGTAATGTAAACAAAGTATTGAATTTACTGTGTATGAAAAATTTGGTAAAATTCATTAACATGTAAAGATGATGGATAAATCAAACCATAAGTCTAAAAATCATGAAACCAGAGGACATACGAAATCAGTGAAAATGAAAAACAAATGGAAAATAACAAAATGTCTACTCGAAGAGCATATGTGAACCCCTGTGATGGAGTAAGATCAGGTGCCCGGGGAGAGTGAGCATCTCCTGCTTGCTAGCAACACCCGTCACATATACCCAGTAGAAAGAGTTAAATCCATATGTATTTTATATGGAGAAGTCAAAGTAGGCAACCTTCTAGTATAGAAGGTGTCAAATCTGTGTAAAATTATCGGAATCGGTCTCAGTCCAGAATATCATTTAAAAATTTGGATAACGAGATATCATATGGAGTAATAAGAGTCTCGTAACGACCGTAGAACTTCCTCAGTGACGTTGCTAGTCTAGCACTTATATAACCCTGGTTAAGCAGCTTAACTGAAAGTCGCCTAGCCCTCAGAACAAAGTCATTGTAATTTGAACATGCTCTGGAATAACGTATAAATTGAGATATGAATAAGCCGTATGCGGGCGATGATGGAATGTTGCCACTTATGAAAGGAAAGTTTGTGATGGCGAAATTGAAATCGTCCCCTTTGTCATAGAGTGAGGTGTTCAATTGACCATTAATGTCGAATGACAACATAATATCTAAATAAGAAGTAGAATTACTACTTTCTGTGGTTTCTTTTACCTCCAGTTCACTTGGATAGATGATGCTAAAGTAATCCGCGAATGAAGGATTATTAATTGAAAGCAAGTCATCTACATATATGTACGTAAAATTGAAGCCAAGAGCCAATTGATTTTTTCCTTGCAAAAGCAAAGATTGAATGAATTAAGCTTCGTATGAGTAAAGGAATATGTCAGCCAGAAGCGGAGCAGTTAGTGCTCATTGGAATGCCGACAATTTGAAAAACCTTACCTTCAAACACCACAAAAATGTTATCTATAAGAAAGTCCAACATTTGGATGACAGCTGTTTCAGTGTATTTTTTTCTTTCTTTTTGGAATCAGAATTTTCCCTAACAAAGTAAGTGTTATCGTTGCCTATTACTATATATTTGAATTTGTGGCTTCCGTTTTTTACTAGTAAATGCATTTTGAATAATATACGCTAGTCTGCCTTTTAATTTCTGATGAGGGATCGTTGTGTAAAGAGTCGAAAAGTCAAAAGACTTGATGAAGTGAATTTTAATAAAACTTTCTGACTTTAGATGTTCAAACAACACTTTTGAATTTTTAAGGATCCACATTTGATTAATTCCACTTCTGGAATATACTGTTTCGAAATATCTATGAAGGCCAGACTTAATTTCTGATAATATTTTTGTGAGTAGGATCGATACAGATTTTTTCTGGAACACTTCGAGGAATCAGCGATAAAGCGTTGTTTGTAAGGGTTTTTGTGCATTTTTGGAATGCAATACAAATATGGAAGTTCTAAATTTAATTTATTTGTGTCAATACCAAACGTATTGAGGACAGATTTAAGATTCTCGAGTACTTCCGAAACCGAAAAGTTCGTGAGAGTATAAGTAGGATTTCCTGGAGCTGATAGGATTTCCTGGATATCTCTATTTAACCTTGTAAATTGATAGTTTTTGCCCTTTTTCTTGTTTGATGTGACAGCATCAAATAAAGTACAGAAAAAGAAAAACATGTGAAATCTGAGATAGATATGTTTTTAATTATTGTAAAAATATTTATGACATGGAAATAAATAGAAAATTTTACATCTATATCCTTTTTCTTTTTTTCCCCAGAATACCAACAATTGCTGTTTTTAAGCATCAAATTTAATAAATAATATAGACACATTTATCAAGGACCATAACTCCGCATTTTCAACACTGACCTAATCATATTTCCTTATGTAACATTTCACTAGCACATAATCTTTCAAGAAATACTTACTTCATGACAATGGTAAAATTCAAAATTCAGGGGTGGTCATCCTTAAACTCCGGTAAATGATTCAGTCTTTTATATACACAAAGTTACTTCCCATTTGGGAAGGTATCTGACGTAAAACCATTATCACGTCATCAAATTCTACGGAGGCCGTACTATAAATCAATGAAATGATAGTCTACAATAATGTTTTATTAGGAAACTGATGACGTCATAATTAGTTTTAAGTCAGATACCGTCCCAAATGGGAAATAACTTTATTTAACAAAAAGTCTATACAGTCGGCCTAGCTTGGGTGATTGTTTTACGACCATGAGGTTCTGGGTTCGAATTCCGCCTGTGACTAGTCGCTGTCTTCTCCTTCGGATGAGACAGAAAAATATCGAGGCCAGTGTAGTTCAGTGGACGAGGTGCTCGTCCCATGACCTAGAGGTCATTATCGACTAACACTGTGGTAACACCGGTGTTCCATCTTTGAAGGAGACAATAAAATCGAGGTCTCGTGTCATGGTAAAGCCAATATAGTTCAGTTGATAAGGTGCTCGGCACGGCACCGAGAGGTCCCTGGTTAGACTCCCGTCGTGGATACACCGGCGTTCCGTCTTTCGAATGAGACAATAAAAACCGAGATACCGTGTCTCGTTGAAACATCATTTACTGCTTTGGCTGGGTCTGTTGCAAAGGAATAAATTTCTATACAATGCATCAGGCAGACACAGGCCCTCACAATTTACGTGACGTAAAACAATAATCAGTTTCATGTCACGGTAGACGTGGCACGTGAAAAATCTCTTAGATTTTTGGGTGGGTCTTTTGATCAGATTGCACAGGCAGGTCTCATCACCACATGTATTCCCCACATTAGAGCAATAATTTTGGTGTGAGAATATTTCTCTTGTTTTCACCTTTTTGTTTTAATAGCATTATGTAACTAGGGGAACCCAGGATTTGAATTTAGACGAAGGGGAGCAGTTTGGTAAACCGAATAAAAGGCTTTAGGGGAGATAGGATTAATACTATTGATTGACAGCTTGTATACATGCATATATTATTATATTATGACAATTTCATAAGGATTTCTAATGGTCATCCATTTAACGATCATTGATTAGTAACAGCAATGTGTTCCTGATGGTGGCAGTAAAAACTACCGAGGAATGACTTATATTTTATTATTTTATTAGTAACACAGCTATAGTAAGAATAATCTCTCTCTCTCTCTCTCTCTCTCTCTCTCTCTCTCTCTCTCTCTCTCTCTCTCTCTCTCTTACATCGTATCATAATAACGTTATGTCGTGCTACTCAGTTGATAAGGCGATATGATACAAAGTCCAACCCCCGGCGCGAGGTTTGTTCAAATGTATACAGACCTACTTGTGTCATTGTCATATTTAGCGGGGGTGCCTCTCCCTCTTTTTCGCCACAAAATTTCAAAGCATATGTAGATGATAATGTTGAATATACTCAAATAATATGAGTAATACTCCAGTTTCAGCTCCCAAAATTGTTGAGTATTTTGGCTAATCCGTGACTTTTACATGTGCCCCCCCCCTCTTTTTTTTAAGTCCTGGATCCACCACTGACTCTTTTGGCGAAATTGTTTCCTTTTCACGCAAAATACATTGAAATTTTATGGATTCCTTTTTGCGTAGGAAAAGGTAGAGATGGCGTCTTTATGTAAAGAATGCATGTGGTCACATCATTTTAGCTGACTAGACTGTAACTTAAGTGCTATTTAGCAATTTAAATTTCATTCATGTATATGTACAATAGAAAGGAAAGAAATCAACCTGTTACAGTACCTGCAGGCCGTTTCACAAAGAATCATACGTACGATATTTTACGTACGTACAAAAAAATTCCTTAAGTCCGTTTCACAAAGAATCATAACATAACTTACGTAAAATTTTCGTTACGGAAAATTCGTAACTTTATGGACAGCTAAAAGGTGTCGTAACTACTTTCCTTAAGTACTATTTTTCCATAAATATGATTGCTGTGTTTTTGATTAATACAGCAGCAGACAAGCAAAGAAAAAAAAGAGAGTCTTTCGCGACAGGACTCAAGTGCTGGACGCCCTGAATGACAGGGAGTTGATCTAGCGATTTCGCCTATCACGAGAGCGCCTCCTTAATTTGGTGGACGTGGTCAAGAGGGATATAGATCCACCCACAAATAGGTCACATTCTATTCCGGCCATTATATAAGTATTGATAATATCTTAGCAAGTATAACGACACAAACAAAAACAAAACTATCCAACAATTACCAGTATATACTAAAATTATCTTTACATTGGAGATTTCAACAGGGGCGTCTCTGCGTATTAGTCCATAAATTTCATTCCGGTCTATCAACTACTAGGAGACGACAGGTGGACAGAGACATTCGACTAAGCTGTGGAAAAATTCTTAATCCGCTTTTGCAAAACGGGCTGACACAAAAAATATGAAGTTAGTGACAAAAGGCATATTTCGATTATTTAATTGTAGTGCATGTCACTGATTGTATGACTAGTTCCAAGGCCAGAATAGTTCTCATCTAGTTTAAAAACGAAAGCCCTATAGGCGCAGATCCAAGGAGGGGGCGGGGCGCACTGTTTAAAACAATTTTCATGTGTTCCCTTCCAGACAGTACACATTGAAGTAGACACTGGAATAGACACTGACCTCGTCTATTGAATATTTTTTTCTTGATTTATAAATCATAGATTTTTATAATGAATAGATTCATCCAAATGATATATTTATTATCACAAGGTTGTATTTTATTCCTTTCCACATATTTTCTTTTCATGTAGAAGAAAAACATCTACAGAATAAACGGACAATGCGAGAGTACTTGCGCATACATGTAGATTACGTCTCGTCATGACGAAACGTATATCTTGGAGCTATGATGTTGAAAACTTCCATTCCGAAGGTCCTGTCTAAGACACATGCAGAGTCCTAAAAACTCTTTCAGTACCAAACCTGAGCATTCTTATAGGTTCAACTCTATATACAACGGGCATTTTGCACTGCAACAATTTGTTTTTTGGACGTGATAACGTGATCTTCTCCACTTTTGAAATTTCTCACATTTTATGCGTCTGTTTAAAGGTTGACCATTAACACTCCCCTATCTTAGGCATACACAAATTTTGGCGAAAGCGAGGGGACATTAAATCTCACAGACGTCAGTCTGTCACAAAAACTACCATTTTTGTACATATCGCGTGTGCATGCAGTAATTATCACGTGTATAATAATATCTTGCCCGTCTCCTTTGTGACACCATATTTCACTCGGATTTAATCTATACTTCAGTATATTTCAGCATCCCTGGTATTATCCCTTCGCAAGATTTACAAAGCACGACATATTCACGCATTCAGAGGTTATTCATCTTCACAAACCAAGCGCTTGTGATACGTCCCTCCCCAAATGCAAGTTGTACTCGCGTAGCAAGTTTAAACCTTGCTTTGGGGAAAGTGAGGCTATTTGGAAAACAAATACATGTGTCATTGTAAAATCTGCTTTTTTGGTACATATATAACTACTTCAATGAATATGTCAATAGCAATATCTTAATATCAATTAAAAGTTTAAAATGCGTTCTTGTTAATGATTTGTAAAGCATGCCTCTACTATGAACCAGTCCTGAGATATAACAGCTCAAAAATACCATACTTTTCCACAGAGCGCATACAGCAGGTGCGACACGCCACGACATGACGTCACAATGACGTCATCCACTGCTGCATGACGTAAATCTTGCCTTTTCAAAAACATTGGCACTCTAATGGTTAAACAAGAACCATGCAGTCAATCAATGACGCCGTTTTATAACCACGTCCATCGCTGTTTAAACTGAAAATGGATTGTTTACTTCAAAGGTTAGTGAAAATGCGCTCGCATCGATACTGATGGAAAAAGAAATTTCGTAACTCTTGCGGATTTTCCATAAAGTTAAGGAAACGTTAGTGAAACGTACGTACGGATTTACTTAAGGAATCCGTAAGTAAAATACGTACGGAAAATACTTATGATTCTTTGTGAAACGGCCCACTGGTATTTTCCCCAAAGTTCTGCTGTAACAAGTCCGTTTTGTCGGTAACGTACTAGGGAATTAATCAGGCCAAAATACCTCTTGTTACACAATTAGATATTACTACTCCCAAATGCAGTTGTACCGAGACAGCTCAGCTCTGCTCTTCTGAATTTCGTATCTGACGACTAACTATACTTCAAATATGTTATAAATACTAGTATAATTTAATACATTATAAATATAAATATTAGATATATTAAATATTTAAGTATATAAATTACATATATTATAAGCCTTTCTCAAAAAGGGGAATATCTCTCTCAATCATAGGTTTGTCATAGGACTGGTTCTTTGGTTTTTGCAGGTGGGTAATTAATTTTGCCGATATCTATACTCTAGATTTCCAAAAAAAATTTGGGGGGGGGGGGGGGGGTTGTATTATCGAAAAGACTTCGCATATATACTTATTATAAACACTATGCCGCTGCTTTTGGACTACAAGTTCCCGCAAGTATTCACAAGCCTTGTCGTCTGTGCTTCCGTACTGACCAGAAACATTTACTTCAAACCCAGTGTGACAAACGTTTGTTAGTCATTCTAAAACTAAAGAGTATCTCCCTCCTGACTAGCTCTGTCCTTAGAGTAGTAGTTTAGTAGTTAGTTTATATAAGTTTAGTAGTTAGTTTGCTTGTAAACTTGTAAACTATTCATACTTTGAATTTCCACAGTGTTGACCTTGAGTATCAATGAAGGGGCATAAGTTGTGGAAAAGAGTTGTGTACATATCTTATACTTATTATTAAATAAATATCTTCAGAGTTAAAATTTTTACAGACATGGCAAGCTCCAGACAACTGTGTCAAAATAAAATTGAAATACATCTATTGTGGTAATTACTTATAACCGAAACACAAACAAAATAATACCTTTTCAAAGTTTTTATTTGTGTTTCAACTACTGCTATATGAAACAAACAACTGGTTTTTTTCACTTCAAATCTATCCCCGTGGATAACAATTTTTTATCAAACAGGCTAAAAATTTAACAGTGCACAGCCCTGCTACCGCTGGACAATGTGGTGATCCTGGTGTACATTTAAGGCACTCCTTTGACTGTATATGACAATCCGAACACGCACCTCTCACGCTTAACACGGTCGTCTAAAGAACAAAGCCACGCACAAAACAATAGCAAAACTCCTCATTGCTTTTGAAACTATGACTGAAACGAAAAGGAAACAATATAATTGTAAACTTGTCTATACAAATATTATGGTTATAATAATTGTTATATCCATACTTCTTTATGATTGTAGTATGGCTTTTCAGTTCACTCATATGAGCGTTCAGTGATCACTCCTGGCCCCGAGTCCTTTTAGCGTAAATGTCTTATACCTCCGAATCCTTTTGCTTATGGTATTCAGATGTGATGTGGTAGAGATGAAATATATTCTCTAGAAATGGAAAAGTTTTTTGCTAGATCCATTAGGGGGTAAACTAAGAGTCGTTGACATATGCCTCTGAAGACCTCCTTTACCAAAGTCTATATACACTACTGCATAATTTGACATTCGGAATGCCTCAGTGTGGGACTGGGTGCCATACAGGTGTTGATGTCCATGCCGAAATAAAATTTAAGCCATTTTACATGTACAATGTACTTAACATGATTTTAATTTAATTTTTCACTAAAGGGTCCCATATAGAAATCACAGCTTCTGAGGCAGTTTTGCATCTTTGGGGACTTTGTCAGTATTGCTAATATGTGACTTTGATAGATATTTTAATGTTTTGGATTTCGTCAACTGTAAGGATGACGGCAATAAATAATCTATTAACACAATTTATTTAATATATATAGAACTCCTAATATGGGATAAAGTTCTCGTGGAAATCTCTGTAAACGCTAACGCGTGTGCCTAGTATAATGTTATGTTAAGACAAAATCCAATTTTACCATGTAATTGATCCAAGTAGATAATTTTTCCAGCATTAAAGGCACATATATTACATTTTGGTATGGGACCATCAATTATTGTAGATTTACCATTTTATTATGTATATTTATCATGTGTCATTAAAGTGGATCTTTTCAAGACATGAAACAACGAGAGAAAAATTGCTATAAAACACCATTCATTTAAATTCGTCATGGCACTTTCACAATTCCACAATCCTAAAGTAAAATAGAATCAAAAATATTTTTGCACGAGTTTCACAAAAAAAAGGAGGTAGACCCCTTTGTTATAGACATATTAAAAGATAAAAGACATCTTCTTAAACATTAAATTAATTTTGTTTTTGACGGTTGTTGTCCAGGGCGACCGTCCGTATATTTCAAGTAAAGGTCAAATTGGAGTTTGATATAAAACGCAGCTTAAAATCACCCACAGCAACCCATGTTCCCGACAGCCAAGAAATCTTTGATGCATTCTACTGCAAAGAAGATGGCTAATTTGACCTGTATCGGCTAACAGAGAGGTCTTGTATAGGAACTTCAAACATTTTATTCATCCAAAGTGAATCGTAAAATAGATAAAAGATAATTTGTTATAATGCTCAGTGAACAGGACAAATGTCTTCCTACAAAATAGTTGCATCTCACGGGAATAGGAATGCTTCATTTAGTCCTTACTCGCTACCATGTTCTGATAAAAAAATTACCTATTGTCTGAAAACTGGGTTTTTTCTTCTTTTTTTGTTTTTGTTTTTGTTTTTGTTTTGTTTTTGTTTTTTTTGTTTGTTTGTTTGTTTTTTTTTTTTTTTTTTTTTTGTTTTGTTTGTTTTTTTTTTTTTTGTTTTTGGTCATGATGAACTCATGAGTAGACCCAGAATAAATAAGTTTTGTAAAATGCGCGTAAATAGTAACAGTTTTTGTATTAATTTTTACAAATAGGGATTCATCATGAAATTTTCTGTGACAAGAATGTGGTACAATAGTGTGATTGAATTCTCTGTAAAAACTTCAACTAAAATTAAAGGAATCGATAAAAGTATGTCTTGGTTTGTCAGCATACAAGGGATGTAATCGTTGTGAGACTTAAAACAGTACCCAAATTTAAAAGATAAATACAATTACTCGGCACGGAATACCTGTTAAAAATATGGCACTTACCTGATGAATGTTGAAACAGATTTTCTCCCTGATTGCTTGTCGGCACGAAATTTATACTCTCTGTGCTGCTGTTATATGAATATCGTAACTGCTGACGCAACATTTTAATGATATTCGTAATATCTATATGAAACATATAGTATTGATTGCTGAATTATGACATATACTATTGATTGATGATTCATTTTCTTTAATATAAATGGTTGTTAAATGGTACCTATTGTTTTCGGAATTAGTAATTGCATCCGCATTTTCTATAAAACTGCTGATTCCTTTCTATAAAAAGACTGTGTATATTTGTTGAAAATATGCAGATATGTAAAGGGAGTAAGATCAAGTGCTAGAGCAAGTATCCGCAGTTGACCATCAATACAGACCAAATTTATCTGTAAATAGTATTGTTTGGGATACACAAGGTTTATAATATATTGTATCCAGATCTTAAGAAGGAAAAATATTGTTTATCCTATATCAGTATTTACCTGCAGCTTAATAAATGTTTGCAAGTACAATATGTCCAAATGTTATACAATTTCGATAAAAAAATAAATAAGTAAATAAAAAAATAAACAACAACCCCTCCCCCCCCCCCCCCCCCCCAATAACAGACAAAAAACCAACAACAACAACAAAACTCCTGTAGTCCTGTAGTGAAGTATACATACGGTATTCCGGTGTAACAATCAAATGCAAGTGTGTTCAGATACTCCCTTTCTCCATTATATGCTCATGTGTGTGTATATATATATATATATCCTAAACTTGAAAAGTTTTTACAGGACATTTGCCACAAGTTTCGCATGTAGACAGGGGACGCTTACTCCTCCTTCCCGGCAACTGGTCTCACCTCAGTTTAAATTAGGGTCTGTATGTGCGTGAATATGACACTATACACTACATTGTCCTTTTATTCTATGGACTTCGATATATGGTGTTAATTCTTGAGTACTTCTTCGTTGTTTACTCAGCTACGCAAACTATGTAGGACGTTGTATAGTCTACTTGAGGATCTTGTCATACAACGTACCATCTGGTTATCAAGAATGTTGAATAATATTATGGATTTAGACCTATTATGAGCATCGTAGACTTTCTTTACTCGGTATTTACCTGATTTCTACTCTCATACTCTCCTTGTGCGCCTGATGCCGTCATCTTCCCCTTTCGAAGGTCCTTTTATGATCTTAAGAGCATGTCTATCTCGATACCATGTAAGATGGTCCAGAAACAAAATTGGCAAGTTTTTATGAAATTTGGCATGATGGAAGAACACATGAGTAGTGTGACACATCCATTTTCCCCCTGAAAATCCCAAAATGGCTACCATATGACCGCCATATTGATATTTCAATATTGTCTCATGAGAATCATCAAGTATTGATAGAAAAACCTGTATATTTCAATGTAATAAACATAAACAACCCGTGATTTGTTGATGTTATTGAAACATATATTGATAAGAATGAACCTTGTTCTACAAAAGCGTTATATCAATTGCAATAAGAATGTAATGTATTTAGGAGCAGGTAACTCTTCAAACATGGCACATTGTCATAATCTGAAGTTAATACTAATACTGATAATAATAATAATAATAATAATAATAATAAAACATATGCAAAGTGATATAACTGTTACAGTGAAAAAAAAATGCACACATCAATTCAAATAAACTACATTTCTAATTATGTAAAAGATTTTGCTGGGATCTTCAGTACTTTGAAAAATATCAATATACTTTTCAAAATTTCCTAAAATTGATTTTTTTTTTATTTCATCTTATTTGTCGAAGCAGACATTAAAGATTCAAACTACAATTACAATTAATAGTAAATTTAATAAAATACTTATTTTATTGCATTTTCTGACTAATTCTATTAATTTATGTACTATAACATACTTTTTCCCGTTTCCATGGTCATGAAATATTAGCTTATCAAATACAATAAAGATAAAAAATCTGTTAAAATGTATGATTTCAATCGAGATTTTGAGATTTAAACTTATCACGTGCCTGGTTTCCTTGTCCAAAACTTTTCAGAGGAGACAAGGTCTTGATCCTCGTCCCCTCTGACAGTAAGTCGGGATTCCTATTGATCAAGGATCTGAACTCGCTTACAGACGGGCAGAGCACGGTTTATTTATGTTGATGTCGCCTTATATAGTTTTGATAGCAACATATTATTCTATAAAGGTTTCGTGTGTAGTAAAATTTTTCTGTCCTCTCTTCTTGAGTAACCTGTTGATCCTTGTTCTCTATATGGAGAATTATTTATAAATTTTTTAATGTGTGTCCTTTGATTGTGCTGCTTTTGCAGTGAGTGGGAAGGTGGGCACCTGTCAACCGGTTAACCACACCAGTTGAATGACGTTTGTTACTTTTATTGACCGTCCGAATTCGATAGAGTAACCGCATCAAAATCGAATATTTTTGTAATGTTTTTTTTTCTGTGTATATTCCTTTATTATCATGTTTTGTGTGCATGTCTTTGGTGATTTGTGTCTTACAGCTTTGTCAGATGTTGGTGCTATTGATTTCATTATAGAATTTACACTACAAATAAAATTATTATCAGATATACATTTTAAGAAAGGTAGGTAATTCTAAGACTTGGCCTTTTGCCATATATATAATTTAAAAAAACATTCAGAAATATACATTGCCTTTTTAATAGATAGAATGGAAGATTTTAACTTGTTGAAGGTGAGTTCCTCTCAATTGATTTTTATATCCCCAGAATGAAAGATTAGAGGGCATCTAGTTTTAGGCATGTTTGTCTGTCAGTTTGTCTGAGGTAAAATACTTAAGCATTCCACATAGCACATTACTTACTCGACTGGGTTCTCATAATTCTGATTCTTTCGAACTAGTGATGTCTGTTTGTGTACGGAAGAGCGTTTTCGGGTTTTTTCTGCTTAGTATCAAAATATAAATGTGAGCTAAAATAATATAGTTGGTTCATTTTACATTTATCATTTTCTTAAGTGTCGCGGGGAAATTCATGAACATGATTGATAGTAACATAGAAAGCTGTTATTATTCTAATTTGCTTTTTTTAAATATATAAATGTTTTTGCTTGTAGCTGCTTGCCAATGGATGAATCATGTGTAGTACCACTTAAGACAACAATATATTTTCTATGTATGGTACGAATCTGCTTACTTAACTTATTGGATTTTTGTGCACAAATTGTCATTACCTTAATGTGTTATAACACAATATTTCATTTCAGAATCTGTATCCAGGACTTCTAATAAATGCTGAATACTATTTCATTGGTTATTTCAGTTTTCTTGCACATTTATCTATATTGTGAGCACGTCATTTTTCATACTTGATTCAAATATTTTTTTTTTTTAAATTTGACTCTTATCTTACGTGACAAAATGATTCTTCCAATTCAGTGGTGTCTGATGCAATGCAGATTAATTTAGACTTTGCAATAGATCAATACAAAGCAGAGAAGGATCTTTCGCAAAACAATGGATATTATCTATAGATATCTATTTATTATTTACATCATAATTGAATTGGCGTATAAGGAGACCTGTCCTTGCAATTTTTGATTGTTGTTGTAAATACTGACAGTGCTATTTTTTAGCAATCACTTGACTTCAAATAGCCAGGTATACAACTCAAAGGTGCGAATAATCAATAGACTTGTAAAGCAATTTCTTTGTAAAAAGGCTGTTTTGCATAAATAATCTTCATTTATTATGTTACGCAGTTGTCGGTAGACCATAACGTCTATGATGTCATAAAATTTCTGCTCTGTTCCAGAATACCATATATGATTTTGCAAAAATTATTCTTCATTTATTATATTAAGCATTTGTCAGTAGACCAAAACTTCTATGACGTCATACAAATTCTAGAAAGGACGACTTCTGTAAGAGAGTATTCTTATGCACCCTTTATTGACTAACAGCCCACGAAACTGAACTTGGATCCGCCAAGGTGTACGGGCAGATGTGTACTGACATGAAGTTAACAAGGTGGTACAATGACTTTAATTTTTTTTTTGTACTTAGATAAACAATAATATAGCCATTACTAAAAAGTAAGGCTCATTTCGTATATAGGTCTGGACCTCACTTCTTGGTCAGATTCAACAAATTCACCTTTGCTAGCATTTAAGATCACTTGTATCTTCGGTGACTTAATTTGTTTCTATCCATTTATTTATTTGGTTTATTTTAAAGGTAACTGTTGCATTTTTGTTTCCAATGCTCTTGTTATTCAGAATGTAAATAAAAGATAGCAGAATTTATTAAATATGTGGGCATATGTATACATAGATATATATGGGCGTTTAATCTGTTATCGGAGGGCACCAGACATGTCGACCATTCTAGATATTGCAGTGAAGGACATCAACCATGTTGTCGACCACCCTGTTCATTGGAAGTATTTGAAAGTGTTAAGCAAAAATATCTATTTTGGGGTGGGTTGGGGGGCTTTAACAGCTGTTAAAGACGATAAATGGTTGTCTATTTCTATACCCCCCCCCCCCCCCCCCCACGGAATGAAATTCGGTGGTATTTAGTTTTTGGTCTGTCTATGTGGGAAAACAAATTAACCTTCCTCATAACTCTTGAACCGTGAAAGACACATGCTTCATACTTGGCATAAATACTCCACTAATAAAACCCTTTCATACTACACCAAGTTCATTGACATCGTGACCTAGAATGTGACCTTTGATGTACATTTTAAAATTTGCCTTACACTTATTCTCAGATGCAGTGTGGAGCCTGTAAAAAGGTTCTCCGTGTCTGGGTGTTTCAAGTGTTATTATTCACCCAATAGTTACTGACTTGGTTGTGTGGGAGCTTTCCCCTGGGTTTGTACATCCTTATCCCCCCCCCCCTTTTCATTAAAATGGCTTCAAATATAATAAAAATAAAATACAAATCTCCTAAAGTTATAATCACACCACTTAGATTGCCCTCTGTGTCCACTCTTCATATTCCTGGTATTTCTTGAAGAAAATTATTCGGCACCACTAAAGTTCATATTTCTCCACTTAAAAGTAGTTTCCCTATTAAACTTTCTCATTTTCTCATTTTCAAAAACATTCACACCTATAAATTCTTACAGAGCTGTCAATTCTATACGGAGAGGGTATGCTAAGATTAATAAGTGCAACGCCAAGAAATGTCTTACTTGTCATCATTTAAGCTGCAAGTCCAATATTGAATCTTCGGTTAATAGAAATATATTTAACACCAAATTAGACAAAGACATAGATTGAAATACTGCCAATGTTATATATGTCATCACTTGAGAAGCTAGAGGATGTGGGGCTCAATATGTCGGGGAGACTTCTCAAACTTTGAAACAATGTTTTCGGAATCATTCCTATAAATTTCGTAATAGTTTACGACGTAAATACCAGAATTTTCTTTATAACCACTTTAATAAATACCAACATAATATTAACAATGTGAAAATAACTCCAGTAGAAAATATCTCTAAATTACCAGGTGATACGAAATCAGATGTTAAAAAACAACTTTTGGAAACCGAGCTCTACTGGATAAACAACTACAATCCCCATACCCTCTCGGTCTCAACGACCAAATATATCGACAAGGTACTATTTCTTCAGAATAAGATCAATATTTTTACATTAAGACATAAAACTATTAGAAAACGTAGGTCACATGGTCGTCACCGTAATCGTAACATCAGAAAACGTAATCGTTTAAATAGGTCACTAAACGATCTTCTATTTATCGCAAAAAAATAATGGCCGTCATGAACTTTTGCATGCACTATCCTCTATTCCGGTAAAGAAATTGAAACCTATCCTGGACGAAACAGATCTTCGAAGTTTACGCAATTCTGACTGATATAAATTCAATTTGATTATTTTATTTTCATATAATAGACTGTCTCTTCCACCCAAGCAGCAATTTCTCAAAATTAAATTTATTGATAAAGGCTTCGATCTAATTAACATGTCTAATATTTTCCGTGATCATAGAGTCACATCTAAAATCCCCCAATATTTTGAGAATTTAGAACCTCCACTTATTTGTTACCAGTACAAAAAGCCTATAAGAAATCTTATTTTAAATTATAATAAAGTTATATCTAACCCTGATGTTTCAGACTCTATTGCTTCGTCGTGTTCTTGTGAAAATTTTTTTATATACCGGCAGGTCATGTTATTACTGTGACCTAAACTGTATTCCGGACAAGAAATTGCGCACCCTTTTTTGGAAAAGGACCTAAATATAGGTTGCCGTCCAGGATAGATTTCAATAAATGCCGTGACGTTATAGAAGGTGCTTTAACTACATACTGTAAACGTTGGTGTAAAAAAGAACAGGTAAAGGTTCATGCTCTTAATAATTGGAAATACGAGATTTTAAGAATTGTCGATATCCGTATTAAGAACTTTACGGAAAATCGGCATTTATTCCAACAGCCTAATACATTGACAGCAAATTCTATTAAAAAGAAGATAGCTGACTTACATGCTAAATATGTCTTTGTTCCTGCTGATAAAGCAGGTAATAACATAATAGTTGTTTGAAAACTATATTATATTGAAGTACTTAAAAACGAATTGCTCTACTACGGTACTATCGAAGCATATTACGTCTGCTCTAACTGCTATAAAAGATCATATTATCAAATATTGTGATGTCGCATTTCATAATAGTAACATTAATTACTTTTGGTCGATTAAAAATTCTCATAAAGTTATAGACAAACTTCTTTCGCTAAATTTCAAAGCGACTCAAATTTCTACATTTGATTTTTCTACACTTTATACATCTCTGCCTCATGATTTGATTAAATGCAAGTTGCTGTCTCTTATACAAATGGTGTTTTCACAGAGAATCTAAAACGTACATATGTACTTTCAAAGAAAAAAGAGGAGTTACTGGCTCAGTTATGTGGCAGAAGTCACCATGGAGCTATACAATACACGAACACAAACAATACACCAGAACACACAACACACCACAAAAACACTCGACTGCAGCGCAACTACGACACCGACCCAGGACGGCCACTTAACCCGACAAAAGCCAAACAAACGGTGCGGCCAACCGGCCCACCCTCCCACCCACCGCAACAGCAGAACAACCAAAGGACGCACATTTAAAAACCCACAAACAACTCTCCATGCAAAAACAAGGGCCAACAGGCACCGCACATTGAGAGGTCTTAAACATACAAACACGCAAGGCACCGCAAAACACACAATGGCATAAAACATATGCGACATCAACATGATAAACCGTGCTGTGCCAGTCTGAAAGCGAGCCAAGACCCCAGATCTGCAAAAGTCCCGACCAACAGGCAGAGGGGACGAGGTTCAGGACCATGTCTCCTCTGAAAGAGGCCCGGACAAGGCCCGCGACACAGCCCCCACCGCCCCGCCAGCCAGCGCGCAACGCCCAAGCAAAAGTCCGCACAAGGCTGCAGAGAGGCCAAATACAAAGCCTATAGTCCCCCTGATGATCTGAATATCATATTGTCTATTTAGAAGACGTTTGACTAGTTTATTACATGATAAAATAACGTTATTGGAGCCTTTTACTTTCCTTAGTTTATATACGAGATCACCGTAAAATAGGATGGGAAATTCCATTGGATACATAGGATGGGAAATTCCATTCAATAACTCGGGATTCATCTCCAACAAACAATATACTTCATATAAATACTGGACTTGCAAGGAATTATGTAAAGCACTAGATTTTCTCATGATTAATATTTTTGTGCAATTTGAGGGCAAGATATATCAACAAATAGTTGGGATTCCTCTGGGTACTAACTGCGCGCCTCTGATAGCAGATTTATTTCTTTATTGTTATGAGAGGGATTTTATGGTTTCTATTCAAAAATCAAAACGTTTTGACCTCATTGACAAATTTAATTATACTTGCAGATATCGGATGACATTTTGGTTATCGACAACCCTGAATTCGAACAATTTATATCAGAAATATATCCACCAGAGCTCACATTGAATAAAGCTAATACTTGAGATAAATCTACACCTTTCTTAGATTTAAACATCAAAATTATCAATCACCTAATATATACTAATATTTATGATAAACGTAAGGATTTTGAATTTCCTATTGTAAATTTCCCTTACTTGGATGGCGATGTCCCTCGACTCCCATCATATGGTATCTATATATCTCAATTTGTCAGAGGCTGCACCGATGTTTTGGACTTTCATAAATGAAAATTACTACTAAACTTTTAACTCAGGGTTACAGATATCTTAAGCTAAGAAAAACATTCGGCAAATTCTTCAGATCTTATTCAGAACTTCTAAATTTGGAAATATTTCTTTTCAACGGTATGTATCCAATGGAATTTCCCATACTAATTTTTACGGTGATCTCGTATATAAACTAAGGAAAGTAAAAGGTTCCGATAACGTTATTTTATCATGTAATAAAATAGTCAAACGTCTTCTAAATAGACAATATGATATTGAGATCATAAAAAAGACTTGTATTTGGCCCCTCTACAGCCTTATGCAGACATTTACTTGAACGTTGCACGCTGACTAACAGGGCGGTGGGGACTATATGACGGGCCTTGTCCAAACATCTTTCAGAGGAGACTTGGTCCTCAACCTCGTCCCCTCTGACTGTTAGTCGGGACTCCTACAGATCTAGGGTCTTAGTTCGCTTTCAGATTGGCAGAGCACGGTTTATCATGTTAATGCCGCATATATTTTTATACCATTATATGTTTTACAATACCTTACGTGTTTATATTTTTATGACCTCTCAATATGCGATACGTGTTGACCCTTGTTCTTTACGTTGAGGATTATTTATAAATCTTTAAATGTACGTCCTTTGATTGTTCTGCTGTTACGGTGAGTGGGAAGATGGGTCCGTAAACCGGTTAACCACACCATTTGTTTGGCTTTTGTCAAATTAAATGACCGTCCTAAGTCGATATCGTAATTGCACTACAATCAAATATTTTTGTAATGTGTTATATGTTCTAGTATATTATTTATATTCATGTATTGTATAGCTCCATGGTGACTTCTGTCACATAACTGAGCCAGTATCTCCTTTTTTTTTCTTACTTACCATAACCTTTGAACCGCGAAAGATGGAGACTTCATAGTTGACAAACATACTAAACTAATAAAGCCCTTTCAATCTACATCGAGGTTATTGGCCTCGTGTCCTTGACCTGCATTTCGAATACCTAATTTGGACTTTGTCGCCGGGGGCATTCATGTTTCTCAAACACAACTTGTTAAACCTCAAAACTTCACTATGTTATTTAACTCTGCTATCGAAAGATATTTTCCATATTGGAGAAAGTGTTTTCCTACATCGGTAAGAATACATGTGAGGGTGAGAGCGTTCCACGATGTCAATAAATATGAAAGGCTCTACATTGTGAGAAGAAATCTTTCGTCATCCTGAGGTTAAAAGTCCTTTATGTTAACTCTGCTCTTCAATCAATTCAATTATAAATACTTTCTCGTATTATTGACGTTCCGTTACAGACACAACTTGAATATCGCAAACGTTTTGCCATTCTAAAATTACGAAGTTCGAGAACTTGAAGCAATTGAAGAAGAAAAAGAATTTTAATGATTTATGACTTAAACATAAAAGCTTTATATAGGCCTCGCATTCGACACTCACGATTGACACAGATTAATATATTGAAAATAGTTGGTTGATTGGTGTTTTACGTCCATTTCCACAATGTTTCAGTTATATCGCGACATGGAAGCAGGAGGTTACCAACCTCTTAAAAATAGTGGCGCAACCCAGGAACCGAACCCGGATCAAGCCAAGCACTTAACCACTACACCAAGCCTGGCCCCTATATTGAAAATAGACTTCATATATATATATATATATATATATATATATATATATATATATATATATATATATATATATATATATATATATATATATATATATATATATATATATATATATATATATATATATATTTTATAAAGATATTGTAACTTTCTGTATATAGATGACATAATCTTGGTATGCTGTAAAACGGCATTATCTTCGATCTAATACATATTTCTATAATCAGCTCCGGAACAGATGTCTACGATGAACCCAACGTTTGTATGTAGGGTCTCAAACAATGTTACTTACTAAAATTATAATGTTACCCATTTGTTACCAAAAATTATAAATTCTTATACATGTCGATATATTATTGTTGTTGTTGAAATAGTAGATAACTATATAGCTACAACTAAATCTTTCTTGAAGTATTAAACTATATTGAAAAGGTTGCAAATAAGAACAGTACATATGCAATATGCCATTTATATGGGCGTATATTTTCACACTCAAAAGAGATAAATGTATTTTAAGTTAGCAGACATCCTCATTGGATACAAACTAGAGAAGTTTCTTCCAGATAGCGCCACAGTGACATTTGCTTTGAGTTTGTTATTAATGTGGAGATTTCACTTTATCTAACATGATTAACGAAGATAGTATATGTGAGTTCCACATATTATTCCTAAATTTAATAAAATCTATACAAAGCCCTCCTTATTATCTTTAATCAAGGAGAATCTACTTTACATGTGGGGTTAACCGGTTTGGATTTTGAAAAGTGCAAAAGACGGTTTAGAAAACTTTGAAATGTCTCAAAATTATCAACTGTGAAATATAGTGTCTTATCGTTATCCAGATGAAAACAAAATTAGGTACTCTTTATCATCATTTATGAAAGATGAGGGGGGAGGGGGGTGTTTGTCTGATAGGTATAAATATATCGTGTGGACTAACCGGGCACACATTTTGTTAAAAACGACAGTCATGACTAAAACGGAGATCTTTAGTGTTCCTTATCAATTTATGAAATCAGTATATAATATCAAACTTTTCAACACATATTCTTCCAATAGGCCCAGGATCCAAATATGCAAGTGTTGCATTTACAATAACCCCTTCTGTGTTTAACACTCTTTCTGATGACACACCAACATATAAATTCATGGACATTCCTATATACTTTAAAAACTAATATTCAATGCAGTTAAAGTACTTGCCTCTTTCAATATTTAAGATAATTTAGCAGCTTACAGAGGTCTTCATGTTAAAAAAAAATGGAAGATCTAAAAATTCTGTATGGTAGTTATGGTCAGTCTGTAAGGGTTTTCTTTTCTGATGTCTCTTGAGTAGCCTATAGGTATATCAGGTGCATCAAATCGATGAAAAGTTCGCAAGGTTGAATTTCACTATCGGAGGTATTCTGTACAAGTTATGCTTTTTGTTTCGTAACTTCTTTCCTCTTCAATCTTCTGAGGGTACAATAACAGCCGGTCTCTGTGAACAAAAACATGATAGGATTTCAAAGGTGGAATTTAATCAAGCTTATGCAGTGTAGGATTCAATGGATCTGAACAAGGATATTGCTTTGAAAATTTATATGTAATAGAATATTGGAATTTTAAAATGTTTTCAGTCCGTTCTTCAATTGACTGATCGCCAAATGTTGGACATCGCACATCTTGACACATTTTTTTCATTACCATGTTATTAATAAAAGGCCCGCCAAACATTCATTTTGTTAGGGTTTTGAATATCTTTACAATGGTATGTATTTGTCAATTAGTCGAATTCATTCTTCCTCTCTAGAAGAAAGTTGCATCATGTATTTGTATGGACTTCCTTTTTCGTGGTAATGATTATTGATCTTATACACCCATTTACATTAATCTTATTGTGACGTCACAATGGAATAACGTCATGGGCGTGATTACAGTTCGATCTAGCAATCCCCCAATTCTGCAACACACCACAACATATTAACTCACAATACCACTGTCGTCTTTGTTTCAATGGCATTTTATTTATTACCAAAATCCTCATATTATACTACAGCTTGTTTGTAAAACATATGTTCTGTTATCGAATATTTTCCCAGCAAGAACCATGCTTTCAAATCTGACGTTTAAATTATGATTCGTTGGCCTTAATTTCTATCAAATTTTACCAGGAGCGACGTTTTATTTATTGCTTGAAAACAATATTAGTCTTCCCCTTCTATAAGTATTCATATGTCCAAATTTAGTTTTTATATTGCAAGGAAGATAAGTTATTAGGAAACCAACGAATGCAATTTATTTACCTGTAGTAACTTTTACATTTACATGTTGCCCCCTTCCTTATCTTATTATTAAACACCTTTATATTTTGATATGTATCCATATATCTAAACTTGATTTGAATAAGATGAAGGGACATTTAGTTTCTACCTGGAAATCTACTGTGAAGCAGAAGGACGGGATGACAAGGGAGCGCATACTTTATGTTCTAGGTCACAATTTAAACAAAAATAATTTGATATTTCCAGATTCGTTTATACGTGTATATTTAATAATAATAATAGATGACATTCAAAATACTATAACATATAGTAACAGTACAGCACATAAAGTGTTGAATTAAAGTATCCAATTTCTTAGCATCTCTAAGAAGTTGTGAAGTCGAGGGACCGTGGCGGCTGTATTAAAATGCATAAAATCGTATTGAAACTGGAGAACATTAAATTCTTGGTATCCTCTCAATATCAGTGGAGTTGCAATAATTTTAAATAAAAACACACAGATCTTGAAACAAACAATAGATTAAGAGTGGAGAGTTTGTGTTTGTATAAATGCAAGAATGGCTTGAAATATATAGCTGTTCATCAGTCTCATGTACAGGAAATGTATTCCGACAATTATTACACAGCACATTGAATCATTATTCTTATATGAAGTGAGAATCTAAATTAGACTCAACAACATGGAATGCATTGTACTACCAGCAGACACCACTAACACAAATAAACTGATTGTCTGGATTTAATGCTGATTAATCAGCATTCCAATGCATATTATTATGAAATATAAAATTGTATTGAACTGCATTGTTATTTCAATATCATTGAAAAGGATTAAACGTGGTAAACTATCTGTTGACGTTATTTTGCACAATTATGCAGCACATATTTTCAGATCCTTTGACATGGTGGATTTAGATTCAATTTGTACATGCATCCATTACATGCACATTGGAAATCAAAACTGAATTTATAGATGTTATCAGATAATAAAGCAGTCTGCACATGCAGTCTGCGCTTATATACTTCATCCCAAAGTGATAAACGTAATAAAATTTTGTCGTCATTATTATTGGCGTCTTAATCTTTAAAATTTTACCATCAAGACTGCACATTGTTCTGTACGGTCATTGATAGATCTGAAAATTAATTTATATATAGACACCAAGAAAGACATAAAACATAGAATCATACATTTAGAGTAAACATTCTAAGCTAGAACGGTACTAATGGTATAACTACCCCCGTAGATAATTTTTCTTACGACGTATATAGGCATTACATAAATAAAATACAGTTTAGATTTTCTTTTAAGTTGTACATACACCTTTGCAAATTTTAATAGAAATGATGACCCCCCTCCTCCTTCCTCAAAACAATTAATTGTTTAATAAACTTTGCGTAACAAGTTATTTCTCGGTTCACGAAATCTGTACGGGACGAACTAGATTTACATTTCACCAACACAGAAATTAAGACACTGCTTTTAAAATAGTTTTGAAATGAACTTACTCTAATGAATCAAATTCACCGCTCAGTTCATGGTCGTAGTTTATAAAAACCATGTTCTAGTTTTTAAATTCTCTTAGTCTTATAAGTTAAGAAGAAAGTGCATCTATATGAAGCATGTCTTAATTTATTGAAAGGATCCGAAATTCTTACTTTTAGTAAAAACTCAAACAGAAGCGACAACAAAAGACTGATTATTCCATCATGTTGAATTAGTTAAGGTAATTAATCCATTGTATGCACTAATGGATCGCAATAGATACAACTTTTATCTTTAAAATGAATATATCATTTTGAAGCATCTTAAAAAATAAGACGTTTTACCAAAAAGATATTTTAAAAATAATGTTATTCGGTCTAATAAGGATAATTAGAATCTATATAGAACCTAATGGGAATTATCATATTTTGTTCATATATATATCACAAAAGACCTAATTTAAAAAAAAATCTCACGGTTAAAAGTTCCGTAATATTGTAACATCAATATTCATAAAAAAAGAAAAGAAAGAAAAAAAACGTGGAGTAAATCTGAAATTTACACTTTTGTTATATTTTTGACTGGGGGTGGGTGGGTTAGGGAACTTCTTTATGGGAATTCATATTGAACAATCGCAAACTTTACGGTCACAAACATGCATTTTGCTTTAACAAATAACCATAACAAAAATTATTTTTGTCGATGTCTTATTTTGTCATTTAAGGCTTGTTGTGGATGGATTACCTTAAGTACAGTAAAATTAAAGATGTAGGGTATGTAAGGGAGGAAACTTGTGTTGTCCGCAGTAGTACCTGTACACCGAACTACAGGTATTGTAGTACAAACATGCAAGTTTCAAAATTTGATAGTACTATGAAACCAACACATGAGCGAAACTGCATATAAAGACATGACGTCACCACTATCTATTTAAATAATAACAATAGAATGTTCGTGGAAAATGACGTTAAATTACTCGCATATTAGTAGATATGTCTTGTAAATTTGATTTAGTATTACAGCCGTCCACATGTCCAGTATATACTATCTCTATCCATAAGTCCTCTCTAAAAATTCTTAAGTTCTTATCTTCCCCGTACGATCTCGTTAATGCCGCCAATTGGTGTGGCCTAACATTTTTGAAAACTGAGTGCTTTTTGTTATTATGTCAGGGACTTCCATTTTTGGAGGTTTGCAATCGACTCGGGTGATCGACTTTGCTATATAGTCTGTTGAGGCCTCTTATTACTACGCACATTAGAGATAGGTGAGAGGCTCCTCTTTGGCTAGTCACACCCACTGTGAATGCCCTTAGACGACATAAATATACTTCAACACTGTATATATATATATATATATATATATATATATTATATATATATATATATATATATATATATATATATATATATATATATATATATATATATATATATATATATATACGAGTGTGAACAAACACTGTAAAAAGTGCCACTGTCACATAACATTAGAGAAAAGTGTCTTATAACGCTTAGTCCAATGTGTAAGAACATTTCAGCTCTGCTCCTGCTTAGTTTTATCTGACGATTACTGTTCATTCCTCGTTACAAGGCACAACTGTGTCTTCTGATTCACCAACCTATCTGATCAACACCAGTACTTCTTATTTAATAGAATGACTTTACTATATCAAGAGTGTTTGAGAGAATTGGCAATAACGCGAAAATAAAATACAAAGCTAAAACTTTTGTAAAATCTTTTAATGTTATTTCATATTCCGTCATATCAAAACAATTCTATTTTACTAAACGGACCACATTTTCTAATTGCACACGCTACAGATTTGAAGATACATAGGTTAACTTTCACGGCGCAGAGTGGTGATCGTGATGTACAAGAGAGGCACTCCTTTTGCGACTGCAAACATTCTGCACATCCACCACCGCTCACACTGTAAATGGTCATGCACAGAAGCACGGCTACGCAGACAGCATATCCAAAAGTATTCATTGCCCTTGAAAATAGCGCTGAAAAGGAGAAACAAGCAATATTAATTATCAGAATATATATTCATTTATTTATTTCATATATTCATTTCACTTTTAACATGACTGTACATTTTTCTGGCGTACAAAGTTCTAAAGGGCAACCGTTTTCCAATTTTATTCTTTCGACCATTGTTATTGAAAGTATAACATGACAGCTGTTCTTTGTTCTTTTCGGTTTCATTTCCAAATCAAAGTCTGATGCAGTTTTCACGTAGGAGCCCCGTTAACGTTTGTATACACATAACGTTATGCTAAAACCTCGTTTAATGAATAAATATTCTTTATCATGGTCGTACTAGAAAATCTGTCATCCATCTATTTTGGAGACGTCGATTTATCTAAATTCTTTTAAGACTGTTTTGACACCCGTGACGATCGCCCATGTAGCTGAGAAAAGGGAAAAATTGAGATATGGACAAAACTACAGCTGCAAAAATATCCAAAGATAATCTAATTTAAAATTAGAATAATTGACAGAAATTAAATCTCGAGTGATAGAGACTTGCGCATATAGGACCGCTCGTCTGAAGTAATGGCGAAAACAAATTATTGGAAAGGAAAAACTGCAATTAATATATTTATAATGAATCTATGTCATGCGTTATGACGTCACTATGAAAAACAACGCCAAAATGTATCAGCTCGGACAAAAAGACAGCAATTATCAAAATCGGAATATGGTCTATTCCATTGTAAACCTAACCATTCAAGTTGTTGAACAGGTTCGAATATTGACTTCTTTTAATTTATGAAAAAAAAAAAAAAAAAAAAACAGCTGATAACAATGTAACAAATCTTGTTACTTTTGAGCATGGGTTTTGTGAGTCAGACATACGTCCAAATAAATTTTGTGATTATTTTTTCTCCACATTTTGTGAAGCAGGAAGGAACAGAAGATAAACCGAAAGGCAACACTGTGTAAACGTAGAAATTTTCTTTCCATTTGAATCCTTAATATTTTTGGAAACGTGGATTTATGTCTATGTGATGGTATCCAGACTGAAGATAAAATTCTGTAAGGCAACAATCTTTAACAAAAATTGAATAGCAATTTTCCAATTTTCGTATTTAATTTTATCTTTGTAAAAATGAATTCAAAACACTACAATCTAATATCAAACCCTTTTGTTTTCTCTCTCTATTCTGAGCTACACTTTAAGGACTCACTACATGAGGCAAAAAGGGCAACTTTACTACTCTACCTGTTTGTACAAGCTCCTGAACCGCTTCTGAAATAAAACTGTCGTTAGACAATGCTAATTAGTTGTTACCGAATAACATAACAGGAGGTTCGGTGTGAAAAGGAATAGAATAACCATTTTTTGATAATTGAAATTACGGAATCGTAAGCATTTATATTTTGCCAAAATTCAATATTACAAAAAAAGGTTCCTTTTAACCCAGTTTTCTACATATACTGACTTTTGTTCTATGTCTAGAAGCACGGTATCAATATCAGAATAAAGACACTTATCATTTTCACTTTTGTCCGCTTGGCCCAGCATTTTGTTGGCTTGTATAATTGAGGTGGCACCTGTTATTCCAATGACCGGTCCCGTAACACTTGTAGCACCGGTCGTTTGCCGGGGGTGAGGGGTCCTGCGTGATCCCCTGCTCCCACGAAAGGGCTGGCAATTAGGAACAGTACTGCCGGTATTAACAGGAATATGAGCCTGTTAAGCTGTCCCCGCTGCTGCTGGTATGTTTGTTCCTTTGCAGGGTTTAAACCTCGAGCTTCGTCCACGTCTCGCAAGCATTGCTCTTGACTCAGCATTCCTAATCCTTTTGTCGTCGTCCGAGTCATCTGCCACATCGTTTAATTCGTACTCCGACACCGTTCTCCAGCCTGCTGGACTGCTATCAGCTATACGCATTAATTTATTGCGTTTTATAAGTTTTTCTTTAATATTGTTTAAAGATCGAATAACAGACGGTGATTCTTTCAGTTTGGTTTCTACGCTCTCTGTCTTCTAAGATTTTCTCATTGAAAGAAAACTGTATGTGGTTTCCCTCGCCTTTCAGTTTATTTGCCGGATTGTCTTTAATCTTTTAGATAAATATTTTCGTTGTTTTGTTGATCATACACAATTTGTTTTGGACCAAATTAGAAAAGTGACTGTTTAATACAGTTTTAAATAAATTTATAGCGTCGGCAAAATCACTATTTTGAGATGTACTTGCCCTTCCTTGCGGCTCGGTTTCGGTAGTAAGGTTAAGCAAGTCCTCGTTGTCCGACATTGCTTAGGCGGAAAAAGCGTGTTGCTTCACTAGATCTTAGCCTTCGAATGACCACTTCTATTACCTTTATTTTTCTCATCGACTACTGTCACACCAGAGTAGTCATCTAATCGAACTCTCTCTTTTACCTAACCAATCAGAACCGTCGTTACACACCCATTTTATCAACTATCCGTGACATTCCATAGAACATATCACATGTTTAATAACTACATCAAATACATAAAGAAAATATTCCTAATTGTCCATATTCAGGATGCTCGTCAGTTTGTCAAATGCTCAAATAGACTGCTGCTCATATTCGAGGTGCTAGACAGCAATACAAATCATTTTAGCTGTTGACAGTATGTCACAATCCCCGAAGTATAACAAGATTATCAAATGTCCATAGCTTTCAATACACATGGTGGTACACAGCATGTGGGATATCGTTAAATGTTCATAACCTAGCTGTCGATAACGAAGACAAACGATCAGTTTGTGTGAATGATTTAATCATATATCACTCTACGATTATTTCACCTATATTTTGAAGGCATCTTGCCGGGTGCATTGCACCAGAAATTTATACCTCTGCAATGGATGCATGCCTTCTGTGACAAGGGACCTCGGCATTTACTGTCTCAATCGAAAGACAGGAAATCGTTATGACCAACGACCGCGGTCGAACATGATGGCTTGGATCATGAGTCAGCCACAAGATCAAGATGCCTCTAGCTGCCATTCCCAGGTGTGTAGACTGCATGTCAAATGTCCCAAGCTGTCCATTACATTCTTGGTAACAGATCAAATGTCCACACTCTGTATTTGGTGGAATATTGAAACTTTATTTCCAATAGTTACCTTGACCACATAGGCATTTTTTCCTTCTCAGATCTATACATATGTCCAAATTTGGCTTTGAGATTGCAATTGTAGTTTTAAAAGAATTGTCCTTGATCACTAACTCCCAAAATCAGGAAGAATATTTCTCTTTTGATAAGTGGACTGCATGAAAGGAACTGTCGTTGTCATAACCCAATGGAATAACGGACAAAGCACACACTTTATATTTAAGGCTACAATTAAAAATAAATAAAATGAAAACAAATGAGAATGCGTATTTTGACAATATCTCTTCAATGATGTCCATTGCCAAATGATTAAAATTCTACTAAAATATAAACATTTGAAGGGTAGAGTTTGGTATGGAAAACGCGCAGTTTGATAGAATGTATAGTCCCTTCCTTGACAGATGTAAACTAATCGATCAGGAGAGAAGAAAAGGGAAAAAATCGACTTTATTTCAAAACTCATCTCCCAATTTATCTTTCAGAATAATTACATGATAGATATTTTCTGATAAGCTACTAGAGTTTAGTTGCATTATTTTTTGGAGATAGTTAATGTCATAATATGAGAAAATCCGGAAAAATGATTGTTGATTTATTGAAGGTGATGGGGAGAAGCAGATTTTTATTTGATTTATGAAAGCAATTTAAGTTTATAAAACAACAAATGATCTGTTGTACTACGTTCTATCCTGAAATAAAACAGTATCAGTAAGGTAGATTATAATATGCTAAACACAATACAAGTCGCTCGTCATTCATACTTTGAAATATCTTACATACAAAACTAGTTTACTATATTTGTTTATTATAATTAGCATCAATATGATCTTTGTTAGGTTTCGAAAATGGCATTTCAATTAAATCCCTCCATCATTCAGGAAATTCTCCATTAGAACAATTATCATTTAGAATACCAATCAGTATTCTTTTGTATGCAACGTTATGTGAAAAGATATTTTTAACATTAATACGTGAATAATGTACTCAAAAAGTGGTGTTTGTTTGTTTGTACATATGGACATTGAGCCTCACTAGGAAAACCAAATCAGAAAGTAATTGAACGTTTCCCCAGTGTCTGGTATCAAATATACCCTTGTTTGGAAATTACATCATCGATGAAATTTACTTAGGTGATATAAGCAAGAGGCACTCAATTTCCACAAACTTTCGAATACCTGGAATTTCCAATTAGTTTAATGGTAAAAACAATCTATCTTGGTACAAACCATGTAAGTAGAACATTAAGCGTAAACAACAAACTGCATAGATAAAAGCATGACGTCATCACTAACTATTTAAATAATAGTAATAGAATGTTTGAAAAAAAAATGAAGTTAAATTACATGCACATCAATATGATTTAACATTACAGACGTTTGAATGTCTAGTATTTAATGTTTGTATTCATCTGTCCTCTCTAATGATTCTGAAGGTATTATATTCCCCGTACGTCGTCTTTCATACCAACACAGCAAGATCTTCCGCATTGCGATCCGTGTCTCTCAATCAGGAAGACCTTGTATAAACAAATATTTGTGATAAGTATGTGCTTCTTGTTGTTTATGTCACGGATTATGGTGGATTTTAATCTACTTTCTACTCGGGTGATTGACTATATCATTTAGTTTCTTGCCACCTCTTGGTACTATTCCCATTTGTAGATGTACATATGTATAAGTAAAATACGATAATAAATGATGTCACATGACTGTAGCACGAACAGCAACAGCAATGTACCACAATGGACATTCACGGACACCTGAAATTCAGAGGTGAGACCAGGTGCCCGGGAGGAGTGAACATCTCCTGTATAAGAACATCTCAGCTTTGCCCCTATTTAATATAAGCTGACGACTACCGCTCAATCCCCGTTTCAACTTAAAACTGTGTCTACAGATTTACCATCTACAAATCTGATCAACAGCAGTGCGTCTTATCATATAAAATATCTTTACTAACTCGGGAGTGCTCGAATAAGAATTGTCAATGGCGTGTTCGAGACATGTGGCAACAACATCAAAAATACATACAAAGCTAAGACCTTTTAAAATGTTTTACTAATATTTCATAATCCGCCATATCAATACAATTTTATGTTACTAAATGGACCACAATTTCTGATACCACACGCTACATATCTAAACGAACACAGACCAATTTTCAAGGCGCAGATCGGTGAAGGTGGTCTGCATGACAAGCACTCATTTTTTAATTTAATGCAGTCTGCACATCCAGCACCGCTCACGCTATAAATGGTCATGCAGAGAAGCATGGCTACGCAGACAACACATGCAACAGTCGTCATTGTTATATTAAAAACCAGAACATATATCTTATATTGTTTTTGTCATTATTAAAGTGACTGTTGAAAAGGTTATTATTACATGTTTCATAACAATTGTTTTTATGATTATATCATAGCCTCAATGGAGCTTTAAAAAATCACTCCTCGCCCAGTGTCAACCTGGCATATATTTTTGAATCATTAAATATTGTTACTGAAGAAATTTTGATGAAATACAATAGAGATGAAATATTCATTGTTCTCTATGAATGCAAATGTTCCATATGAGACCAGTTACTTTCGTTGTTTGCTACACCCATCATGTTGTGGGCGCAAAGTGTGGTGGAATATGACCTATAGAAAAACCTCTAACACATGCCTCCAGATCAACTCCATAGCTTGATAATATTATGTTTCAGATCAGTGTCATATACAGCGAGGTGCAGTCCTAACATACCATTATGTTAAAGTCACGTTAACGTGAAGTGTGCTTTTTCCCGTGCGCGTTCAGGACTGCTGAGCACAATGGTTTTGCTTTAACCCAGATTTTCAAGTGAACGCGTTAACGTACTGGACACCCACATCCGCTTGCTTACAACTTAAAACTAATGTTTACATTTAGATGTAGGAGTACTTGACAGAAGATCGCTTTGATCGTGATATATATGCATAATTTGATTTTCGAGGCAACAGCCGCATAAAGCCTATTTAACTGCATTGTCTGTTGTTTTTTTTTTATATCTCAATAAGAGCAAAACAATATAAATGGTAAATTGTCAACGGTCATCGTTCGTTATCAAATTCAAAATGTTTGTTTCTCTATAAATATTGTTTTGTGTTCTTTTGTGACTGTTTTGACATATCGCTGCTTGAAACTACCCTCAGCAACCAGGCTCCCGCCGTACATCAATACGTGTTGTATTCCACGAAAACAGGACGATTAATTTGATCTATATCAGTGACATGAAGAAATATAGAACGTGGATTCCACATTAAGTCGCCTAAAACGACGCGCAAGAGGATTTAAATTTTCAAATAATATCACTCGGATATTTCACGGTAGCAATATATGTAATGTAAAATTAGAACAACTGAAAGAAACTAGATGTCGGCACGACGATCCCGATTGACTAAGGCTGGGTATATACGACCGCTCCTCTTAAGTTATGGCTAAAATGAATTGCTGGAAAAACTGACTGCATTTTTTCCATATCCGTTGCCACTATGATCCCCGTCGTCAACGAAAATCGATTGCATTTCACTTGCAAAAATACCCATGACAAGCAAGGACTTTTTGATCTCAAAGTAAAACATATCTAAATGTTTTGTTATCACTACAAAACGTAAGAGGAAATAGCAGATGAAATAGTTTCAACTAAAACGTGCAAAGGTGATCACCACTTTCATTTTGTATTAAAAGTAATTTTAAAACAGTACCGAAAATAAAAGGCATTAATAGAAATATTCTGCACTGAATGTCTGTAAAGACAAGAGACCTACCTGATGGTTGTTGAAACAGATCTTCTTCTTGAATGCTTGTCGCTACTACTTTTATATACTCTGTTCCTGCAGTGATATGAATAATATGAATAACTTAATAGGCTTTGCAACACTTTGACACTGATAGTGGTGATATTTAAGTGCAACATATTATATTGATTGAAAATTTATGACCCATTTTTGGTAAAAATGTTATTGTCAGAACTGTTAATGTTATCTTTATTTTCACTAACTAAATGCTATAAAATGAATCTTGAAATAAATTTAAACATTCCATTCGACAATTAACACGTTGGTCTTAAAATATTTCTAAGACTGATAAAAGGTATGCCTCGAATATCAAGTAAGATCTCCAGTTTGTTAGCAATACCGCCCAAAATTATGAAATGGGCCTATATTATTATGATGGTGGTAAGTATGCTGAGGTCTTATTAATTGTTGCATTCATCATCTTATCATCTAACGGATCTTATTATGGTAAATTGTTGTAACTGATCCTACGCCAGCATTTTCCCACAACCTAATAAATGTTTGTGAGCACAATTTATCGAACATTGTTACAACCTGGTAATCTGCAGATTTGGTGATTCAAAAACACCATTAACGAATTGAAAAAACCTGGAAAGGAATTTCAACGGTATCCCTTATCTTCAAATTACGTACACTAATATGGGGGTTAAGCACATTCTATACTACTGTAATCCCTTATCTTTGAGAAAATAAGTAAAAAAAACAACAAGTATGAAATATGATCAAGATACTACAATCAACGATTAACATGTTAGACAAGACCAAAATTTGGCATTATTGCAATAAGGGTCATTATAGAGACTGTAAAAACTGTAGATTATAACAGTCAAACCTATACAGATCACTGGAATGTTACATATGCCATTCGACCTAATTCAAAATATTTTACTATTTTAGAGAAGTTGTTATTGTCACCAGATGATTATCTCATTCGATATTAACGACGATAGTGATGTATACGCATGTATATGGATTCCAGATAATATAAATTGTGGTAACAGATGATAATATTACCCTATATACAAACGTTCGGTTCACCGTCGACATTTGTTCTAGGGATGTTTCTAAAAATGCATTAGATAAATAGATATGTAGAAGTTTAAAACACACCAGGCTTTTACATTTATAGAAAGACTTATAGTATCGTTAATTCCAATATATTTACAAAGGCAAATTAAAAGATTTTGAAAAACCACAGCTAAATTTTTTTCACAATTTTATTGGGTACATGTAGGTATTAAGCAAATGTGTTTCTGTACAAACATGTTTTAAAAGTTTTAAAGAATTGAACTAAAGACTTGCGGCAATCTATAAACACTGTTCAGTATCATTGTTCAATGCTGTCTATGTCTCAGGTGAGCAATATAGGCCCATTTTTGTTGTCATGTATCTTAAGTGAAGATACACGTTTTAATTGGTTTTACTTTTGTTCTCATTTTATTTTATGTTTTTATTTTACATTTGAATAAATGTTTTGAAATCATTTGAAGAATCTCCTGTTGCAATGATTTGATTGAAAAACAAGCATGGCCACCATAAATTTATTTCATTTATTCCTTTATTCTTGATTATCTATTATCTATTTATTTTTTGCGACTGCGGAATTATATAAGTTTAAATAAGCCAATAAGATCGCGTATTACAAAGAAACTGAATTAGAATATTTCCATGAATCGCAGGAACTTTAATCTACATTTCGTGGAGTTCCAAAGGAACTGACTTTATTGTCGAATTTTTCATATTAGACTATTGGAAATTTACCAAAGATACCGACCAGGATTTAACACTTTAATGGTTCCGTTTAATGGTCATCAAATATTACCAGTAGTTATCTTGACCTCTTTTGAAAAGTATCCACATGTCCACAATTTTGATCTGAGATTGTAAAGACCTGGATTCATCATTTATTGCAGTGTATTTGACATCGTATTGTATTGAATTATATTGTAACAAGACGAGATCTTAACCGTTGAGCCCCAAAGTCTGATGGTATACTTCTTTTTTGATAAGTATCATATTATCCACATTTAGGTTGGGCAGGATGACAGGAACTTCCGTTGTCATGTAAAACCAACTGTCTGAAGGGACAATATTGTAATGGACATGGCAAACATTCAGAATATGAAGGCCCTGGGTTGCACCTTGGAAACCTCTAGCGGACTTTGATAATTACCGAGTGGACAGTTTCCTTCTGAATAAAAGAGGGATATAAACATCTCTGCAGCGAATTTACATTTAGGTACACTTAAATCCATTAGTTGATGAAAACTGTGAAGTTCATCATCAATGATGAGTTAAAGTTTCCAAATTTATAATATATACATTTGATTCAATGACAGTATACCAGCAAAGTGCTTAATGGAAGGTTCTATTTAATTACACTCTTTTAGAAATACTCAATGATATGAAAGGCTGAGTCTTTGAAGAGAAAATTCATCAAACCATAGTGAGAGCGAAAATAATAATAAAAAATATTAACGTTTTTCTCGAAAATTTTGTGGAATTATAACAGTCTTATGTAAAAAACAGAAACGAATCTTTAAACAGATGGATAAACACTGAGAAACTGTGTTCGCATCAATACAATAATGTCATTAATTGTAAAGATCTACGTTCATTGCAAGTAGAGGGAAATTTACTCGGACACTTATTACACTGCACATTAATTACATATTTTTACATAATATGAAATTAGAAATAAATTTAAGAAATACTAAAAGCATTGTTTTTCTCAGCTGATGTGGCCATTCCATGCATAGTCGATCTTATTTTCTATAAATTATGCGAGTTCATCAGCATGCCAATACATCATAATGTGCAATGTCAAACTTAATCATACGTCATCTGCATACTAAGATCCGCAAAATAGAATGTACGGAGTGCTCTTTCTGTTAAAAGTATATAGTAATACCATACCACTTTGATTAGTAGCTCGTCGGATTTCCAGGTCCCACAAATGCGTTTTGCAAATATTAATATTATTGTTTGTGGTCATGTATTTCTATTGCGTGTCGGAATATTTCACTTCCGTTTTCAATTTTGATCATTCACCTGGTAACAAAACGCACACGTGTGGATGCTTCGTACTACATATTGACAAACCCGCAAATTTGACACAGGTGAAGGAAATATGTGTGTAAAGTCTTCAGATGACGTATCGGAGATAGGTTTATGTTGTTTCTCGGTGTATATTCTACTATTATCATTTTTTGTGTGCATGCCCTAGGTGATTTTTGTCATACATCTTTGTCAGATATCTTCAGTTTTCTCTTTTCTGACTTCAATGTAGTTGGTATGTCGCCTATCAAACATGTTGTCCGTCATCTGTCTGCCCATCCCTATGTCTGTCTTAAATTTATTCTGATTATGTTCGTGAGTTACACATGCTGATAATTTTGTCGTATTATTTATATGAAGTAACCATATATATGTGTTTACTAACATTTTTTACTTTTTATGTTCTTTTATGTTTTTGTAATACATGTACTTTTGTTTCATTTTAACTTAATCCTGTTCACTTGTCAATCATTAACGTGAAGAGGCCATAAATTGTTGCTGTTTTCAAAACATACTGTTTAATGTAAATAAAGTGGATGAATCATGTTTTATGTTAATATCAATTCCGAGATCCATATGTATGTTTTACTTTTTATACGTTCATTTTATTTTGTTATATATGTGTTTTTGTTTCATTTATAACATGGAAAGACTATGTTCTTACTGTTCTGACGACAGTATATAGTATTAGGCTTCGGCATCTACCTCTGACCGGCAAGTATTCCATCATGTGTGGGTTTGAAATGGTCAGAACAAAGGCAGGGGTATTCAGAAGGAATAAAATTTTCCTCACTTGCGATTAGCAAATATACATTTGTTTCCTTTTGTCTAGAGCAGGAAACATAAACATACTAGGTTTCTAGTCTACATATGTATTATGGCATCCAAATGTGCGACACAATGGACCATGTTTACTTTGTTACCATCCTAAATTCAAATGGCGGGCTTTAGTCATGGACTAAATGTACGTCATCAAAATATTACGCCTGAAATTCAGAACGCCGAAAAAGTGTACATTTCTGTGATTGTCATGTCTGTTAAACGTTATATATACATTGAGAGTTTGTTATTCTTACTTTTTTTCATTTCCTATTTTCTAATATTGCTTGTATATTAATGAAATTTAACTTTTGCCGTAATTGTGAAATAATTTATTAGCGACATTAAGCACACGTATATCTAAGTATAATGTTAAAAATAAACTTGAATAGAAGAGTTTTTATTCTCCCAAAGCTGATTCCTCAAGATGTGATGTAAGCAATGTAAAGCAAAATACATTTTTACCCTTTACATTGCTTTCTGCAGAAAGTAGTAGCAAGATAACACATTCATTCCTTTGAAGATTGATGTTAGGCACGTGAATGTTTCTGTGTTCCCCTCTGTTTTGAAAAGTTTAATCTTTCCCGACGGGTTTTTTTTGTTTTTTTTTTTTTTGTTTTTTTTTTTTTTTTTTTTTTTTTTTGGTTTTTTTTTTTTTTTTTCGGGAGGGGGGAGGCTAAATACCTAGGCATCATGGCAAGAGTTCTATAGATATAATCAAACATAAACTATTTGTAAAAATTTACATCTATATATAGTTTCTCAAATAAGCACCATGCCAAAAGCATTCGAGGACATCGCCATGAGTTTACTCAAGTTTCCATGTCGTCGTATCATTTTCAAATCGTTCTCCATTGTTACGCAACATATTTTGGGTTTTTTCTTTAAATAACACATAAAATGTCAAGGATGCGGTGCATTCTGTGACGTTGCTCAAATTCACAGTGCATTGGTAAGCAAATATGGGTCGCAAATCAAAAGTGTTGTGGCACTGGACATAAAAATGACTTATGGTAAAATTAAAAAATAAAATGAAGGACCAAAAATCAGTAATCAATCATATAAACTATACGATTATTAAAGGTATCTATCAACATGTAGGTGAGTTATAAACCTTTTTACTCGAGGAAGAAATGTCGAAAATGTTCCCTGATGGGGCGTCTAAAAAGTATCGCTGCGAGGACAAATTATCTGTTACGTATTGTCAAACAAAATTATGATAACATCTAAAAGGATAAGTGATAAGTTAATTTTGGAAATAATCACGATAAAGTCAGTGTAAGAACTGTTCAACGTATTTTCCATGGTTATAAAATTATGGTGTTTAGGTAAATAAACCGCAAGAAGCGAATTTCAACTGTGTCTGCAAAAAGGAAAGAGAACCTTTACCGAATATTTGAAGCAAGTTTTTTTTTTTTTATTGATGAATCGCAGGTAGTCATAAGGCAAAGCAACAGACCCTTTCGCAATAACTGCGGGACAGTTCTTCGCGCCTGCGCATAAACGCTTCCGGGGGGGGGGGGGGTACCCGCTTGGGGCGCTATATAAACTATACCAAAATAGCAATCTTTAAAGGACAAATTAATATATTTAGGATGAGTTTTGGATGTGGACATTTGTTGTTATCGATAAATTTGATATTGAAGAATAAATTTAAATAGAGCTTTCAACATGTCATCACCTTGACAACTCAGATATCAACTTCCTTTTTCATACATAAAGTGTAAAGACCGCCATTTTCAAGTTTGATACGCACAAATTTGCAGTTTTACGAAATATGAGTTCTGTAATGGAAAGAACAACTTTGGAAAACATCGTTCCATGTATTGCGACTGTTGAGAATCCATTAGCATTTATGTCTGTGCCTTATTCACCTTTAAACACGCTTTCTCCTGATCTACCCAAAGTAACATTAGCTAGCGTACATAACCAGTATGATATGGTAATGGCTGCGCCTTGTGAATGACAAACCTGTGAATAATGCTAAGGGTCTTGAGAGAACCGAACAACACTTTGATGGTGGCGATGTTTCCAATATACAGTTTGCAAAGGTATACATATGCCGATCTGTACATAAATTTCAATTTAGGAACTTCTCCCCGAAAAACCTCCGACTCCTACATCTAGTAGTCCCAAGTACGATCAGGAGTGGAATTGCTTGCCCACCACAAATGAAACTAGACTCTTAATTACTCTTATTTACCTGATACTTGAATTATATTCATCGTATACTATTTCTGAAGGTTTAGTTTGCAGTTCACAATATAAACACCAGTCACCAGAATAACAAATCTCTTGTGACAGTCACACAAATTTGTCAAGACGACAAGAGTCAATTCCTCAATACATTTAAGATTTATTATTATAATTTCATGATGTAACAGTTCTTTTATTCTAACTCATTAGTTATCTGTAAAGAATGGCCTAGTACCAAATACATGCATGTCTTGTAAATTGTCAAGTCAAATTTTAAAATATTTTTACATCTTCAAATTCAGCTGTAGGAAAATGTATATTGCTAATGTAGATATATTCATGCATGGTATATATTTATTTGTGTATTTACTTACACTTCCAAGTTAAGGAGAGTTTGTTCTGTAGTTACTGGAATGTGTTTGCAGATAAATTTTTAAATCAATTAAGGTGCATATATTCTATATAAATGCAGATGTAAATATAAATTTCGAAGTATGCAACCAAATGAAAAACAAGCAATTCTTAATACATGTATGATTACACACATAAACCTATATGACTTTAAATGACTACAACAATGTGAAGAGTTATCATGAGTGATTTTCATCTCTCATTTATTTTTCAGATTAATGACACATTTTTGTATATATTAGAGTTTTCTGTATGGCATCATTTAAGAAGCAGAGGTATCAAGTATTCCTGTGTTTTTCTCAGAAAGAGCATCTTGAGTTTGCTTACTGCCAGTGTTCCATCGGGTAAATAATCATCATGATAAGTGTGAAAATATAGCTTTCATTAATTAAAGGAAATAAAGACACAATATTTCAATGTTACTTGTTATGTCCACAGAATGATATATTGGCATCTAGTGTTTGGCCTGTTTGTATGGAACTCTGACCATTCAATGTCATACCTTTGAACTTAACTTACACATACAGTAAAAAATAAGTTTTATTTACAACTCTATAAAAGAGCAGCCTGTATATGTTGGACTCATGTCGTGATCTCAAAGTAGCATTTTGTGCATAAACTGAACTTGTATATAAAGGGACACCTGTAACTAAAGGTCACCTACCTTCAGTCACTCTGATGGTTAGGTTGGTTAGGTTTTATTGTAATGTAAATATCAATATCTGAATGTTTTTATTTGAATTTCAGGTTAGGCCAAATCTGCAGCCTTGTTGGTGCTTTGCTGTTTGCCCTTCATGCGTTAGGTAAAAGCAAGCCGTACCTGGGTGAAAGCTGTACATCTCGTCCCTGTCAGTGGAATGTACCAAGAGCTATGAAACTAAGAGCTATGTCACTATCGTAGTGGAACCTGCAAAAACCAAATGTAGCAAGCAGCACAGAGGGTGATGACATCAAGAAGCCATTAGAATTTGACCCTCGACACCCATCCCAAAGAGAGTTCGACTATAGCAATGGTCTCCTCTTTCTGCAGGAATTGCAACAGGCTATTCTCAACACAGGTTATATATTACAGAGTCTTGTCTAGAGATTGATGGGATCCAAATTCAAATCCTTTTGCAACTGCTCTTCCATTAACACAATGCCAGTGTGCTCCTTAATATTATTAACACTATTAACAACTACTCAATTGTGTTATACCTGTAGATACATTTATTAATAATATTGATAATATAATCAGTTTAGTAAGCCTTTTTTAAATAACATTGCAGACATGGGGCAGCTTTGGAATATTCCAGACGTTGCTCCAGAAGCTGTTGAAGAGGAAGTGGTCCAGACTTCTATAGATCCCTAGGAAAGCAATATGCAGTTGTTGGTCTTTTGTGAAGAGAACTGTAAGTAAAATTTTGATAATTGTTTCATTGAAAAAATTCATTTTGATGCTTCTTTTGTTTCAGAAATGATGCCACTTCTACAAAGCTTCTTTTACAAACATGTTTTTGCACATGATAATTATCAATGTTTTGTTTTCTGTGCTTAATTGTACAGCATTGAGCAGATTTTCTTTTATTTCCAGACTTCAAGGCATTTATTTCTGGCATAAAGGGCAAGAATTCAACAGCTTTAAATATGAAGATAAGCACTTTCTGCGCAACATGCAGCATTGAGCAGAATTTCCTTTAATTTCCAGATTTTAAGGCATTTATTTCTGGTGTACAGGGCAGGAGTTCTCAAAGCAGGCGACAAAGAGTGGGGTGGCACCCATGATACCCCTGCCACAGAGCAGCTAATACGGAGTAAACTCTCCGGGGGACCTGTGGCCATTTGAACTCAGAATTGTACATTATGGATTGTTAACATAACCTCCATTAGCTTTTTATAATTAATAAGTAATGTAACAATTTCAGTATGTAATACATACCGGTATGTTTTGTTAAATTACTTTTTCAGATGAAAGTGTCCTCATCCATTCGTCGCGAGTCATTGCACTACCCCGCCAGTATACCATCATCTTAGTCTTGGTTGAAAGATACCTAAAATATAAAAAAATAGGGGTATATTGTATTTTATGTAACAATGTGTAATACAAGGAACTTATATGAAAGTAAATTCATTCTTGTGGCTGTGGCCGAACATCTGCTTCGTTAGTCGGGGTTGAATCATGAATGTGAACATTTCACAAAAATATATAACCAATGTATGTTGCAATTAATTCAAAGACTGCATAAAGAGTCACAAGCACAAATTGAATTTAATATTATTTAAATATATATTAAGTATCACTATTGCATAGTAAACATCATGTAATTAATAATATCTTTTTCACATACTTGAATAAACATAATAATGGTCGGCAAAGGTCGGTATTACTGTGTAAAACTTCATCATGGCATCGTTGTCTCTTATCCTGTCTACACTCCATCGATGATGATTTAACTCTGCTTTCACTCTCTGTAGTTCTCGGAGTTGCTGATTTTCTAATAGCAGCGGATCGGGTTCACACTGTATCCCTTGGTCTTAATAAAAAAGATTACAAGAATAATTGCTACATTACTGATATATATCTATATCATTTACTTTCACATGTAATACACATTTTGATAGATTGTTAAAAAAAAATCAAATTCATCCCTGTAGTGCAAATGTAAAATTTATATATAATCTCTTATACTGCAAAAGTGTTGACCATGCATTTAATGTAGGTGTGGCCTGGAGGTAGATGAGATCTTTAAAATTGATATCAAGAGCCACAGTAGGTGTGGCATATTATAGACCTCTGATAGCTTTGGGTGGGTTATTAGCATTTGTGTCATGCATCAGTCAGATGCAGTTATCATATAATGAAACACTTGCAACAATCATAGATTGACTAGATAAACAAAAAACAAGCAATTTAATGATGTAAACACACCTTGGTAGGTAACGTTGGTGTCTATATCGTCAAAATGAAGTATAACGCTCAATGGAACATCAAAGATAACTGCTTGCTACTGGCCTCATATTCAGTCTGCTTCTTCTCTGCTTCATCAAAAACCTAAAAATAATATAAGAATATTAAAATTAAGAGATAATAATCAGGCAGGGTGAACAATTAATTTTTCAGGAGTCTTGCGAGATTCAGCATGGCAACACTCGACAATGTATTTTCATACACATTTAGTACATTGTGCACTCCATCAGCTCTCTGTTACGTATCAACATGAATCAGTGAGCCTGAGGGATCTTTTACAGACCACATCTCCTGTGAGGTATGTAACATTGGACCTCGGTTGCACTGGCGGATCCAGCTCCCCCTTTGCAAGGCAGTAAAGGATCAAATTTAGCCAATTTTGACAGAAAATTGTCAAAATACAGGGATTCTGAACCAATTTGGGGTCACTGCCAGGGGGGGGGGGTTGCCCCCTGCATTCTCAACTAAATCAGCTACTGGCTTTTAAATGGTGTCATTATAAAGACTGACAACAGCAAGACCCGAGACTAAGCAGGGTTCAAAGCACTACCACCAAGTCTTGCCAGCTTTAAATTATCAGTACACAAATTATGTCATCAGATTGCACCCTTGCACCGTTTTCCGGTCAAAACTGTGTATAAACTATAATGCCATTAATGGTGCATTCATTTCACAAATACATGTATAGCAAGTTGAGTAATGGACTATGATTGTTACAAAATTATTAGGCATTTAGAAATTATTTTACTTTTATTAATGAAAAATAAAATGATCAGCTGCTATTGCGAAACACTGTCATTTAAAACTGACATGACATTTATTTGTTCTTCTCTCTATCCATGACCTAGTTTCGTTTCGCATTTTTGCGACTGAAATTATAGAAGTTTTAGTAAACTTTACAAGAAATATTACTTTTATGTAAGTTTTACCTTCAGTAAATTTCTTCTTGAGGTCCTATCTTCCCTCTGTCTGTCAGTTGTCACGTCTTTGTAGCTGAAAATAGTCGGTGCAACGTCGTCTCGGTCGTCACTGTGCCATCCTCCCTCGAAATGCTTGGAACAGATCCTGGTATTCTCGTTTGGTATGAAGTCTGCGCGATTGACGTTTCTAATCTATATATAGTCTTCTATTGTGGGATTTCTTCGGAAACCAGTAAAACTTCAGTCCTCTCGCTTTGGTCGTCGCATTATTTTCATTAGAGCAGCGAAATACACAACAATGTTTCACCATCTTGAATCGTAGTGTAAGGGCGCCAAAGGGGAAATTTGCAGCTTACAACTGAGTTGTCAAGGTGATGACATGTTGAAAGCTCTATTTAAATTTATTGTTCAATATCAAATTTATCGATAACCACAAATGTCCACACCCAAAACTCATCCTAAATATATTAATTTGTCCTTTAAAGATTGCTATTTTGGTATAGTTTATATAGCGCCCCAAGCGGTTACCCCCCCCCCCCCCGGAAGCGTTTATGCGCAGGCGCGAGAATTAGTGCGAAAGGGTCTACTGTGTTCATGTGTAGAGATCAGCAAATAAAGCAATTCGGTGGAATTGTATGCGTACTACTTATATACACAAGGTTTCACTAATGAGGTGGGGATTCTATCAGTTGCTAGGTCTGGAACTATATTCAAAGTACAAGGAAATATAAATGCCCCAAAATATATGGCAACATTTGATTTTCAGTTGTGGCCCGTTTTCGCCCGTCAACTTGCAATCAATCAAACACATTCCAGGATGGCAATGGACCCATCTATAGAGCTTGTGTAGTCGAACAATTTAAGCATGACAATTTGATTAGAAGGATAGTATGGCAAGCTCTGTCCCCATACTTCAATATTACTTAAAGTATTTAGCTTCTGATAAAGAGAGATCTTAACAACGCGCTTGTGAAATAACGGATGCCTACCAGCTGCTTCTCTCCACCTGGCAGAATTTATCTGCCGATTATATGCAAGACATATTTAATTCAATATTGGCATGTATACTATCCACGGGACATTTGACCAAGTATTAATGACAAGACTCAATGAGTGTTTTGCCTTTGGGGCTGAATTTGTATTCCAAGCGAAGTAACTCTGAGAAAAACAACAACCATTTTTTTCCGCAAATACTTTCGTCATGACGCTACATATATAATTTAGCATCATTCAGAATGCCCATTCTTTCTCAAACCGTTTCACAAACGTAAGTTAATCAAATAATCGTCCAATGTTCTCTCTGTCCGTGTAACTGTGATGCTAATAACCGCATACCTTGGTAGTCATTCATAGTCACTTGGAAATCACATAGGATCAAATAAGTTTAAGGATAAATATTCGTACTCCGATAATTAAACATTGTCAAATTCATAATGTTGTTAACAAAATGCATATCTTAAAGAAATTCTTTTTAACTCTTTTAGGTCGTACCTCAAGGGGTAAAACGCAAACTATGCGGGTTTTTTTTTTTATCATAATGTAGTTCAGATCAATTTCATTATCGTTGAACCAGGTACATAATTCTGTTGTGCGGGTTGACGACATATCTTTTTATCGTCCAGGTAAATTCATTTATCAAGGTAGCAGATATCATCAACACATGGTAGTGACTTAATCTCGGGGTCCTTTACAAGATTACACACTTAAAATGGGAAGTAATCAAAAGAAGGGTTCGCACACCCTAGTCATTGTTATTTCCTGTTTCGCCGCTTTGGGAGGGTTGACATTTGGATATGGAACCGCAGTAGTATCTGGTGCTATGCTACAAATACGATATTTGTTCAAGTTGAACACAATATGGCATGAGTCTATAGTAAGTGTCACGCTGGCGGCAGCAGCATTAGCATCCGTATTGTCAGGTGGGATCGTTGATAGATTCGGAAGAAAGCCGGCTATCATGCTCTCTAGCTGTTTATATGTGCTGGGATCTGCTGTGTTGACCTTCGCACCAATGGGAAGTAAGATATCTCTTCTGATTGGACGGATCGTTACTGGATTTGGTATAGGTGAGTTATCTTTCTTGTCGTTAACATTGTATTTGACATATTTACACTTTACATACAGTTAGGTGCAGTCCCAACCTTACATAAAGTGCACTTCGAGTTAACTTTATGACTGCTTTCAGGTTTACTTGGCGACAACAGAGTAAACTTTGAATCAAGTTTAGTAGTAAACTTGCTTCCAAGTTTACTCCAAGTGCACTTCAAGTTTAGTTAACTTTCTAAATACATGTACATTTACTATATTTTTCTATTAAAATCTATTTATATAAAATATGCAATTGTACATAATAAGACAATTATATCTATCATGTTACACGAAACTGGATAATTGTAATAAACAAACGTGAACAGTAAACTTGGTGCCACGTGATAGTAAACTTAAAGGCGGAATTACTTTAAAGTAAACTTATTATCAAGTGCACTAGACTAAACTTTATGACTGGTTTTCAGGACGAAAAACTAAACTTGAGAGTGCACTTCTCAAGTGCACTTGAATGTAAGGTTGGGACTGCATCCAACAGTAGATACATGTAAACTTTAAATGATTATTGGGATTTTGATGTAAAATTACAATATTATTTACTCTAAGCATGGTGATGTTTACCCTATGCTAAGTTTAACTTATGTATATCTGAAAATAACCAAAACTACTTTTTTGAGTAAAACGTACGATATGAACACAATTAAAGTGTTTCTGTTTCATTGCATGTTCTTTTTTGTCAGATCTACGTTTTCCCTAATTTATGTCATAATTCAATGGTCTATTCCAGGAAACTGGACTTTCTCCATCGTTCAACAATGCATTGTGAATTAGTGACTTCTTATGTCTGACCATTTTCATTTAAGCTCTTTTCTATTTGTTGTTGTTATCGTTGTTGTTTCTTTCTTTTTTTTTTTTCTTTAATGAAATACAAGTTCCCTGAAGTATTATTAGGTCTCTAAATATATAAGAAAATAAAAAGCTTAACTCATAAAAAACAACATCTGCTTCTTGACAAACATCACTGTTTCGGCAAATTAATAAGAACAAATTTGAAACTCAAGGTTGTTCCACCATGGCTGTTCCACTGTACATGGCAGAAGTTGCTCCCACGTCTATCAGGGGAACACTTCTCACCCTGTATGCACTGTTTGTTACAACTGGCATTCTCCTGTCGAGCATTATTGCCGGAGCGTTCAGTTTATATGAAGAAACGGGATGGAGGTAAAATACCTTATATTTCAAGTTTTTTACAATGACAGAAATAAAGTACAGGAAATTACTTATAGAAATAATATCAAATAGAAAGATAAAAGGTTGAAATTCAAGAATTCTAAATTGGCCAAACCACTGCCAGGTTAATTTTCATCTCATCAGAAAACACTTTTCATTCTTTTTTGTTTTAGAAATTGTAAAGGAAAGGACAAAATCTTAAAAGTGAATGAAAGAGACCTAATTTACAGCAAGAGTCACCATGTGTCCGAAGATTAAAAGGCTCAACGGATTTTTAGTGACAGACTTTAATTTTTTTGGTTGCCCTTCAGAACCACTGAACGAATTTAATAAAACTTGGCAAGGATATTTTTTTTCCTTTTTTGACAAGCTTCGTTTTTGCAGACTGACTATACGAAATGCTTATATCAGAAATATTCGATTATCTGTTTTTCCTTTCTTTTAAAATAGCATATGCTCTTGGATTGTAATAAGAATTCAGATGTCAGCATAATGTACACGTAATGTGTACTTTGGCATGATCTTACAATGCTTAATCCAAGGTATGACAAAGCAAGTTCAGGGATTTACCTGTTGTACAAAAAAGAAATTACAGATGGGATTACAAAGAATAAATTATGAATGATCATTTGAAAACATTTTGACACGTCTCTCATTTGTTAAAAGTAAGGTAGGCGAACTTTAACCTTTTGATTTATTATAGGTACATGTTTGGGATTGGTACCATTCCTGGAATTATCCAATTCCTCGTCTTTATTGGTTTGCCGGAAACTCCATTTTGGTTAGTTGCAAAGGAAAAGCCAGAACTGGCGCGAGCAACACTTGATAGAATACGACAACACAAAGATAATGAAGAGGAGTTTTGCGAAATACAACAAACTGCAGAAAATATGTCCGAAAAAGAAAGTATGAAAGAATTCCTTTCTTACATATTTGTTTCACATTCTTGTTCTAAAACTTACTCGGTGTTATTTAGGTGCATATCCTGTAAATGTATCTATAGATGATCTCGTACCCAGGCAAATGTTCCGATGAAGGAACCAATGCAACATTAGTATTATAATTAATTCTCAATTATTTTTTTCCTTGACTTTACAAGAAAACTTACAATGCATTAATATTTTGGGACACCTACGCATGACAGGGTGAGAGCAGATTTCTAAGTAATAAAGCGTCAGGCCTTCAGAAAAGAACCTTTTCCTACCCGTTAACCCCACTGAAAAAGGAATAACACCTAAGTTTTCAAATTGCAAAATGCTCATGACATTTAGGATAAGGGAATATTATCAACTACTATTTCAAATTGCAACGTGTTCATAAAATGTCGCAAAGCTTCTATCATAAAAGCTAAGTGTTTATACCTACTTTTTTAATGTATTGAAAGACGAAGTGCACAAGCAAAATTTACTAATATCATATATTTTCTATCATTACACTATAGACAGTGGTAATGTTTATGAGAATTGGCTATAATATACATTTAGTTGATATTTCCAGGCTTCTTCTTAACTGTTAAAAAGATGTTGAAACAAAGCTCCACCATAAAAGCCCTATTACTAGGATGCGTTTTACAATTATATCAACAATTCTGTGGAATAAATTCCGTTATGTAAGTAAAGAAAATATACTTATTAATTGATTGGCAAATATACTATATTCGAATTTATTAGTGTTACTAGACTTGAATGTTTGTTTTAATTTGTTAGGGAAAATTCTGATTCCAAAATTAAATACACTGAAACAGCTGTCATACAGATGTTGAACTTTCTTATCGATAACATTTTTGTGGTGTTTGGAGGTAAGGTTTTTCAACAAATTGTCGGCATTCCAATGGGCACTAACTGTGCTCCGCTTCTGGCTGACATATTCCTTTATTCATACGAAGCTGAGTTCATTCAGTCTTTGCTTTCGCAAGGAAAAAAAAAAAAAAACAATTGGTTCTTGGCTTCAATTTTACTTACAGATATATAGATGACTTGCTTTCATTTAATAATCCTTCATTCGCGGATTACCTTAGCATCATCTATCCAAGTGAACTGGAGGTCAAAGAAACCACAGAAACTAGTAATTCTACTTCGTATTTAGATATTATGCTGTCTTTCGACATTAATGGTCAATTGAACACCTCACTCTATGACAAACGTGACGATTTCAATTTCGCTATCACAAACTTTCCTTTCATAAGTAGCAACATTCCATCTTCACCCGCATACGGCGTATTCATATCTCAGTTAATACGTTATTCCAGAGCATGTTCAAATTACAATGACTTTGTTCTGAGGGCTAGGCGACTTTCAGTTAAGCTGCTCAACCAGGGTTATATATGTGCTAGACTAGCATCGTCACTGAGGAAGTTCTACGGTCGTTACGAGACACGTATTACTCCATATGATATCTCGTTATCCAGACTTTTAAATGATATTCTGGACTGAGACCGATTCCGATCACTTAACACAGATTTGACACCTTCTATACTAGAAGGTTACCTACTTCGACTTCTCCATATATAAATACATATGGAATTCACACGATTTGACTCTTTCTACGGGGTATATGTGACGGGTGTTGCTAGCACGCAGGAGATACTCACTCTCCCGGGCACCTTATCTCACTCCATCACAGGGGTTCACATATGCTCTTCAAGTAGACATATTTTATTATTTTCCATTTGTTTTTCATTTTCACTGATTTTGTATATCCTATGGTTTCATGATTTTTTGACTTGTGGTTTGGATTTATCCATCATCTTTACATCTCGAAGTAGGACATCCAGGTATTTGATAATGAGCATTCGGAACATTTGGTGTAAAGCATTGGTTTTTATCATACATAGCAATGCGTATTACGGGAGGAATTTTGGCAAAACGGAACAATTAAAATATTTTGTCATTCAAACAAGGAAATTTTGTATACATAATTTGCACATTACCGATCGTTCTTTTTTATAAAAAAACCTCTAGAATTGATGCAGAAAAGCTTAAAATTGTACTAACACTAACGATAAATCCCGAGTTTTACCCACAGTGACATTGCTAGACTCCTTGTTTATCTACGTAGATTAATAGAGACCGTGACGTATACGAAAATAATGACACTTGTATAACAATGTTATATCCGACTCTGATCAAGATATGTACGGTAGAGAATTTTTTCTTTCGTGTGCTAAAGACGGTTGATCATATTCTTTTGCGTAAACTCCGATTTCCACATGGACTTTATTGTTTGCATTTTATTGTCCTTTTATTCCATGAACCTCGAGATGCGGTTAACCTTTCAGTACTTCTTCAGTTTTTTGTTTTTGTTTGTTTGTTTTTGTTTTTGTTTTGTTTTGTTTTGTTTGTTTTTTTTTTTTGGGGGGGGGGGGGGTGTTCATACTTTGAACACGTAACTGCTACATTCGATTGTTATGAGGTTAAATGGCATGGATACATGTGGAAGAATATCGAGTAATAAAATAAGATCTAGAATTAAATAAAACGTTAAGGAGTACGACTTAAGAATATTTGATGCAGCATTCGAAAACAGAAGATATAAAATATTTAATTCTAAAAGAATTCTGCACGAAAAATAAAACACTGCAACAGGTCTGAGCAACCAAAGGAATAGATGACGTTATTACGGATTTCTAGCCGCCGAAACTCGAATAGTACGCATCTTGTTTAGTAGTTCTGCGGTGTTTCCTAAAGTAATTTTCTTGACCGTTTTTATTTTATGTGAATGTAATATCAGGACAGCGCACATCTGTACCCATAGCAATTTATTGCATCAAACGTGTTTGTCGCAAGTCATTTAGATTCTGTTCAGCGATGCAGAAATTGATGGAACCCAAAACACATTGCACACACAATATGTAAAGTGCAAATACATTACCAAATTCACCTGAAAGTAATAGTTACTAGGATTTCCCTATGGGTCATTTCTTTTTTCGTAATGACCATTAACATGGCAAAAACTGTGGTAAATCTTGTAATATATCCATCTAAATTTCTTTTTAAGGCTTGAAAAATTTTAGCATTGATAGCAGAAATTTCGATTATTTCATTGCGAACTGAAATTCATTTTAACAACTATCGACAAGATAGAGGATCGATTTAACAAAATGCATGGTGTGTTAATTGAGATTGTCTATTAAGCAATCTTCTGAAATCTTCTCTGAAACCTGAGTTTTACCTTCACATTTGAAATTGTAATTTCTAGAAGGATCTTCCTTTCACCTTAAGTACATAGACCACGATGGGCGGTATTGTACATGTCCTTCAGATATAATTCTGACAATAATTTAGTCCTATTTCAAATTAAAAGAAATTAGTGAAATTCGTTCTTGTATTATGCCCATTCAGAATATTTCCTTAAAACATTCTGTCCTTAGTTTTCAGTACAGAAATGAGTTTTCTTTTCAAATATTTATACATGCAGTTTAGATTTCTTAGTTTCTGTTGGCATTCGACTATTGTTTAATGTCTAAATATTCTTATATTTATGTGAATAGACTATACTGACAAACATTACGTGGCAACCCTAGAAAAGATAAGATTAACAAAATTGTGTTCTATATAAAAAATAATGGCATTCACCTGCGTATTTAATAATATGTATACCAACATATCTATAATGTTTGCACTCAAACATGAAATTATTATTTATCCAAAAATATTTTGTAGTTACTACAGTGGTAGTATTCTGCGCATGTCTGGATTTAGTTCAAAGATAGCTATATGGCTAGAATGTATCCCGTTTGCTGTAAATGTGACGTTCACCTGTGTAGGCGTATATGCTGTGGATAAACTTGGACGCCGAATTCTTGCCCTTCTAAGTTTATCTGGTAAAATAATTTTCTTTCTATGGTAGACTCCACAATTTTGTTACACACTTCATATCATTCTTTTTTATTGTAGACTCCCATAGTTGTTTGACACTATGGAGACGCCTTTCAGAACGTTAAATGATAATCTGGCACACTTTGGAATACAGTGATGTCATTTTACCTATCTGAAAAATTACAATCATACCTTTCCGTCAAACTCTACAGGTTTCTACGTGATATTTGCGATGGATGGCACATGCTAGAAGGAGACGGTTTGGGAATCATAATTTTATTTTTAATAAAATGGTTATTAATTGTTACCGTTTTGCATATATACCCTGCAGCTAAGAACCCGATTTGATTTTGTCCGCGTTAACTGGAATACTGCATTCCAATAGTTTCGATATATGGAAAATAATTTAGCGACTATGATCATGTCAAAATTGACCCTTCCGTTTATCCCCGAAAAATTGTTAAATTAGATGACGTCACCAAACTTTACATTTCCAATATACTTCGGACAACCATTTAAAATGTTTTGTGACAAAATATATTCCGCAAAAGCGATTGGTCAACTAACATATATAAAAAATAATGAGGTGGCAGGAAAAATAGAATAAATCTTAAGTATCTGCAGTTTTATAAAGTTCGACATGGTTCTTTTTACGTTTTTATATTTTTAGGACCTCACAATACGCGATATCTGTTGACCCTTGTTCTTTACATGGATGGTTACTTATTAATTTTTAAATGTACGTCCTTTGATTGTTCTGCTGTTACGGTGAGTTGGAAAGTGGGCCCGTAAACCGTTTAACGACACCATTTGTTTGGCTTTTGTCGAATTAAATGACCGTCCTAAGTCGGTATCATAATTGCTTTACAATCAAATATTTTTGTAATGTGTTATATGTGCTAGTATATTATTTGTATTCATGTATCGTATAGCTCCATGGTGACTTCTGCCGCATAACTGAGCCAGTAACTCCTCTTTTTTATCAATTAATTCCTTTGTTAAGGCCAAAAATATGTAATTACATGATGCCTTTTGACTTAATACACATTGGAAGTATCAGTAACCTTAGTGTATCTTTCATTCAGGCTTAGTTGTGTCCTCTGTCATCCTAGGCGTAGCATTCCAGCTAGGAGAAAGTAACTCCCCACAGATATTGATGAATCTCACTTCCTCGTCTTCACATTGTCAATCAGCGTACAGGTAAACGGATACATGTACTTCAAGTAATTTTTTTTCTAATTTTGGGAATGTGTTAATACGATTCAGTGGGATAATTATTTGTTCTTCACTGAAATGTGTTGTGCTTACGTTTAATTGTGGTCAGAAGGGTTTGTAATTCGACCTCTCGGTGTGTCGCAAATATTCCATATTTTTTATGATTGGGATACGCTCTGAAAAACCCCACCTGGCGCTGACATATAAGGTCGGTGTATGGGCTAGACGTTTTGACGAGCCTAAATATATCTTGTAGTGGAGACTGAATGAGATATAAACGTATCCGACATTGAGATATAATAAAAAAGGATGATTTACAAGTTACAAGAAATTCTATTATAATAGTGTAAAACTTGCATTGCTGTTTTATTGGTGAATGTATTTCAGGAAATGTTCCTCATGTGTAGCCGATGCACATTGCGGATATTGCTGGAAAAAGGATGTTGGTTTCAACCACGGAATATGCCTTCAAAGTGACGTCAATACACCAGAAAAATATTCCATGTTCGTTCCGAATACAACATTACAGAATGCATGCAGTAAAACTAATACGGCTGATGGAAGCTTTTCTTGGGGTTATGACTTCTGCCCAACTAAATATTCATGGATAGCTGTTCTGGGATTAGCTTTCTTTGTACTAGCCTTTGCGCCAGGTATGTAGATGTAGAATGTTATGCCAGATAAAAAAAAAAGTACCCAAGGGTAATTTTGTTGTCCACCAATATCTATATATTTCATTTAACCTGACACAACAGCATGACGGTATTGTGACGTCACGTTTTGCTTCTTGCATCAATTGAAGCTGGCAAAAGTACAAATGCTAAAATAGGGTCACAGTGCAACTGTTTCCTAGCACTGACATATAAGGCCAGTTTATGTACAAGTCTCATCTTGTAATCTGACGAAAATTATATGTATATTTAATTTAAGTTTATTATTTATTTATCATTTACGTTAATTAATTCTATAATGATTTCCATAGGCATCGGACCTCTGTCTTGGACTATTAACTCCGAGATTTACCCACAGTGGGCCCGAGGGACCGGCATATCCATCGCTACCTCTATAAAATGGCTTGCTAACCTTGCCGTATCTATGACCTTTCTAACACTAACGGAGCATATCACCACCTATGGTATGTTGATATCAATATTCATTTAAAGTCAAAACATTCGCCCTGTATATCATTATCCACAGTGTAATTATGTCTATACTTGCTGTTTCAAAACATCTTTGAAAAATCTATTTTTAATTGAAAACAAATGCGAGTTTCATTATGTAAAGATAAATTTCAAACGTTTCAAAAATTCTTTACACCTTTGACCATGCACTAATAAGCATGTACATACATTTGGGTTGATAAATGATCGAGTAAAGGGCTTGGATCAGTAACAATAGTGCGACGGCCTCAAATTTAAGGAATTTTTTGAAATGAAAATTTCAAAATTTTATGCTCTTAATTTACTGAAATAAGATTTATATTTGTATGTACTTGCAAGGAATAGCAAAAAGAAACATGGATATCCATGAGCTACAGGACGATGAAGCGCATGATAGAAGAAAATGTCAAAAATCAACGAGATGTTTAGTTTCACAAGGAAATTAGAATTTGCCCCATGAATGTTCATTGACAAAATTTCGCACATTTGTAAGAAATAAAGTATCCAATCATACTACAAAATATTTTGAATGAACATTTGTCGGGCCAACCTTTAAATAAAACTTTTTAAAACTATTGTGAATATTCGTGGTGTGACGTAAAACAAAAATCAATCAATCAATCAAAAATATTGTGTGAAAGTTTCCGTATTTTCCGGAATTGAGTTGCGCAATATTTTTCATCTTAATATTTCCAGCGTATCAGATAAAGATCAAAGCATAATAATTTCCTTTTCCCATAGGGTCCCATGACTAATTATTAAAATTCAAGCAAGATTCACATAACTTTCTGCATCTTAGCTTATATCAAAATGTATGTCAGCCCCTCTTTTATCAGAATTTTAACAGTTTACTTCAAATCATCGACCTTGATTTTGAGAAAATCTTGCTGGAAAGAGGGGCTGACATAAATTTTGATATCTTGCTGGAAAGGGGTTAACCCCCCCCCCCCCAAAAAAAAAAGAAATTGCCAAATTTCAACTGTTAAGAACTTTTCTTAGGTCAAAAAATATTTATATTAGCGAAAAGTTAAAATTTGTGATCTTACCGCACAATCAGTCTTTATTTATAGATTTATCACAAATAATTTCATCCAATCAGAGCCCTGATTCAATGAAATGGTAGTTCCTCCGCACTGCAGATCAGCCAATCACACGTCTCGTTAATAACAATTCTTCGAACCACATAAGACCATAGACTATAATTTTGTATCCCCTGGCAGCAACGCTGCAAAGGGGATAATAGTAATGATGCCGTCGTTGATGGGTGCGTGCATGGGTGCATGTGTCTGAAGAAAAACCTCATAGACACCCTAGACGTCACAGTTTGGCCACACTGGGATGATTCATAAATATAATGAAAGATCCCTATTGATTTTGGGGTTAAAATGTCAAGAGTTTAAGGTCATTAGAGAGCATCATAAAAACCATATATACACTATAGAAGTCACCGTTTTGGCCCTACTGGGTTCATACTTCACATATGGAGTCAACCAGTCAATGGTAAGGGTCAATGTAGTATCATGATTTTTGCTGCCGTATGAGGGGATGCCATGCTGGGCGTTGAACTAGTTTTTGTTGTTTCCTTTGTAGATTAAAAAATCTACTACTGTCTACTACAAATCCGCTTATTTTTTTCTCTGAGATTTATGTATGTGGTTATATTACATAAGAAGTGTCATTTATTCGTCTGCAGTAAAAATTGCAAACGTTAAACTCAGAATATATATCAATACATAGTTTGACGCCTATGACCTCACTCTTTTTCCTTTTTGGTGATTATTTCCAGAAATCCATGATTTTCCATTAACAAGAGCAACACCAACATAGTACAATGCGTCGATATAGTATTTCAAACGCAAAAAAATGTCTGAATGTGCATTTCTTAAAAAAAGATTTAATCAATCAAATACACAGTGACCTTGACCACATGATCTTCGTCAAGGTCATGTCACAACATTGAGACGTGGGCAACAGTTCTGTGAGATATTATTCAGATCGATGAACGTTGTAAACGGTTATGAGCAAGATATATTCTACCAGTCATATATATTGTGACTTTAACCTTGGAAGTATAACCTTAGCTCAAAGTCACGGCACACCGTCTTCCCATAATGACCATTCCTACCAACTATGAAGTTAATCTAACAAAGTGTATAGAAATTATGACTGAGATTACCTTGATTGGCTTCCAAAAATCTGTGATTTTTCATCCAAATTCAAACTTTTGCATTCATATTTATAAAATTTTAGAAATAAAACGTGAAAACTTCCTCAAATACCTAAATTCCACATTTCTATCAGAAAAACAACAACACCTTTGTTTTCAAAGAAGGGCAAAATTAAGCTCTTACTGACCCTAGTCCTTTGTTAAAGTCACTGGCAATCAGATCATCGCAAAAATGAAAAGAGAGTTAGGCTGCTGCAAAATGTACAGAATATAAAGTACTTTCTTAATGTTACATTAATTTAAACTTATCCTTATACCAACACATCAATATAATATGACCGGGATCCTACAATGTTTGTTTGTGACACCTTCTATACATAAGTTTTTCATTCCTAAGTCATATATGCCTCACTGTATGTTTTGTATATTTATTGCTGCGTGTGGCTTGTCAAATAGGGGGAATTTACTCTTGGGTGTCAATGGCTCATGAATGTCGACTGCGATGTTTGTTCTAATCAAATACCGCAATTATCTTCGTATTTAATAATTTCATGTCATTATGCCTCAAGAAAGATAGATCAGGTGCTCTTGTCCTTTTTTTTTTTTCGCTTTTTTGGTGTCTGTTGTCACCTTTAACTTTCGCCATCATCGTGAGACCTCACATTTTATGTTTAGCGTGCACTCTCTAATGATAAAGCCCTTTAAAACTGTACCAAGGTCATTGACATTATGACCGTTGACCTATATTTCCATTTTCTTTTTATATTCGTTATATTCTGAATGAAGTACTACTGCAGGTTAATGTTTGATTAAATGCTTGTTTTATTACAGGTACATTTTACCTCTATGCTGGTATTTCGGCATCTGGAATCATTTTGTTGTATTATATCTTACCGGAAACGAAAGGGAAAAGCTTAAAAGAGGTTGAGGAACTTTTCCAAGGGAAGAGAAAAAAGACAACAATAGACAATGGGCATATGAATGAAGGATTTGAGAACACAAGACTGTAACAATAAATATATGTATAAACATGTATAACTTGTAAATGCATGATGAAGTTCTTATTACTTTACAAGTAAACAATGTATATTGTCTTATGATACATGACTGACCAGTATTTAAAATTATATGTTAGCTATCAGGATACAAAAAAAAAAAATAAATAAATAAATAAATAATAATTCAAGGTCATATCAAAGTAGATTTTCTTAAAATGACACATAGGTATATACGAATATACGGGTATAAAAGACTACATCTTGTAATGAAGTACGTGATCCTCACCATGTTCTGGGGTCTGAACAACTGTGGTCTGATTTGATTCACATATTCTTGGAATTTTGTGGATTTATTGTATTTTCTTTTCTGTCACAAAATAAAGTTTATAGTATATATATATATATATATATATATATATATGTGTGTGTGTGTGTGTGTGTGTGTGTGTGTGTGTGTGTGTGTGTGTGTGTGATTAAACGTGGAAGATTGTTTATGAAAATTTTCCGTGAATTTCTTTTAGGAATCGTAGCAAAAATCAGGTTTTTCGTTTGCCGAAGATTTCAGGACTCTTTGGGTCGTTGGTCTGGTCAGATAAAGTGTACTGTAATGTCTTCAAACATACGTTCACTTACACAGTATACATAAATCTTCTATAGATAAAAGCTGACATACATACAGGTTATGGCCATATTCTACATGTATCGCTCAACAATTATTATCAGCAGACAGATGACCTACTAGGAAGTCTGAACCTATCATTCTAGTGCACAAGACATGTGCAATGCAAATTCGTTTTTATTTTACTTTAAGTTACGATATTGGACAAGTACAGTCGATATTAAGTTTTACATGAATCAGTAATACATTATTCGTTTACATCCCGTGCGTTGGAAACCCAATGCATTCCACTGAAGTCGAAAAAGTATCTTGATTTTATTATTATATTTGTTTTGATATGACACCGTTGTATGCGTTCGGCAATATGTGGTTTCGTTTTGACAGAATTCATAGACTTATATAGCAATAATTGTAAAATACAACTCAGTTTAACTTGTGCTGTCATTCCGCAGCGAAAACTATAATTGTTTCTTCATGGTAGACAGGAAGGTATTACAAAAGGTATTTTTATTCAAAATTAGTCAAATCATAATATACCTGAATACCTTTTATATATAATATAGTGTGGATGTTGTGTCAACATAACATGTTAAGGCCATTTTAACATGGCGTTTAGCTATTTTCGTACCCTCAGTAGTGCTGAGCACATGCGTTTGCGTTAACACTTTACCGCCACGTTGGCTTGCTTTTACCTTTAATGTACTTGTACATATGGAAGGACTTGTAATACAAATACAATATTTAAAATTCAAAGAATTGTGGTCCCCCGCTGTCGGCGTTCTGTGAGTAAGGACCTACTTTTTACGGTTAAAAAGTTACATTGAAGTAAGTTAAAGGTCACGGTCAAGGTCACATGATAGAAAATTCTGGTATTAACGGGAGGGATACAGAAGCCAAGTCTGAAGGCCGTTCGTCTTACGGTTAAAAAGTTACATTGAAGTAGCTCAAATATCACCGACAAGGTCACATGATTAAAAAATTTGTTACCAACGGAATTAGGGACACCCATGCCAAATATCAAGGCCCCACGTCTTACGGTTAAAAAGTTTTCACCAAATTTTCGTGACAAACGGATACACAGACAGACAAATATTATATAATATTCCAACGCTTTCGCGAAAAGTGGGGGACAATAAACAGCTTACATGTTAAGGAATGAATATTTAGATATTGGATTCAATTTAAGATCATTGAATACAATGCAACTTACTCCTATTTTGCTACGATAGTAATGCTATCCTCTTAAACTTTTCTATAAAATCCTTATACTAACTGTTGCCATATGATAAAAAAAATATATAAACGATACCGTTTACTGCCCCTACTTCTATTACAGTGATCGTTCGTCATAAAAGTTCATCAGAGAGTTGTTATCAATTCAGGATATAATGTTGTCGGTTTGACGTTTTTTGAACATTATAGAATTTCTAGAAGATCTTGTCGATTTGCAAAAGCATTGAAAAGCCTGTAAAATATAACAAAAAGACAAATAACCTCTCGTTTAATACACATCACTTACGTAAGGAATTACAGTTGTGTCGACCCTGTTATTTTGTTAAAATTAAGTAAACAAGAAATTCCTTCAAACACAATTGTAATTATAGAATATTCATGCAACAACGATACTATCCATGAGTATTTGTCTCAGATTTCAGGAAATTTATAGCTTAGGATTTATATAAAGACATGATATCTGGAAATTGTGAAAACTGTCAATCTGAATTTAAAACAAAAGCCGAATTTCACCTTCGTTTGACAATATTGCGTACAGTATATAGGGGAAAGTTTTGCTGACAGTTGAATTGCAAGTGTGTCCTTGGTATAATGCACAATGCAATAGTACTGTAGTCTTATCTGTCACACACTTCCGTGTGCAGTAAAAACGATTAAAGTTCGTCTTGAAATAGGTAAAAGCTACATACTACACTTGTTTCTGGATAAGCCATAGTTTGAGTTACATAATTCCACGCAAAGTCATATATTGATATGTACAGAAGTTCAACCTGAACACCACTTTTCCAAAACTTAAATGCATAATAAATATCAGATAAAAACAATTCTTTCTTTTCTTTATTTTCATTTTTTCAAGATAAATGCACATGTATGGTGACAGCATCTGTCACTGTTCTGAAATCTATATCTATACATCGCGGGATCTTTTTACCTCTTAGTCTACCGTGACCTCGTGGTTTACTGTCTCATCTGAGAGAACGCACTCTTATACGGCTTCGGCGGAATTCGAACCCGGCATCCCTTGGTCACAAGACAAGCCATTTGACAACGCCGACTTCCTAAAGAATAGACCCATCCATACTTTCGTCATATCAGCAAAGTACTATCTAAAAGAAGAACTATTTTAGCGCAAAAAGTTTATTTTTGTCATGTCTACAATTATGTTGTTGTTTAAGATGATGTTATTAGCACATACAAAGAGCAGAGTGTTGATAATTTCACTTTATTTCAGGGTATATCTCAAGTTACTGTTCCTACTTTAAGCGCTACCTTTATTGTGTATATTATTATGATACAGACATGCATCTGCACTTTCACCAGTGAAAAATTCGGGAAATTTCACCATGAAAAAGGCAGTGTAGTGTTAAACAAAATATCTTAACTTTTCTTTGTTTATAATAATCACCTTTTTAATAAGTTTTCTATTCAAATCTGTTTAACTGAAAATTCTGATTTTATGTAGAAATGCAAAACACCTTATCACAGTTATGATTAGTACAGATGGTTAAGTGGAGAATGTGCTAGTCTTGTAATCTGATGGCTTCGCTAGCTACGAAATTGACTGAAGTTATGTATAGTGTATAAATTCAGTTCTTGCAGAAAAAAAATCAAGATTGAATTGTAATGTTTTAATTACAATTATTCAGATATATATTGAGCAAATCATGAGGAAATTCATGGGGAATTATCGTTCACTAATTATAATATAGTAAAGGAAATAAATACTCCATTTTCAATCAATGCATTTCTACAGACTTCAAGATGATTGTAGTGTCAGTTGCAAAATCTTTTCTAGTGTTTCCAACCATTGTTTTTATGCCTGAATCATATACATGAGTAAAGGATTCAGAATTAAACTTTTTTTCTCAAACATTTATCCCAAACACTTATGAACTTAACATAGGATAATTATGATCTTGATATATGAAATCAGATATTCCAAAACATATCATTAAATACATGTATACCACTATATTCAAGTAATATTGTAATTGTACTTGAATCTACATTTATTCTTGTTTTTTAATGTTATATTATTATTGATGAACAAATTCATGTAAAACTATGACTTTTATATGGTAGACGAAAAACCGTCTTCACAGTGTCAGGGTTTTGCGATTCCTTATCTCCATGCAAACTCCAGACAAAAATTGTTTAAACATTCCAAAGTTGGTGTAGCTTGGCATTATTTGTTTGGTGTCATGTTTTACCATGGAACCAATCAGGAAGCAGTTTGCAATGAACAACACATTTATGTGAATAATGACTTTTGACTCAAGGGTCGCATGAAAATATTAAGTCGCAAAACCTTGACACAATCTGTGAATGACAGAGGTAGATTTGGCCTTACTGCATGTACATCATTAGGGTACTAAAGACAAGCGCACCTATATATAGTTTGAGAAAGAACTTTTAGCAATGTAGTAAAAATACAATGTAGTAGATGCCAGTGTGGTGGAAATTCCAAATCTGCCTACAAGATCTTCAATAAGGAGACATAACACATGATCATCATGATTAAAACAAACTCATGTTTCAGAGTAAATTTCTAACAAAGTAACATAGTAAGAAATTTACAAACCACTCTTTTATACTATAGTTTAGTGGGTTGCACAAATGATTGGCCCTTTCCATTCTTTCATACGCTTAACCCTACCCTGCAATACTCTAAAATATCATTAAAAGACTGGAGTGTACTATGTAGGTATTCCAGTATAGAACTTGACTTTCTAATCATTTTTCAAAATGCTTAAAAGATTTAAGTACAGGCATTACCCGTTTCGCTACAACGAATATTTTCAATTTGTATTTTTGTTCTACTTTCTGAGTAAGTTTCATTTTCAAGGCATACCCATCACCGACAGACTGTGTAAAAAATGGTAACATGAACTTTCATTTTAAACGAAATAAGCTTTCTCATATAATCCATAAAGGCAAAGCACATCATGCTCAACCAAATGCAAATCACATTACCATTCCCTTTCCAGTAGTGTACATGTTTAATACCATTCTGAGGTAATACACAAATGCAGAAGATGGTTTCAGCATGGAAAACCCTAGACTCCCTTTTTCATTTGGAATTTTAACCTATAAAGTTCATGTCATTGTACAACCTCCACCCCCCCCCCCCTTTTACATCACACATTAACACATGTATACACTTCTACATACCACCTTTCCTGCCTGGGACCTCGATCAAAATGTGTTGGAACTTCTTTCAAAATTTTCGAATTAAAACAAAATCCAATGTTAAAATTCATTGATACAAATGTTCATACCGGCCCACACGTGATGTTAACACTGGCTACTTTGACAGTTGTGCTACATATTTCTGTTATATTGAATGAAAGTAACATAAAAATCGATTTGAAATTAATATTTATACTAACCTCTACATGGTTAAAATAGTTTTTTCTTAAAGGTGCAGCGTTTGATTTAATAATTTGGCACATTTTTATCTTCGCTTTTACTACACGTTTATTGCATTTCCGCGAGTGCGTAATGGGCTTTTTTCCCATTGACCTTTGACACGTTACGCAAAGCCGCTTATATCGCTTAAGTGTGGATTCAACTATTACAAATGGGTGCTGTCCTCGCATAACATACAGGTTCACGTGAAAAGATGTAACGATGACTGCTTTAGCACACGCTTCAGAACTACTCGACCAGACGCGCATTAACGCGATTTCTTCCCGCGTGCCATTGGTTCAGTCGCACATTCACATGCTTAATTGTTTTTATGCCGTGGCACGGATGAAGAAAATAAATTTCTAATTAAATGAACGCGAATATCACCAAATATACGTGAATAATTTATAATTGATTATGGAACTCATATTAAAAAATTAAAACGGATTATTTAACAGATGAAAGTATCGCCCAGAGTATTTATAGAAAAAAATCTTTTCCCGGTTTATACTGTCGCATTCTTTTTAAATTTCTTAAGTTATTGTGTATTTAGGTTTTAATGTATTTATAAATTTACTTATAAATTTATTTATTTCTTTTTATAATTAATATTATTATAATTACTATAGTTTTTAGTTCTAAATTTATTAATAATTTTATTTATTTGTTTACTTATCATTATTACTACTATTATTATTTCATTATATTTTTAATGTTAAGAAATTGCATCCACTATTTTTTTAATTCATCCTCAGCTCGTAATGGATTTATTTATTCTAAATATTTTTTTGCACATCTATATGCTCTTATATTTATATATACCGTATATATTGCGCTTTTCCTTCAAGTCCTTCTATATGTAAAAATAAGTATAAGTTTAAACTTGTAAGCAGTCGAGCGTGACTGTCTAGCATCCTAACCTGGTCTAGAAGTAAAGTTCACGTGGAAATCTGCGTTAAAACAAACGGTGTGCTCGGTTGTCCTGAGCGCACTAGAAAGGTAAACCTCACCTTAGCGCGAAGTTCACATATGTTATCAAGTGACACACCATGGGTGAGACCATGCAACATGTTCAAGCATTTTCAGACATTCAAACTGGACGAAGTCTCCAGTTAAATTCTTGAAAGTAAATGACAAGAAATATTTGACTTGACAATGAAACGATTTGGCGAATTTAAAGGGATGTATGCAAGGATTGCAACCCCCCCCCCCTTTTCCCGGTCGGAAAAGGGCATTTTCGACCACTTTTACGACTGCAACACCCCCTCCTCCTCCCGATCGAATCGTGTAGACATAAATCATTGAAGGCTGCACCCCACCCCTTTCAAAAAATTATAGATTATCTATTAATTAGTGGTTTGGTGTACTGTCTCGCTATAAAAATCCTTGAACAAGAGTTGAACTTAACCATTTATTAACCTGATTCTATATCTAATTATTATTTATATCTCATACGACCATAGTGATAAGTAGCTCACCTGGACTGCAGTCATAGTCATGTGTCCAGTCTTTGCAATTTAGCACTAGTTTTTGCGCTAAATTCAGGGCCGAGTGACAAACCTGGTGTGGCCCAGTGGATGAGATGCTCAGCTTCTGACTGAAAGGTCCCATGTTCTTTTTTCGTCTTTGGGACACCAGTATTTTGTCTTTCGGATGAGACATTAAACCGACATCCCGTGTCACGGTAGGCATGGCACGTAAAAGATCTCTCATTGCTTCCTTTGGGTTTGTTGCAAAGTTTAAGATGTCTATGCGGTGCATCAGGGAGATGCCATCACCATATATGTGATATAATCGTAGAGTGATGTAAAACAATAATCAATCAATCAATGAAAAAGTAGTGCGATAAAAGTCCAAGGGGGTACCCTTTTTCACAATAAATATGTTCCATACGTCTCCGAACCAAATACACGAGTGATTTGGAACGGTGTATAAAGTAGCGTAAAGTTGTACTGTGGTCTATTTCGAAACTAAACCGTTTTATATACATATATTCAGACGATGCATTTCTTACACATTATGTGAAAGTTTCTTTGATGCTTTCGTGGTAAAGTACGTACTACACATTTTTGAAAGTAATTTATTATATAAGAAACTTTCGGTTTATATCTGAAGGTTACATAACTGTGTTGTCACTTATGTTAAATTAAGCTATGATGGACTTCTTCAAAGGTAAGTTTATGATTTAATTAAACATGATATCAAGCACTGAGCATTCTCTACGACTTTGTATGTGAAAAAACTGGGTTCAAAGTGGAGGGCAAGAATGCGGGAAAAAGGATGGGGGAGAGGGGGGCGGGGGTGTGAGAGTGAAGAGAGGGGGGTTGCGACAAAGGCCCTTGATTATTCAGTCCTATGACAAACGCATTCTTAACTCTCAAGGAAGCTGTATATATCGTTTAGATAAATAAGATATGCGATAAGATAAACGCATGTCTTTGTAATTGCTGTTCTTGGTGTCCGATTCAAATCAAATAAATTTAGTTTTTGAGTGTGTTTTCGGAATTTATGAATGGTGTATTGTTTCAGAAATTTTCCTTAAGATGTTATGATTTTTGAACTGAAATCTATAAGTATTACTGTAGAAATTGACGTGGGAATTGAACAGCTTCGGAACCTAAAAATAAAAATTACGATAATTTGAAGAACAGAAATAATTAGTAATACCCATGCCGAAAACTTGTTCTTTTCACTACATTCGTCAAATGGTTGATTCGGGCTGAATATATCAACAAACTAGTACATTCGAGTGATTTACATCGGTGTGTTCAAAACTATTGTTTTCTGAGTACCATTTTCACTTTTTATTTTGTTTAATTAATTTTTACATGGAATACTCTATTCCTCCTCACCTGAATTTATTTATTGCTAACTTTCAACTTTAAACAAGACAACGGGGTAAGAAGTTGTCAAAACAAAGACACAAAAAATATTGAAATCTACATACTGCATTTTTTTCAGTCGCTTTAAGGGCATCAGTTGTATTTATCAAACGTCATTTTAACATTCTTATGTCATTGGATTTCTTATGAAAACCTTTGCTTAGTACATCATTGCGCCATTTCACCTGATTGTGACCACGATTAAACCGATAAAACTTGTTACGAGTTATACTAGTTTATATAAAATATGGCATTGCGGGTATGCACCGGTCAGCAGTTGAACTAATTCTTTCATGGCATATTATCCCACTTCTGATTCATATATTTTTTCAAACATTTGATAAAGATTAAAAATCGAAAGGAATGCATTCTTATTGCACCGAACTCTTAAGGCGCTGGTCAAACCTGACAGAAATATATATCCCAAGATCTTATATTTTTTTGTACTTTGGTCTTAATCTGTTAAGACGTAGAATAAACACGGGGACAATTATATGAAGGTAAATTGTAAAGCATGAAATCTACTGTGTTCTAGAAGGATCCCGTGTTTCTGTTCTGTACGTCCTGATGAGTAAATGTCACTCAAAATCATTCTGATACTTTCAAATTTTACTATATGATGAAAAGACCAGGTGAGCAGTAGAGACCCGCCGGACCACTATTTTACTCGTATCCACGGACTGATTTATTTGTATATTGAACAGGAACTGTCCTAATTTCTGACTTATCGCTTCATGCCTTTATAACTGACCAATCATAACACATATCTCATGTTTCCTCGTATTGTGTCTAACGGTATAATAGACAAAACGATTCGATTCTAAGTAGTTAGTTGTGTCAGTCGCTAGTCAGACGATTCAATTTTACAGGTATTTATATTAAGAAATTTGTCAAGGAAAATAATTCAAAACATAGTGATGATTACAAACTTTTCTATGGCTACTAATGACTTATTAGTTATTTAATTAATATGCTTTTTATATAGATCTTTATTATTATAAATAGTTCTATTTCATTTCTTTTTCTTTTATTAATTCTTTCTTTTATTGCTGCTGTTGTTGTCTTAACCTTAATATTTCTGCAATTAAAACTTGTATATTCTATTAATATATTCGTTTTCCTAGTTTTATCATTTTCCACTTGAAAAACCTATTGTACCGTGCGCTATTCATGGAAGATAAATTATAAATGTTTAAATGGATTTTCATTAATGTTAGCTTTTTTGTGGTTTGTGGGAACGTGAGCCTGTAAACCGGTTAAACACACCAATCTATCACCCCAAATCTGTACCATACCTGCATTACTATCAAAAATTTGGTTTATGTCTTTTTTCTTCTATGCTCTGTATATATGTATTCCTGATTTTTTTTTTCATAATTATAAAGAGTTTCTTTTATAATGAGCCGAAATTTCTAAAATAACAAATCAGTCAATAATACTTCAATAACGGTAAGTTGAACTACTCCAAAACACAAAGAGAAATAACTCAAATTAAAACAACCTTCTCTACACACTAAATACTATTTTAGATTTTGCAAAACACAGAGCGGTCAATATCCGTTTTCAAGAACAATGTTTAATTTAATACTGTAACTTCGGGAAAAAATAAATTGGTACATTACCAGCACGTTTCAGTCTTTGCTAATAACGATGTCTGAGGCTTTAATAATAAAATAAATAACAAGAAGGAATATCGCCTTAGCACATGCAAAACGCAGGAAGGTTTTGAACTTTCCTTTTCCTGTTCGTATAAATTAGGGTAACATTTAAAATGTAGGTCAAATGAAAGAGAAAAGTCACTAGATAATGGCCTTGGAGTAATTTTAAAGGGATTTATTAATAAAGTATGCGCGCCAAATATGAGGTATCTATCTCCCATACATCATGGCAAAGTTAAAGTTGACAATAGACAACAAATAAATAAATAAAAAGACATACAGACCAATGCAATATGGCTCCGATTTATCGATCTATTCCTACGTGTTATCCAAACTCATTAAAAGCAGTCTTTATTCCGCTTAACTTTTTGTCCCATTGCAGATAAAGATCTGGCGATACCCCGTAAGGGTTAACGTTCTGGTGAACTCGGATGACCTGCCAGTCACAGAAACGGCTATTTCTCGTAACCAATCAATGACTCGGTTAGCACGTGCAAGTGACGCAATATGTAACATACTGTTCAAATGCTACCTTGTGGGACACGCACGCTGGGGATGTTGATTTCATTCCTAGGCGATTCACAGATTGGCTGAAAAGCAGAATTCACCAGAGCATGACTTTACGGAGTTTCCACAGATCTTTATTCGCAATGGGACAAACAGAGAAGCGGAATTAAGTTATGGTTTTAATCCGAGTGCGTGGTATTGTCCTCTTACGTTTTATGACATGAAGATTATATATATATTAGTACACTGTAAATTTGCATTGTCTTCTGTTTTCCCTTTTATCACATTTTAGTAATGAACTACAGCAAACTCTGAGCACAAATGACGGAGTTGCTAGCAATATAGTGGAGTCTTACTCCTCTGGATACCTAGTCTCTGAGTTTAAGTAGTGTCTTGTGATACATTTTGGAACTATTTTCTTCTACATTCCTTTAAACTAAACAAGGGAAAAAAGATAATAATCATCATGTTTTCTTTTTAGAAAAAAAATATCGGTTATGATGTACAAAACTATCTTATTGCTGTGTGCGATCGCTTCAGCACTTGCAGGTAAAGTTTTTGGTTATACGCAAAGTAAAAATAATACTTAACATTACAAAACTGCAGACTTTCTTCTATTTTTAATTTTTACTTTCTTGTAAAAATCATTGTTGAGTTTAGAGATTCATATTTGCTTCTAGCATAAATATAGAACATATATACTTTATTATTTAGTGCACCATATGCGCATTTCGACAACTTATGTCTCTTCAATGATGCTCGTGGACAAAGGATTGGAATTCTCAAAATATATAAATATGTGTTATGAAACTTATGTTTTCATTTTGAACAGTTAGAAAATCGCCATGTGAGTGTAACCCTTGCCAGAATGGAGGTGTATGCGCACACCACCATGCATCGTACATGTGTTTATGTCCAGCAGGATTTTCAGGACAAAACTGCGAAATCGGTAAGTCTCCATATCTTTTTTTTTAAACTAAGGAACTGGTGATACCTCACTTTTGCCATTAAAACTTTTGCACATTAAAACAACAAGGCACACTCTTCATTATAGTAGTTCCTTCTTTCTTTCTTATATTTGGCGTTCTAAACCCCTCTCCTCTCCTTTCTCATTGTTTTATTTATTTTTGTTTTCTTTACATGAAATGAAATATTTAGTTATCTAATTAGGGAAAATTTGAGGATAAACAATGGGCAGATATATAGTACCCTTTAAAATTCTTTGTTTAGCCGAAGACCGATGTGCTTGCAATCCTTGCCAAAATGGTGGAATCTGCAAGAAAACACGAGGCGGTTTCACATGCACCTGTCCTAATGGATATGGTGGAAAAGATTGTAGCATACAAACAGGTATCCATTTGAAATACATGCTTTCATTCAAATGAGTTCCTCTTACTTTCTATGAAATACTACAAAAATTTCTATGTAGTTTACTACAGAAGGACGTAAGAGGAACTGATTTCGCTGGTTATCGCTATTTTGATGTAGTATAAATTAAAGTCTTATGCCCAGGCGATTCGTGCCTGCTTAAATCTCATTGACACTGAAAAAGTCATGTCCTAAGGAATAATCATTTATTTCCTTAAACAATCAAACAAGGATGTTTACAATTTTAAATCTATCCTAGGTATCATAGTAAACATACTTAAAGTACATGATTCCTTTTGAAATATTGATACATTATCACTTATTTCCAATAGACCGGAAAACTTCATGTGAGTGTAACCCATGTCAAAATGGCGGAATATGTGCTGATCATCATTTATCTTATACGTGTCTATGTCCAGCAGGATTCTCTGGAAAAGATTGCCAAATCGGTTAGTGTGTATATATTTGTACATTTAACTTTTTCTATTTAAATATAACATTCAAAAACATACAGATAACGTAGAGTATTACGTACATGTGAGATAACAGTGAGAAGCATCTGAATCGGAATAACAGAATAAATCAATTATCACTGTTTGTAAAAGAATTCGTAAAGTATTGGATTAAAATTTTTACTACAGAGTTCCACAGTTTCGGCCTTGTCTGATTAGACATTAGTTGTCGAATTGTGCATAAGGTACAGCAAATTAATACATATATATATATCCTTATATTTATGCTAATGTTAATATCATTTGAACATTTTCTTTGAACCCATTTCCCTCCGTTTTGTATATTTGCAACTATCCTATTCTGCTTATTTTACACTAAACTGATTTAAATAAAAAAAAAAAAAAAAAAAAAATGAAACAGATAAAAAAGGGTATAGGGCATGGATAAAGTTAAGCTAGCTGGCACCGTCTTCTTTCTTTGAAGTCATGCTTTTGATGTGGTTGACCATCAAGCACTCCTTCTGAAATTAGAATTATATAAATCTGACGATGTGTCACTAAACTTTATAAATACATACGTCAGTAAACATTATCAACGTGTAGCAATAGGAATTAAGTATTAAAACCCCTTCCTATTATTTCAGACGTTCTCCAAGGCTCAGTACTTGGTCCTCTTTTATTTATTATTTTCATGAATGATCTATCTCTTCCTGTTGAACATTTAAACATTGGCATATTTGCAGACGAAACATCAGTGCACAATTCACAGGGTAATATTATCTCTGTTCCAAATAAGTTGATGTAGGTAACATAAATGATTGGTGTTCATAAAATAAAAGGATTATAAAAATAATTTTTTAAGACTTCCAAAAAAAGGGGGGGGGGGAAGGGGTGCTTGGCCATTTTTCACATTTTCAACTTTTTCTGCAAAACTATTGGAAGGATTTTAATAAAACTTGGTAGAAATAAATAACTTATGGCCCCCTTCAAATTACCGTGTATGGACAATCTTCTTCAAATTCGCTGTATGCAGAGACAAACAGTATGCATAGAAATGATCTACAGGGATGAGTGAAGAAGTGTTATCATTTTGGATCTCTTCCAAAATCAAATTTCAGAAGTTTTTTCAACTGTTTTTTTTTTTACTTCAATGCAAAAAAGTGTCAGATTCCCTTGTTAATAGATGATAATTTCTTATGGACTATTGTGATCTAAACTATGGCAAGGTATGTTATTTTGAAAGAATTTGTCAATATTTATGATTTTTTTCCAAACGAAGGTGTATAGGGATAATTCTTCAATTTTTTAACCTCTGCATGTTAAACCACATGAAAGATTTTGATGAAATATATTTTACATAAAGTACTCTATCAATTTTGTACGTTTTATCCAAATTGGTCAACAAGTGGGGCCCCCATGTCTAGAAAATGCCTTAGAATGGTACATATACCACTTGGTAATTAAAGTATGAAAAGTAGCGTGTCAAATCCAGCTGTAGTCATTTTGTTTTCCATTTCTTTGCACATCTAAATTGATTGATTGGTTTTTGTTTTACGTCACACCACGAATATTTCAAGTATGTGGTGACGGCATCTGCCTGATGCGGGTCATACCAATTTTGACCTTTGCAACGGACCCACCCGAAGCAGTGAGGGATCTTTAACGTGCCATGCATACCACGACACGGGGCCTCGATTTTTACTGTCTCATCCGAAAGACATGACACCGGCATGACCAGAGCGGGACTCGAACCCCGGCCTCCCGATCAGGAGTCCGACACGATACCACTAGGCCACGCCGGCTTTGCACATCTAAATAAGTTTTTGATGTTTCACAACACTCAACATATAAAATAAAATTGGATGTGGACAGTATTTGAAACACTTGTTGTTGGTGATCCCGACTTGAAATCAGTCAACAAAAGGCCCCACCTAAAGAAATGACTAACTTGTTGCCCTGAATCACATCTTGCAGAGACAAAGCAAATGTTTAATATCAAAAGCATCTGAATGGATGGGCTGAAAAGTGTTGTCGTTTTTGATTCGGGTCGGATATAAAATTTTACGTATATTCAACATTTACGTTGTGTTATAGTCACAGTAATGCAAAAATAAATGAGTCTTATTCGTTCCTGCATGACTGATTATCTAGTTCCTCAGGTCAGCGATATAAGCCCACTCGGGCCTCTTTTTTCAAATATAAAGATGCTCATGGTTTGAATTTATCTTATAACTGTATTTGTTCTGATAGAAGGCCCCAGGGAAGAATAGCTGTACTATTATTATTATTATTATTATTATTATTATTATTATTATTATCAACAACATTATAATTATTATTCATGTGATTTTATTTCAGTCGAGGATAGATGTACCTGTAATCCATGTCAAAATGATGGGATCTGCAAAACAACAAAAGAAGGTTTCACATGTACCTGTCCCACTGGATACGGAGGAAAAGATTGTAGCATACAAACAGGTAAACTTAAAAATAATGCTTTCCAAAACATACTGATTTTTATGTATATTGGCTAACAATGTTAAATTTCTTGCATATTTTTTACTAGTAAATTCATTATTGGTATTCTAAATCCTTTATCATGTCCAAATATTTTTAAAAGATGAAAATCTGATAAGGATTTATATGACGAACATACATATTATATTTAAATGAGTACGATTTGTGATAAAGTTATAATTATTATTATATTTTAAATAGCATTATATGTTATATAAGTTACTGTTTACCCCTTCATTTATCATACCGCTTCGCATACGCGATTGTAGTTATGAAGCAAATTCAGAATTTTCCTTGTTTTACTATAAAAGACCACGATTCATTGTTATGGACAAATTTAATGTAACAGAAACAACATACCATAATTTGAAACCAGTTGCCACGAAACAGATGTACCTAAATTTCCATAATGAGAGCTCTTTCAAGCACTAGTAATTAAATAGTAACGAGAGTTTATTGTTCCAATAGATATTTCTTATCATACTGTTTGTGGTGTCACAATAATTTTGGTAATGTATATTCACATTATGCATTCCATGTCGTAGGTATAAAATCACAATGTGAGTGCAATCCTTGCAAGAATGGTGGTATATGTACAGACCATCTTACATCCTATGCATGTCGATGTCCAGAAGGATATTCTGGAAAAGATTGTCAAATCGGTAAGTCTGCAAATACTGGTCAAAAATAAAAGTAAACGGCTGTACCTCGCAGTTTTAAATTATGAACGTTTTCAAAACTTCTAGATGTCACGGCATATTATAGATAAGGAATTATAACTTTAAGAGCAGATCTTATTCGGAAAAAAACCCCAGGTCATGCAGTATAAATTAAGACAATAAAATAATCATATTTTTTATTACAGACATAAACTATATAACAGTGATATATGGTACATTTAACGCAAGTGACTTTTCTTTCAGTCGAAGATAAGTGTGCCTGTAATCCATGTCAAAATGGAGGAATCTGCGAGAAAAAGATAGACGGTTTTGCATGTACTTGCCCCATTGGATATGGAGGAAAGGATTGCAGCATACAGACAGGTATAACTTAATTCCCTCACTCAAAACCTATGACAGTCTGGTACTTAATTTCTCTGAACTAAAATTATAAACGAATGCATGATTTGTTCAGTTTATTAACCAACTTTTTTTATATTGTAGATCCATGTGCCTGTAATCCTTGTCCTTTCAACAGAAAATGCAAAGCATATGGAAAATCAATTGTATGTAAATAATGTTTACCATAGATAATAAAATACAATACAAAACTAATGAACTGAAAGTTTCTTGAACCAACAGAACAGTTCTGTTATGTAGCAGATCAGAACATTATCGTATTTAGTTATCGCATGGGTATTATGATGGGAAGAAAGGTGAAGCTTATGGGACTGCAATATCTGTTGAATTGAACTGAAGTATAAATGACGTTGGCGTATTTCGGCCACTAAATAAATGTGCTGCATGAGGCGAATAACAGCATACTGGCGCAAGCGTGGAAAAACAAAAACAATTTTACCACCAGAGAGTAAAGCTAAATTACCAGCCCATGGACAGACTCAAATCCTGGATCCTCAAAAGGAAGTGTATTTTTCTCACGTGAATTACCAAGAGAATCTGTTTTATTACTTTATTTTCCGAAATTGAGTCTAAATACATTACAATTGGAATGTCAAAGAAACACCATATAAATTTGAAAATCAAAGATGTCTCATGAAACTTAAATCCAATATAAATATTGCAAACATGATTTTGCAATGAGAGTAATGGACTATTTGACTGGGGGCCTCCTATTAGTCTAGCAGCCTCTGGTGAAATTGAGGTAAAATACTTTGTATCAACAATTTCTTGTCTCTTGAATGTCAGACTAAAAAGCATTTTGAAAGTAGCAAGATTGAAGTCCAGGTGAATAACAGCAAACGAGTAGTTGTCAGAATATGATAGTATCTGGATATCCGGAGTTTTCAATGAAAACGTGGAGATACAAAATATTTGAAATCCTCATAATATTATACCATTTTATTATTATTTTTTCTATACATAAATGGACAAACATCAATACAATTCCAGGCAATTTCAAGTGTAATTCCAAGAAACAAAAAAGTGTTTCTTTACACCTCGAGCTAGAACATATTTTTATTTTAGAAAATCAAGGATAGGTCTTTCTTCTTTTTACAAATATATTATCAAACCTAACCCACCATCTATGAAAAAAGCCCACGGCGCTTAAATGTACTGCATCAGCGAGACAAATTTAATCCTTATATTATTGTAGCGTTAATTTATTTTGTATGTCAAATGAGCTTTTTATTGCCTATGCAAATCAAATGAAAATTGTATAATATTTTCTCCATTTTACTTTACTCCTATATATAAAAGATCATGTTCGATGGCATACAATACAGCATGTTTTTCTGTTTATTAGAAAGATATCCGAACGAATACATGTAAAAAAAATTATTTTGTATGTCAAATGAGCTTTAAATTGCCTATGCAAATCAAATGAAAATTGTATAATATTTTCTCCATTTTACTTTACTCCTATATATAAAAGATCATGTTCGATGGCATACAATACAGCATGTTTTTCTGTTTATTAGAAAGATATCCGAACGAATACATGTAAAAAAAATTATCATAACACACGCAGCTAATTTTCCGGAAATACATTTTCACGTATTTCTTTTAATGGAACAATCATTAACATTGTTATGGATTACTCACATCTGAAGCATCGGAATAAGGTCGCTTAGAGAGCTAGATATGATTGCACATTTACGTATAACTTGCCATCAATCATTTGCTCTTCTATTCATTAATAGATTTCTGAAATACGTATTGTAAATCATTATATACAATAAAACTTAGTATGGGAAACTGTGGAATGTTTATATTGCCTTAATAGTGTTTAGCATCACTTATACTTGTACATAAGATATACATAGAGAGCCAGTCTTTCCACAATTTTAGTTCTCTCCTTTTATATTTGAAGTTTAAAATGTAACGGTTGTCATGTGGGTTACATATTCCCGGCGCAACATTAAACAGTTATTTATCTATCTCTCAATCTCTTCTTTTCATATGATAGTTGACTTTTTTATAAGCATTTGGCAGAGGTGAACATTTCTTCTACAAAGAATTGCTTCATGTTTAAGAGAAAATCATTCTGAAGTTTTGGGGCATACTTGTCTTAACATCCCATTTGCGGGGATTGATAAATTCATTGAATATATATTTCATTAGGATATCTCAGAAATAATTGTGACTATAATGCTTACTACAAAAAATAATTCAAAAATACGCTATAACGATCACACCAAGGTATACATAATTTAAAGGGGGAATAAAAGAATTTTATCAGCCCACGTAGGTACTCGAACCCTAGACCTCAGAGTCCGATGGGCAACCAACTGGGCTACGTAGGCTTCCGAATAAACTAGATATTTTATTTATTACCTGAGTACATGTTGTGAAAGTATGTAATTCGTAAGCGTTTGTCATTAATGGGATCATGTCAATTATTTTATTAATATGGTGGCTACAGCTTGGCAGTTTATTACTACATAATTTTGTTCTTTCAAATGGGATAATTATCAGTGCAAGATAATTAACGTGCTTACGTACACGTAGCTTTAGCGTTGAGTTTGCGTTGTGGCGCCAATAACAGAATAATATGAATAAATCAGTGACTTAAACGTCATTATCGGTTTATACTGAACGACTAGGAGTGTATTGTTTATTTTGACGACAATTTTTTTTTGTTATATGCCCATCGTAGACAGACGTATTATAGTTTAAAGCTGTGGGTCTGTCCATACTTTATTAATACGATACAGACCCGTACCGTTTAAGTCTAGGACTTTCAATCTTTTTACACTTATGTCTTATGGCATGAAGTTGAAACCTGTGGGCGTTCAATATCAAGATCAAAGGTCAATTCATTTTGCGGGCACCAATAGCAAATTTTGTAGAGGTACAGATCAAATTCTTTATGCTATCATTTTTATACTTTGCACACTTATTTCATGACTGGAGGACAAACATGATGTATTTTCAAGGTCTTGTCTGCAAAGTCAGGGTCACAGTGTCTATGTCAAATTCTTGTCTAAGCAATACCTTCTTATATCTTGCATGGATTAGAATAATATTTTAATAAAAATAAACGGTATTGTTGCTGAGGGCCTAAGTGTGTTTCATGACTTTGAATCAAAGGTCATATCTTCAAAGTCAAGGCCACAATGCTGTGAAATACTGAGTGCTGTAAATTGCATAAAACATGTATTGATGTAAAATAAAATGAATCAGTATGTTGCTTCCAGCGACATTTAAGCGAAACCTTTATTTCTGACCTACGCAAATCTCTCTTTGATGTCCTACAAATCGACTCCGAAACTGACGTGCGAGAACGTTTATTTTGCACACGTTTATATGTAACAGCCCATGTGTCTATAGATATATAATTTACTTCCATTTCTCTGTTTACGCATAGTTACACAGAATTATGCATTATGATCTACTAGGGGAAGACATAAAGAATGGATGAATGAAAACATGAAATGAAACATTAAACATTTAAATTAAACTTGAAATAGTGATTTTAAACAAATATTAGCAGCTTAACGTTACTTACAATAAATGTTTCCTCATAAAAGAATCAAACACAACGACACTTTTAAGACACACGTTTAGATCACTCTTCCCGCTTACTCCTCCCGGGCACCTGGTCTCACCTCAATTTTATTGGGGTTCGCATTTGTCTGGATATGACACTAAACACGATATTGTCCCCTTTATTCCATGGAATATGAGATATGGTTTACCCTTCGGTACTTCTTCGTTTTTTACTTGAATACATTCAGTTTGATGATATATAGACCCAGTCTGCAAAAAGTTCTTCACAGGAGGGTAACCTCTCCTTTATAAGTTGCCCTATCTTGGATCTTCCCTTGACAGATCTGCGATAGGACAGAAAAATGTAGTCAATCTTGAACACTTCATACTTGCAACGTTTCGTATATATATATATATATATATATATATATATATATATATATATATATATATATTATATATATATATATATATATATATATTATATATATATATATATATATATATATATATATATATATATATATATATATATATATATATATATATGTATGTATATATATATATATATATATATATATATATATATACGTTTATCTTCATGAAGAGCGATACTGCAAAATTTTGGAGTCTTGTTTATTATAAGTTCTAGTTTAGTTCTTCCACTCGATAACTATCATATAGAAATATCACAACACATATATCCTGTATTTATGATGTGCACCATATGCGAATTCTCGAGGAATTCTGTCTTCAATAGTGGAAATCGAAATAAAATAAAAATAAAATAAATAAACTTAAAATAAATAAACTGTAAAATAAACTTGAAAGTGCCTTGAAAGCATGAAATGATAGCTTGGGTTTTATCCCTATTATATATAGATTGTTTCATTTAAATTTTTGTGAAATGATTTTGCATTTCGCTTTTCCATTGATTTATAATATTACATAGACCTATTTGTTTCTCCGGAAAGCTTTACTACGGAGGAAAGGAAACCGAAACATACGTACGCATATTCAGAGAGGTATTATTTACTACAATGTAAATTATGAAAGTATCCAGTGTAATATGATTGCCACTTTCGGAATTCGTGAGGTATAATATAATCCGGATTTTATAGTTTTATGGTTCCAAAATTGTGTCACGTTAGTGAAACTCAAGATACAAAATACCTCCGTGGTGTTATTCATGTACATGTAATACTCGCCATTAGTTGTGAGATATGCAAATTGATAAATTTGCATTTGTTCCAGTTCAATGTACATTCCATGAAATTAACGGAATTGTTTGGTTTTGTTTGGTTTTGTTTTGTCTTTTTCTTTTTAAGAAACTTACGTTTATGATACAGACAAATCAATAATCGTGTATTTTAAAAATATTATTTATACGCGCATTTTCATATGCCTTTATCCATTACATGTCCAAAGCAGTGTGTACGTGATCATTTACAAAAAAAAAGTAATATACAAAAAACCGGTATCAAAATCGGATTTTCCGGGGGGGGGGGATTTTTTCGGAAACTATCGGAGATCATTAAAACAGAAAATGTAAGTAATCTCATTAACATCAGTTTCAGCCGCACAGAAATTACAACGGGTACTAGTGACCCCACTAGATGTCTAACAATCTGTGTGAAACTAAGATAAAGAGGAAATGGGCTCGACATAGACAGAACTATAAACTCAGGGCCAAAAAAAGAAAAAGGAAAGAAAAAGATTAAAAAGAAAAAAAGAGGAGTTACTGGCTCTGTTATGTGGCAGAAGTCACCATGGAGCTATACAATACATGAATATAAATAATATACTAGAACATATAACACATTACAAAAATATTTGATTGTAGTGCAATTACGATATCGACTTAGGGCGGTCATTTAATTTGACAAAAGCCAAACAAATGGTGTGGTTAACCGGTTTACGGGCCCACTTTCCCACTCACCGTAACAGCAGAACAATCAAAAGACGTACATTTCAAAATTTATAAATAATCCTCCATGTAAAGAACAAGGGTCAACAGGTACCGCGTTCGGTCTACGGAAATGACGACAGTTATTTTGGGTTTTTTCGTTTTGTTTTGTTGTTTGTTTTGTTTTGGTTTTTTTTTTTTTTTTTTTTTTTTTTTTTTTTGGGGGGGGGGGGGGGGGGGGGGGGTCAGGAGCATATATAATATAAACTTTTTTCTTTGTCATTTATTCATTGGGCTGTAATGTATATGTAAGTATAAAAATGCATTCATATTGATACATATTGTAAAGAGTTTTCATGACTATAAGTCTTCATTTTGATCTATTATAGAATGACTGGCAAGAGTTCCAAACATTGTAATTGCTTACTATGCGGTTCACGTCCGACGCCACAAGAAAGAAGGAAGGTCAACAAAGAAATTGGGAAAATCCTTCGAAGATTTACCGTGGAAAATGATTATTGTGACATTGGTATTTGCAATAAATGCTGACATCGTTGCTACAAAAACCAAATTATACCAGTCCGCAGCACAGAGACCAAAATCAGTCCCAGGTTCAAGCCCTTCGTCGATACAACTAAATATTCCTTGTACAAGCCGAAGTCATTCTTACTGTTCCATTTGCGATAAACCCAGACCAGAACTTGTGGTGACAACAATAGAAGCCTGGTTCTCAGCGACAGTATATATTTCAATAGGCCATCTATCTTGGTACGTCTTCAGCAGGTACGAGAATGTTTAATACATAAGACACAGTCACGTCTAGACTTTGACGACCCCACTGACTTGACGGATGTTCCTACGAATTCATGTAAACGCCATTACTCAACTTGATAATCAAATTTTATCAGTGCCTTTGTCAAGTTTAAAGATATATTGCATACTTTGGATAAAAAATAGACTATCGCATAACGAATTATAAAGCAAAACAGCAATATCTTTACGCTCAATCAACTCCGTTAAAATTTAATTACAAAGAATGTATTTGTTACCGCCTGCCCAAAATATTAATACCATGACACGCATATAATCAGATCCACCTTTAATTATTGATGCGACCTGTTAAAGTCGTCATTATATCGCCTATCCTTATTTTAAATCACTAACATAGGTAGAGAAGCCAATCCAAAATCTTTAAATATATAGATACATTCTGTTATATTTAACCCACATACCTAGCATTTACATGACCACTTTTTATAAAATTTTGAATCGGTTACTAGCACGCGCTTCACCTAGGTTTTTGCATTATAGCGTGTAAACCGATTTCATAAATAAATATGGAAATTTTCACATTGGTCAACAACATTTTAGACATGTGATCCATATCTGTCTACAACAAAATCTGGATAGACCACGGTAGTATACATGTAAGTCTATTTAAACAATATTCATATAATGTATTGATATATGTAGCATTACATTACAACAATGCGCTTAATCATGCAAATATATCAAACTGAAGTTTAAACATCGTAGGCAATAGCAGAATACCAGTCCGTTTACGTGGATTTTATATATAGTCCTCAGAGTTTCCGTTTCCGATTGAAATAACAGTGCAGGGATTTAAAAGAATCATTTGTATACATTGGGTATTTTTTACATTTCAGGTTAGATATGGCGAATTTATCGGCAATGGAATATTAGTGATGCAGGGATTCAATGTGGCATATCCAATTATTCTAATTATAGTTTTGACAAGACGTAAGTATGTAGAGGTTTTAAATGTGCATTTCTCACAAACACCGTGGTGGAAAATGCCGGCTTATTTTCACTAGTTCTACTTGTAAATCTGATGTAAAGGAGTCCCGTATGTAACGTTTAAGGTTGTGACATGCACTGGCCATATTTAAAGGTTTGTTATTGCTAATTTTGAAGATTCATATTTCTATCTGGATACTACTCCTCCCACTTTCGTCAAACACCGGCTGTCAAAGAACAGAATTCTGGATGATTATTAAACAATAAAACAAAAAGCAAGGAATCAAAACGTCAGGCGCTATGTCACTGCAATATTTTTGTTCATGTTCACGACGATTGGAAATGTGAAATGGGGGAACTGTGGATATATAGAATTTCTAGAATTAGACTGACAAGATCCTTTTGCGATAATCCTATTGTCTGTAATCTAAACAGATTATATACAAAAAAAGAAGAAGAATGTAATTAATTATTTTACTCCGTGTCTTTTTCAGATGTCCACCTCCTACGTATACATACTTACACCTTACCGTCCATGTATGTGGGTATCGGAGAACAAATTCAATTTCACTGTCGCTATGAAATAAAATCGTCTGAAAGGATTGTTGAAATACATTGAGAGAAACATAATTCGTCAACACATTTTGAAAACATTGCGACTTTCTATCCACCAGGATCATCACAAACTATACCATCATTCGCTCAGACACCAATAGGACAGACTTTTGAAAAAAGATCACATTTAATAAACCCATCAAACGAGTCATTAGCCGCGATACTTTCTGTTAATAAATCGGAATATGGGGATGACGGTGAATACAGATGTAGAATCTCATATTCAGCACTTCGTGTCAAGATATTTGCATTTGACATTGTCAATTTAACAACAATAGGTACGATTTTCATTGATATATGCCCAAAATTTCAAGACTTTTGATGATATGCACTCCTTCATTTACATAACTATTTTTAAGGTCTGAAATGTGTCAGCATACGCATTCCCTTATATGGTACCTTCTTCTCATAGATGGGGTGTTGGTATTTTGTGCATAGACTGTATGTAATGTATATTTTTAGCTAATGAACAAAGTCGAACAAGAGATGTTGATTCACATGGCCCTTGATATTGAATCCTGCATGAGTGACCCCATTAATTTTACGTTCTTGTATACCGTATCATTTTTGTTTGTTTTTATGGTACACCTACATTGTAGCTCTTAATTAAACTCTTTCTCCACCCGAGCTGTAAACCCATCTGTAAGCACTTATCCTTATACTCTTGATAGCTGCAATGGCATTTATCTTCTTCCGTAATATATATAAAGAAATGACATGATGTTTTTAAGGAACTTTATCTATGGCGAAAGCGATTCAAGGTCTGTTCCTGGATTGCACCACTGTGTTTAACAAGGTTATTTATGTGGCATTATAAGCGGGAGTTGCCCAGTGAAGGAGATGTTCGGCTTGTGGCTGAAAGTTTTCGAGTTCCATTCCCGCCGCGGGCGCACATCATTGTTCTGTCTTTCGGACTACAAACTACAAACCGTGATCCCATGTCACGGTAGGCGTAGCACGTAAAAGATCCGCCACTTCTTGTGGTCGGTCCGTTGCAAATGTAAAATTTTTATACAATGCATCAGAGAGATGCCGTCACCATATACTTGAAATAATCATGAAGTAAGGTAAAATAATAATCAATCAATCTATCATGTCGCGTTATAAGTACTATTCTGTTGAAAGAGTTATTGACGCCTTGGATTTCATTCGACACCAGTTACATACTTTGATAAAATATTGCTTAGGGTACTAATATACCATATTTATGTATATTTGTAAATAATCAGCTGATGTTTTATAATAGGCCTCAGATTTTCTGATTTGTCAGGAGGAGTCAATATTATACCTTCATAAGGCCATGAGCTGTCTAGATTACCCGTTTTTGGCACTAAAAGTAAATGTTATACTTAAGGTGTTAATTACACAAGGTAAAAGGCGCCTGGGTAAAACGTAGCATTAATGAGTAATGCTTAAAATGTTTTCAATCAGTTCTTGCAGAAGAGCCTGTCAATATTGAAACTTCCTCCGACCTGTTAGGCATGGAAGAGGGGGAATTCATTGCTTTATCCTGTACAGCAAACGTAGGAAACCCTCCTGGAAAGATAAGATGGTGGGGCAAGGCACGCGAGGACCCTGGATTTAATGAGATGGTAGTACAATCTTCTGATCTGTCAGAGACACCTGGACTGTGTAATTATACGACAACTAATTCAATTACGCATTTATTAACTAGAAAGGACAATGCTGCGGTCATCAGATGCTCAGTTTATCAGAACATTCCATTAAATGAACAGTTCTCTACATACACTACATATATGCAGATAGGACCCATCAACGTTTTCTGTGAGTAAAGAAAGATATGCTAATGTTATTTATACAGGCTAATATTTTACTGGTTGCATTTAGTGTAGCTTATGGCAAAGCAAATAAACAGCAGACCGCTAAAAAGGAAAAAAAAGTACTGTAAAATTACAAAGTTGGCAGATCAAATCATTCAGTCATGAAGGTTGTTTCATCTTAATTCAAAGTTCATATCAATATCGGCTCACAAGAACAATATCAAGTCTTTTTTCTTCTCTGATTAAACAATTTAGTAAACCACTATTCGCCTACGAATATTCGAAAGAAAAATAATCGTAAATAGCACGTACCAGATGGATATACGAATGAAAATCCTCAATTGCTGGATCATATTTGCTCTGCAATGGATTAAAACTGATATTTGATTTATCTTTATTTATTTTTATTATTGTTAATTGTTTTGTTATTGTTCTTAATATCTTTTATAATGCATTTAATGGAAAATATGAGCGGTTTAAATACGCGGTGAATAGTAGTTACAGAAAAAGGAGTAGTTGTAGTGTTAGTAGTATTAGTATCAGTAGTAGTAGTAGTTGTTGTGGAGATGGTAGTAAAAGTAGAAGTAATAGAAGAAGCAGTAGTAGTAATAGTAGTGAAAACACTAGTAGTAGCAGTGTTATAATAATAAAAGTATATATCTGTATAGGATGATTATATAATAACGATATAGTTTCTTAAAGCAAACACATGTATATGCTTTCTGTAATATTGTTCCTATTAACTTTTTCATTCAGATAAAGTACGACAACCTCGGATCATTAAGCTGCCTGATGCCGATGTCTATGCTGTGGGAACATTAGTTGTACTACTTATATGCATAACGGATGGTAATCCCAATCCGGCAAACACCAGTGATGATAAAGTCAATAAATATACGTGGTTCTATAGTAACAGTCTTAATGCTACATCTGTTCTTGCATCGGATATTCAAGGTGTTTCCGCTTCTAATGACATACTCAACATAGCATCTCTGACCACTGACCAGCAGGGCATCTACACATGTTTAGTACAGAATGGATTTAAGAACCGTGCTTATAAAGAAAAGCAAGATATTCGTATCTCAGTAGGTAATGATGGTAATAATATGTTTTCCTTTAAACAGATTCTCGAAATTTGATAGGTTGATCAATAAACACTTTAGTCAACTAATTATATCAATCAATTAATGCTTACTAAATGTAATAAAGGCCGGTCATTAAAATTAATGATCGCTAACGCTTCCTATTTAAGAAAATCAGCTTGGCAGACACCTCTTTGGTTGAAGAATAAATAGAAAAAAAAATAGACAACATCAATTACTTTATGAACAGTTCTTGTAAACATTCTTAAATCTGTGTAATAAACAGTAGATCTTTATCATTAACTTGCATTTATAATTAAACAGTAAACTAGCCCCCCAGCAAGATCGGTATGAGAAACAATAAAATAACTCCCAGCAAGATAGATATGAGAAATAATAACCATTTCGGCCTCGCGCAGGTCCAACCACTTCGAGTGCCAGGTCTGGAGGTCATTATTTTGCAGTATCGACTTCGCTGAAAGTTATTAAATGCATACTAATTTCTGGGGGTTTTAAGAGAATGCATTTCGTATTCTTAAAGCATGATATAGTCTGGTGAAAATTAAGCAGAAATCAATTGTTCTTCTCATTACGCGATGATTGCCTTATTAATGAAATATGCCGTTTTACCTCTTTTAATTTTCACACTTGCTAAACATCATCGTTGTAAATTAACTATTCCTTTAATGTGGGTTTTCTTTCAGCTAAGTTCCAGTTTATTGACAAAATTTTAACTTTTTACACATAATGCCGATACTTATTGTCCCCTTGTATTCTAGGTGTGGCGACCGTCAATTTCTCGTCATCCCCACCGCAGAATAAAGGTCAGTTGAGAACACAGAAGACGACATATTAACCAAAACACCTTGCAAAATTAGTGTCCCTTGGCTTTCGTAGGTTGACTTAGTTTCACTGACTTGCCAAAAAAAGGTGTCTTCTTTTTAGTACTTCTTACCAATTGTGAATACGGTATGGATATTACCACCTGATACAAACTAGTATCAATGGCATCGCAGCTTATGTGAAATGTCAGCAGGAGATGCTTACTCTTCACTGACATCTGACCCCATGTTATGTTTATTTATCTTTTTTTTTGTCTGGAATAGACGCTCTTTATTGGCAACCGGTTTGTATTTTGCATTTTACTTCCATTTGCCTTTTCTAGCGTGCTTTCTGAATTGTGTGGCGGTCTAATTTCTATTTAGTCAGGTATAATACTGAGGTATATACATTGTAAAACAGATACCCGGTGACTTTATTTCTCTGCGAGGGTAGGTGTGTATGTGTAATAGGGGATATTTTGATGTGAGGAGTATTTAAGGCGCATAGTAAAACGAATTTGAAAAATAACTGAGAATATAAAGTTCTTTAATATTTAAATGAATTTATGTTTTGTCTATTCTAAGTGTTATGAAGTGAACAATTTTGATATGCAGTGACGCAAGTACATTATTGCTGTAGAATAAGAAACCCAAATTCTTGAAGAATTAGTGTGTCAAAGGATGCCAAAGAAAAGCGACCATAGTGAAACGACATGGTTTTATAAACTACAGCAGTTTTTTTCTGAACAATATTAATGCTCCTAGAACGTATATGCGTGTTGCAATTACCAATAATGTTGGCGTATTTTCGTTTTGAGAATAAATCTATTCGAAAAAACCAGAAGGGTAAAATTGTTTTGTAACAGATTAGTGATTGGGGCATACTATTTTTATCTTTCTGTGCTTAAGATCTTTTCAACCATAAGAATGTGTTCAAACTAAACGGCATAGCTCTATGTTAATCACAGATTAGTCGGGCACCAATAGATTAAACCGTCAACGTTTTCTTATTTACTCTGTATAGAACCTCTAAGATAAATGGCATAATTCAACAAAACAAGGCAATGAATAGGAGAAAATGCATACGGAACGCAATACTATATCAACAAAACTCACTCTGGCAACATAAAATGTTCGTTTGAAATGCCGACGATTGGACCGTCATTTATCATACCTCCCACTCACCAAAAGGAAAATGCAAACAGTAATTTAATATGAATATATCAAAAACATAGGTGACATCAGGTGCCCTGGGAGAGTAAGCATGTCCTGCTATGCGTGAGGAATAAATATACCCTGCCGACCGGTCAACCCTGCTGTGATGCAAGGCGATGAAGCATATTTTGTACACCGGTCACGTCTGCTAGGATGTCTGATAGTGCAAGCAAACCCTGCACCCGGTAACGAGCACTGCGGTTGTAACTACGCCCTGCAGACCAGTCACGCCTGCTGCAATGCCTTGGGGAGTACGCATGCTCTGCAGACCGGTCTCGTCCACTGTCATTTCTATTTGTATAAATGTTGCCATTTGTATAAATTCTGAAATCATATTTGTTTCATCTTACGAATGTTAATACTATATTATGGCTTTATAGGTCAAACAGAAACAAGTGTTTCATATCCCGAATTATTTGGTGGTCTTATCTTGGGTGCCATTATTGTTTTAATTTCATGTTCAAGGAATGTCCAAAACATAAGGTAACACTTTTCATTAATACATAACGATTATAAGCTAAACAATAAAATAATGCAAACATTGTGCTTTTGATTCAACCGACGAGTTAGTTTAGTGTGAGAAATCCTCGAGTTGGGACATTTCTTTTCCTCAAAAGATAAAGAATGCCATTTTGCTTATTCATATGTCATCCTGATAGGCAAATGTTATAGTGAATAGTGATTTCGTCTACTTATGTTTCTGTTATTATCTTCAAAGACGAAATGGAAAGCATACATCTTGAATTAGCGAACGATTGACCTGGACCTAAGATCCAAAGAACCCATCTTATCAAATGACAAAACTATGTACAAAAAAGATATTACCCAGGTTTAGTATAACAAAATACAATTTATAACAAGAAATATCTTACGTTCACCATTAATAACTGTGATGATGATATGTAATACTACAAGGGAATGTATATCCCGATGATCTAACACTGTAAGTATATATTTCTAAAATAGTTACAGTATCAGTTGCTACCAATGTGATATAATTGTCAACCTCTCTTAATTACAACTTGAGGTGATGGGTCCTTTTGTGATCGCGATTTATGCATTACGTTTCAACACCTAATTCATTTAGATAATTATTTCTGTTTTGAACACACTCATGTTTATATAACAATGTGACATTTACATCTTTTTTCCAGACAATTATGTGGTCCTGATAAGGAAAAGATAAGCGATCCCGACAAAGAGGACACAAAACCCAAAAGGTTGTATAGTTTGATACTAAATATAAGTCACTCTTTTCACAACCGTGAAGATCAAAATAATTTATGTCCATTTTTCAGATAAATAAAATCATAACAAATCATCAGTAAAGCACACTGAGCATTATACATGTTGCGCAATTTCGAGACATGGCTTTAATCTTAATAGAGCGTCATGTTTATTTTATTTATTCATAATTAATAATCCATTCAATGGAAAACCATTCTAATATCTTCAGTTAAACGTCGTTCAACTATTTGAAATTATGATGCAGTTTTCCCCCTTACATATTATACAAAAGTTCAATGTCTTTGTGTCATGCACACCGTCCTTAACAAAATTAATGTATTAGAATACCTTATTCATGTTTTATTAATATTTTCATGATAAGAAGAATGATGTCTACAAATGATTATTTATTGGGTTTTTTCGTGCGTGTGTCTTTATGTGTGTGGTTTTTATTTGTTTGGGGTGTTTTTGGGAGGGGGGGGTGGTTTTGTTTTGTATTGTTTTTTTTTTTTTGGTTTTTTTTTTTGGTGGGGGGGGGGTTGGATTTGCTGGTTTTTGTTTTGTTTTTGTATTTGGTTTTTCTTTCGGTTTTTTTTTTTTGGGGGGGGGGATTTGCTGGTTTTTGTTTTGCTTTGTATTTGGTTTTTCTTTCGTTTTTTTTTTTGGGGGGGGGTTGTTATTTGTTATGTTATTGATTTAACTGAAACATTGCAAGGGTTGTTGAATGGGAATGATGGTTAATTGAAATTAATGCTACGGCAGCCAAGCATCAGTTACTTTTGTGTGTCACTTTACAGGGAGATATATGATCTTGTGAACGATTCTGTAACCATCGAGAATGCCAGGTAATGTCCATTATACTTTAACTTAATGAGGGTAAGCGAACATTGTAATTTCTTGGTGATTCCGTAAGCCGTATTTGGCATATAGCTAAAGAGCATTGCTAAAAAGAATTGTGGATCGACATATGTTTGTCATTATATTTTAGAAAGGATTTAAAAAGTTTTTATGGTACTGGATTTAGATATAAAGTACGACCGAAGCTCACCTTATGTCACTGCGCCACTCACAGCAAAAAAAAAATCAAGTCAGTTGGATTACCTCTCCATACTCATACATGATAATAAGACATGGAGTGACTGCATCCTGATTGTTGGTGTAGAGTCTATTTTTAAGATATACAACACAAAGATGAGGTCACAAATATCTTAGGGTAAAGTTGACTTTGTTTCGTGTACTGATTTCGTTTCCGAATGCTGCATTTTATTGTGTTTCTGTTCGTCTACGCATTTCATTGTAAATAACTAAATGGTAAAAAACTAAATAAATTGTATCCGTTTGTTTCAATTTAATTAGCTTTACTGGCCAGAGATGCACAGAGCATATGTGATACCATTCGTCGTCCGTCCGGCGATCCGTAAACAGTTTGTTTTCAATTTTTTTGAGATTTGATCATGAAACAGAAGTATTCTGTATATGATGTAGTCTAATTGTGAACCGTAGCTCTTCCAAGATAGATATTTATTATCTTATACTGAAACATGAGTTGATTTCTTTCCCTAATAGGTCAATATAATTCATTCCAGTGAAAATATTCCAATACAAACCAACGTTCAACAAATTCCGTCTATCAGTTATGTTCAAGTAGAATACGAAAGTAAGTGGTGTCACGCTGCTATGACACCAACAACAATGTACCACAGTGGACATACACGGACCTCTGAAATTCAGAGGTGAGACCAGGTGCCCGGGAGGAGTGAGCGTTTTAAAAGTCCTTAAATACGGACGATACAAATAAAATTGAGAGATGTATATACATGAATGTGAACAAACAAAGTGTAGAAAATGCCACTGCCACATAATATCAGGGAAATGGATATAATACTACAAAGGAATGTATATTCCCGATCATCTAACACTGTAAGAATATGTTTCTGAATCAGACAGAGCATCATTTGCTACCGATGTGATATTGTTTTGTTAATCTCTTTTAACTATGATGTGCATGCGCGGATACAGAGGGGGGTTAGGGGGATCTGGAACACTTTCACCACTCTATTCCTTTAGATAATTATGTCTTTTATGAACACACTCATGTTGTTAAAATTTCATCAATGTTACTTTCCCTTAAACAAAATTTCCAGACAAGTGTATGGTCCTGAAAAGGAAAAGATAAGTGACCCCGACACGGAGGATACAATACCCAAAAGGTAATATAGTGTAACACTAAACAAAAGTAACTTTTTCACAACCGTTTTCTTTGTCTATATCAAGATCAAAATCATCGATGGTAATTTTTCAGATAATGTAAAATACAAAAGAAACTACGTAATTCCGTAAGAAAATAAGAGTAATTAAGTATCAACAATACACATTTTGCGCAAATTGGCTTTAATCGTTATACAACATTATGTTTACATAATACATTCATATTTTATTCAATGCAAAACCATTCTTTAAGTTATTCAATAAAAACCATTCTTTTATCTTATTTGAAACCTTGATTATATATTTGATATTATGATGGGTTTTTTCCCATTACAATTCATACAAAGTTCAACATGACTGCTTTGCTTGATTTAAACCGTACTTAACAACATTAATGTATTGGAATATCCTAACCATGTCTAAAATATTTTCATGCTAAGACGAATGATACCTATAAATGCTTATTTATTGGTTATTTTTTATGTGACTGAAATATTGTGTGGCAGCAAGCTATCAGTTTATCCTCAATATTCACTTTACAGGCATATACATGATCTTGTGAATGATACCGTAACCACAGAGAATGCAAGGTGATGCCCATTATACTTTTACATAATAAGGGTAAGCAAAAATGCAAATCCTTGGTGGTTTTGCAAACCGTATTTAAAATATTGCTAAAGTGTATTGGACATATTGCTAAAAAGAAGTAAGGATCGACATATTTTTGTCATTATAGTTCAGACAGGATGTCTTTTGTGGTGCTAAGTCGGCGTGGCCTAGTGGTATCGCGCTGGCGTCCTGATCTGTCCCGCTCCGGTGTCCTGTCTTTCGGATGAAACATTAAAAATCGAGATTCCGTGTCGTGGTATGCATGGCACGTTACAGATCCCTCACTGCTTTGGGTGGGTCCGTTGCAAAGGTCAAAATTTGTATGCCCCGCATCAGGCATATGCAATCACCATATACGTGAAATACTCGTGGTGTGACGTTAAACAAAAATCAATCAATCAACCTTCTGTGGTGCTGGATTTAAGCATAACGTACGATTGTTGCTCACCTTATGTCACTGCTGTACTCACAGCAAGATATCACATCAATTGAATTACCTCCCTATTTTCGTGGCATACTTGAAAATAAGAGTCAGAGTGGCTGCATCCTCATTATTGGTGTAGAGTTAATTTTTAACATGTGCATCAGAAAATAAGGTCACAAATCGCCTCTGGTAAAGTTGATTTAATTGAACGCAAGGACCTGGATATAGAAAAAAGAAAAAAACAGAAACAAAACAAAACAAACAAAAAAGAAAAAACCAAAAACAAAACAAAACAACAACAACCCCCCCCCCCCCCCAAAAAAAATAAAAATAAAAAACAAAAAAACCCCGATATATTTTAATTGTGTATGTGTTCGTCAACGTAATTCACTGTAAATAACTAATGAAAATTTATCTTTTTGTTTCAATTGTATTAGCTCTACTGTCCGAGGATCAGCAGAGCTTATGTGATACGATTCGTCGCCCGTCCGTCTGTGTGCTTCACTAATCTTGCGATTTTATTATAGACTAAAACATTCCTTATATGATATTGTCTTCGGGAGTAGGAAATAGATATGGTCTTGTAATGGGTTATATTCCAATATAGATGCGTATACCCTAACATGACTTGATTTCTTTCCCTGTTAGGTGAATAGAATTCATGCGAGTGAGAAAATTCAAATACAAACTATATTTCAATAAGTTCCGTCTATCTGTTGTATGGAAGTTGATAAATCGGTAGTAGACAGATACGGTGTTGCAAACTCTTTGGTCGAAAATGTTTGCCCAACAAAGGTCATTTTGGTTAGGTTCAGGGCTTCAAACAAAACCCAGACATTTCCTGACCGAAAGGGATTCATGACAGGTCGCAAAGCCCTTTTCAAACATTTCTATTTTCGCCATTATTGATGTCTCATTTTTGTCAACTAAAATGAATGATGGTGGATTAGATGAATCAGGTTTATGAATCAGGTTTATCATAACTGACTCGTCTGCATGATAAACATACATGTACAACAAGAACAACAAGCCATAGGCAATACATGTACATAAGTAACATTACAAAACGCTTCGTTTACACGGTAACTGCAGTATCGAGAACGGTCAAATGAAGTGGAAATGCGCATTTATTATGCATAAAAATTGACAAATTGTGGAAGCCTCTGGGGTGATTGGAAAGGGGGATTGGGGTGTCCTCTCTGACTTACTGGGAACATAGGTGGTACCCACACCCCTTGCCTGAGTTCGATCCCTAACTCCAAAACCTGAATCCGTCCCATATGGTAATGCCTGGTATACTCAAGTTTGAGGGAAGAAGATATTATAATGAGACAAACAATAAAACTCAGTGTAAAATGGTAAATCATTAAATAACGAAGTTTGTTATTGTTAACTATTATATTTCTGCCATTTGTTTAATATAATTAGGTATGATGTTTCCTATTCACAGTTGGAGTAAAAGCAGAAAATTAATACGAGTATTTAAACAACAAATTCAAGAAACACAGGGGTCACTATCAGAATTGAATAACAAATAATCTGTGATTGTTATATTCGTATAATCCATAGCTCGAATCCGGGTTTTCTATTGTTTCTTACATCATTTTCATACTTCCCTTTCTTTTTTATTCATAACCAAATCTTCACACATATGGCCTTGAACATTACTAAACAAACAGTGTATATCGAATAGATATCAATATTAATAGTAGTAAATATGTTGTCATAATTATCGTTTATTTACCAAGTTTGTATTTCGATATTCTATTGATAATAAAATGAAATTTCAAAGTAATGTGATGAACATGAATACTTTTTAAGTATATATTTAACGTCAGTACCTCACGTATTCATTACGAAGGTATTAACTATGATGTACTCAAATGATGTTCATATGGAAACTATACACATTTATAATTCTGTGTTAGAGTACACATTATATATCTGTAAACAGAAATGGTCGAGTGAGTACGATTTACAGTCCGTGATGTGAATGCTATTTTTAGATTCATCAGTTATAAATACCAAAATTCAGCTAGATAGTGTATGCTCATTTCAATACTTCAGGATATGGTTTAATTCCTTCAATTGCGCAATAATGTTTCCTTTGCAGACGTCAGGTGTCTGAGGTATATTTCTGTCCGACAATGTGGTCAGCAGTTAAGCCTCTATGAGATCCTCATACTCTACTATAGATCTGATGATTTGTGTTACACTATCAGTTTAAAACATTTATTATTGACCGCACCAACTGAATGGCGTTTGTTACTTCAATTGACCGCCGTAAGTCGGTATCGGAACCGTAGCGTAGCGCAATCGAATATTTTTGTAATGTTTTTCCGTGTATATTCGACTATTATCATGTTTGTGTGCATGCCCTTGGCGATTTTTGTCATACAGCTTCGTCAGATGTCTTTAGTTTTCTGTTTTAGACCAATGTGAATGTCCCCGACTATCTGTACTTTAAGTACTATGCCATTTGTTGCAGTCAATGTGATTCCTTGCCAGATGATGATTCACTGGATGCGGAAATCAATATAAATCCAACTAATACAAAGTAAGATTATACTACCACATAATCGGTATACATTTCTACAAACTGGTAATATGAAAACCATGATACTGCACTTCAAATTTTACGAATTCAAACATGAAATTTTGATAAAACCTAACCTAGTCATTTCTATGCATTTTGATGTAATTTTCATATGTCATTCAAAGTAATATAGTAAAGCATATAGCTAACTTAATAAAAAAGATCTATGTTTGTGGTAGTCACAGTGTATATCATTCCATATTCCACATTCCAATTCACACAAAAGAAGGTATAAAAATCATCCTGTCTTACTAGGTGTCTTTCAAACATTTTAATATACGTAGATATGTATCAATCCTACCTTTAGTATACAGACTAGTCGATTTGTGAGCACAATGCGTTTATCTTTTTGGTTACCTACATACAGATCTATCTATCTATCTATCTATCTATCTATCTAAGAGAGAAAAAGTAAAGCATATTTGTTGCCAACCTTAAATGAAAAATGACATTTTCAAAGTTATTTGAAAGTATCTCGTCAAAATATAGGGTGCTTTTATTTATTTTGTATTACTTTTTTTCTTATTTTGATACAGACTATATGTGACATGTTGTCAGGTGGTTGCTCTAAACATTTCTCTATTCATTTTACATTAACAACAACAACCGAATTAGTGTGATTTGTACAAAGATAATCACTAATATGTTACGAAGTAGTGGGGAATTTTTACAAACGCCTAGACGATCCAGATTGGTGATTTGCTATGAGGTATACTCCTTGGGATTTATCTTCAATTTCTAAGTAAAATCTTATTTCTTAACCTTTTGTTTTACAATGATCATTATCTTAAATGAGAAAATAATGAAATATATATTTATGATCTATATACACTACTTCACTGAATTCAAATGTGGATTTCAAAATATTTATAACAGGATTTGTAAAAAAAAAAAAACAAAAAACTGAACATTGAATTATGGATTAGGATAAAACCAAAGTCACACCCCCTTATGCATTCGGAATCTCTCCCACATTTACTCATAAAAGAATGCTGCAATATATAAAACTCAAAACGGATACGTACAGTGAAGTAGTCCCATTGGAATTTAGCATTCTTTAATTATTTCTGTTTTTGGTGAAGTAATTTAATGGTGCATTGATCTGAGGCAGATTTAGTCTGGAATTTGTGAATTTTTAAGCTATATCCAACAATGGATAAAATCATTTATATAAAAGATTTATGTTTTAAGATCTATGTTCCTTATAAGTTGTATATAATGTAAGTTTAAAAGAAATGTATGCCATGTTTCTGCATGCATTTGAATGTTAGAATCAAACTATTTAGAAAATGCAATGTATTGTAGTAAAGGCGATACCTTGCCAAGTGATAGAAAGAAGATACCTCCTCACTCTACAAAAAGGTAAGATTTTACTATAAAACAGCTTTGAAATGTAGGCCTTGAATTTATACAGATAGGCCGATGTTTCTTAGCAACATCTATTATCTGATACTGAAGCGTTTAAATTCTTAGTATCAAGAATTTTGATTTTCTTATGTTTTTATATTCAGTTCCTCGTGTAAAATAGAATTCTCTTCCTGCTGACCACAAATTGAATAGAGGGCGTGGTAGATCAACTTTAAAAATAGAAATACTGGTCTACTACATGAATTATTTTAATCCATTGTTCTTTTCCTATTATGCTTTTGAAGTCAAGTTGATCTTATCAAAATGTTTGATACATGTTTATGCGTGCTTCTTCCAAATTTTACAATGATTTATCGTGTGAAATATGAGTATCAGACGTTATTTAACTTAATATTCAACCCGATTGATAATATACCGTTATTATTATTTTTTTTTTTCGTGTACACCGCATGCGTTGTAAGTGCTTTCACCGCACTTACCGCCTATCATGTTTGAAATGAAATGGAATAACGTCTACGTTAAGAGCCAAATATCCCCCGCAAAGTTTGATCCTTACTTCATACTTTATTGCACATATTGTGGTACATCTCCATGAAATTTTCTGCATGACTTGGTTCGTTAAATGTGTCGTAGGTGTGAAGAATGTATCGTTGCAAATGGCGGTCCTACACGCTATTTGCTGCTCGTAAAAACCATAACTGACATACTAAGTGATTTGAGTTTTGAACTGAATGATAATTATATTAAATAATGATATGTATAATGCAACACAATATTTCGTATATGAATGTATAATTTAAATTACTGAGCTACACAGTTTCTTTTTTTTTTCCTCTTGTATATCTACATCTATGATATATTTTAGTTTAATATATACCTGTATATACGTGTGAAGGTAAGCGGTGAGGAGTATAATAATAATAATACAAAAATGTATAATTGTAGGCGAGGTCCTACTTACCCAGGTGCTTATTATGTGAATGTGCAGGGGAATTATGGTGAAACTGATAAAAGGTAAGATTTTACCATTAAATTTTTGTCCCCTAAATATAATAATAATAATAATAATCACTCAATATAGAACATATATACCTTATATTTTAGTGCACCATATGCGCATTTCGACAACTTATGTCTCTTCAGTGATGCTCGTGGTCTAATGATTGGAATTCTCAAAATATATAAATATTTGAAGAGCAGTGTTGAAACGAAAATGACCGAAAAAGGAACCAAAGAATTTATCTAAGGACAGAGCTATGCATGAGGGAGATACTCCTTAGTTTTACAGTGATTTACTTAGTTTGATGACTGAAAATTTGAAGTATATATTTCATGTCAGTACAAAAGCACTGAAAACTAGACTTATGATGCCCTCGGGGACTATCAGTCCACCAGCAGTGACACCGGCCTAGTGGTTATAATAAATATAGAACATATATACCTTATAATTTAGTGCACCATATGCGCATTTCGACAACTTATGTCTCTTCAGTGATGCTCGTGGCCAAATAATTGGAATTCTCAAAATATATAAATATTTGAAGAGCAGTGTTGAAACCAAATTGACCGAAAAAGGAACCAAAGAATCTATCTAAGGACAGAGCTATGCATGAGGGAGATAATAATATACTAGCACATATAACACATTACAAAAATATTTGATTGTAATCACAATACCGACTTAGGACGGTCATTTAATTTGACAAAAGCCAAACAAATGGTGTGGTTAACTATAAATATGCGAGCCAACTTTTTCCCCATACTTACTCAGGTCTGTAGTCTTTAATGCCAGCGTATTACTAAAACATCGTTATGTGTGGAAAAAAAAAAAAAAAAAAAAAAAAAAAACCAAACACACAAACAAACAGTAAAAATGAATTCAGATCTATTCTTTTCAGTCGTGTAACAATAAAATCAAATTAAATGCTCCAAAAGATACTTAAACAGGTGCCTTCACCTTTTATTTCTGCATATGTTTTCTTGTACAAGTGGATCTTAACATGTAGACATGAGGTGAAACATGTTTGTGTTTGTTTGTCTTTTTTCTTTCGTTTTTAACATACATGTATCCACAGAGATCATTTTGTATCTCACTCACCACACTTCCGAACGTCAATGCTCAAGGAAAGAGACAACAGACCTCACAGTTTGCATGTTTGGAAAAGAGAACACCAAATTGCTCTGCAAGTTCGTGCTCCCTCCTTCGGGTGTTGTTTACAGGATAGTTTGAGAGGCTCGGAGCATTCACCGAAGATGCATTATAACAGAAATGTTCTTTACTCACATATCGCGAAATATAAACACTTTATTGGTAGTGTTACCACCTTTTCATATCTATGCTTCTTTATAGAAGTCGTCGTCTGTTTACACAAAACACCTATATCCCTATCACTTTCGGTTTACAAACATACCAACATTCCCTTACGAAGATTCTATAATGTTTCAATCATCGATATTCTTCGGAAAATAACCCGAATGGTGTATATTATGGATTGAAATCTTCAAAACAAGTTTGTAGTTTGGGCAAGATATTATCCTTCCAATGTCCCCATTGGCAAATCTTACTTTAATGTTATTAGTATGTTATATTGATTTCCCAGTCTGATGTGGCATTGGTGTGTAGTCCAAATATTCAAAATGAAACTGTATATCTGCAGAGGATGTCAGGGGATTTCAAAAGTTTTTGAAATTTTTTTCAGTGCAATTGAAAATAATTTGATACGAATGTAACGGAGTTCCAATGGATTATTAGGAATTGTATAAAAGCCTCAGAGGAAGCATTCTGTATCACAAACATTTTTCCTGTGTTCCAAAACATTTACTAATAGACATGCAGGAGAAGTTAGAGCTCTTGTACTTCGAAAATTATATTAATATCCATAGAGTCTTGCAGCAGTATTTCCATGCCTGATCTAATATCTTTCCCCTTTTGGAAAGAAAAATGTGCCAAAATTATTATTCTTTTCCTAGTGTTAATAATGAGGATAGAATTATAAGTTATGGAAATTAATTTATAGGTAATTTCCAAAATGCATTGACCTCAGTTCTTGTATATATCAACCCAGATGCTACCTTTCTCTGTTAAATGCGACCATTGGGGTGTGCAAATCTTTGAGTATAAACGCAACCCCAAAACACACATGCGGCACACACATACTCCTTAGCTACGTAAGTAGGAGATAGGTGTGAACCACCACCCCTGTGTATTTGCTGTTAAGTCGGTATTATTATGTGCTTGACTTTTTTGTTCTTATTTCTATTATTCAAAACATTCATTTGGTTTTTTATTCTTTAATTTAGAGTACTTTTTATTGCAGACAGGGAGATATCTCCCTAGATAACATGTATAGATATGCGGGTGAATGCAACTGAAATTATCACAAAGTATGTTTTATTTTTATTATTATTATTATTTTTTTTTTTGTTGATAGTATTCTTTTATTGTTTTAATAAGTACCATATGGCCAAATTGGGAATTGTATGTTTTATTTTTAACACTTGGGTTATCAGCAGCAACTGAAAATTCTCTGCATATTCTTTCATTTAAACATTTATCAAGAATTATAGTCATTCAGAAAAAACAATGGACAAACAGAATTCATCTTTGTAACCACACTTGTGGTGCCCACTTCGGATTGTAAACATATATATAAATAGTGGGTGAGGACTCAAATGTCGCATCTGATCATATGATGCTTTACAAATATTCTGGACTTCCATACACTTCCTTTACACAAAAATGATAATAATAAAAATGGAAAATTCTTGAACTGTGCTTAATGCACAATTAATCAATACTTGTGCATGTGATCTTATACTTAATTCTATTTATCATCTTGCGAATATTGACTGTTTTGCTTTCCTATGGTCTAAAATAATGTATTTTAATATAATTTTTTGATACAGTGATTTCATTACATTAGAGTTACTATGCTGTGGAAGATAAAGAGAGAGATCAGATCTAAATCTTTGAAAATGTACATTTTTATTTTCAAGACATTCATGCCTGAAAGAGGTAGACATCCATATCGAAGACAGTGATATCAAAGAATCCCAGGGGTAGGTGAATATTAAGTAAATTGAAATTTGTAGTTTTATGAGTATGAGTAATTGTTGTTTTTCATTAAACTATTAATAATTTGATAAAATATCTAAAACTAAAGAAAACGCATTCAACTGAGCTGTGTTTCAGAACTCAATGAATATATGATTGATTGATTGATTTTTGTTTAACGTCACACCATGAATATTTCACGTATATGGTGACGGCATCTGCCTGATGCAGGGCATACACATTATGACATTTGCAACGGACCAACCCGAGGCAGTGAGGGATCTTTAACGTGCCATGCATACCACGACACGGGGCCGCGGTTTTTACTGTCTCATCCGAAAGACAGGACACCGGCGTGACCAGAGCGGGAATCGAACCTCTGCCTCCCGATCAGGAGTCCACGCCGGCTTCATGAATATATGAATATGTGTTTTTAAAAAGGCAGGGAATATAGCATTGCGCCATTGTGACTTTGATTATGGCTGTTGTATTACTTGAAGCATATCTATGCAAAAATCTGCTGAAGTCAAAATGCTAAGGAAATGCCTAAATTCAAAGAAAAAAGAGGAGTTACTGGCTCAGTTATGTGGCAGAAGTCACCATAGAGCTATACAGTACATGAGTATAAATAATATACTAGAACATTTTTCTACAAATTTAATGGATTATTTACATAAAAATCTTTTTAAAGCTGGAGAAAATTAAATTTTATTATTATTATTATTTTTATTATTATTATTATCATTATTATTATTATTATTATTATTATTATTATTATTATTATTATTTTGTGTGTGTGTGGTGGTGGGGGGTGGGGGGGGTGTCTGTCTTTCTGACATTATATTTGGATGTTATAATTCTAATTCATGAAACTGTGTGTGGAGAGCTAGTGCGTGGTGTATAATGACGATATGAAAATCATATATTGCAGTCAAAGTGTAAATGTGCTAAGATGCGATTACGAGGATGTGCAGTTGGATAATGCTATCTCAAAGTAAGAGATATTTATATAAAATGTTATTAGAGAGAGAGAGGAGGGGGGGGTTTAAGTGGAAAATGCCAATTGAAAACTCGCAATTCCAAAACGAATGTGGCTCATAAATATAATAACAATAAAGTAATTATTAAACGTAAATGAACAAAACTACCATACATCAGTTTCTTTTCCTGTATTTCTAATATTCTATGATAGGAAATAATGAGAACTAGGGTTTGTAACAAAACTTAATAGTATGAATGCTGTGCTGTGAAAGACAAAAAAAATATTAGATGCAAATCCTTAAACAGTACATTTTTGTTTTCAAGACATCCATGTCCGAAAGAGGTAGACATCATTGTCACAGACAGTGAGATTAAAGAATATCAGGGGTAGGTGAATAATACAAAAATTGAAATTTGTAGAATTATGGGAAGGATTAATTCTTATTTTTCATTAAACTGTTTATAATTTGATAACATATCTAAAACCAAAGAAAGCACACCCAACTGGGATGTTTTTCAGTACTCAATAAATATATGAATATGTGTTGAAAAGGCAGGAATTATAACATTACGCCAATGTGACTTTGATTCTGGTTATTGTAATACTTGATACATATGTATGCAGCTAATAAAATGCCTAAATTCAATAGTTTTTCTTCAAATTTATTGGATTCTTTACATAAAAATAATTTTAAGTTGTATTAAATTAACTTTCAAAATTATTATTAATAATATTTTGTTTGGGGGAGGGTTCTGTCATATGTATTTCTGACTGTTATTGTAAATCATGAAACTGTGTGTGGAGGGCTAGTGCGTGGTGTATAAAAGCGATATGAAAATCATATATTGCAGTCAAAATAGAAATGTGCCAAGATATGCTTACGAAGATATGCAGTTGGCCCCGGATAATGTTACCTCAGAGTGAGAGTTTTGTATGAAATATATACTTGGATAAATGTTTACGATATTCTAAAATTGAAAACAATTAAACAGCAGTTCGAAATTATATCTCGTTATAATATCTGTCAGCGCTCTCCTTGAAATTTTCAATTTTAGTATTTTTACCTTTTTGTTAATTTTTGTCATTTCTTTTCTACGAAATTTCATCATGGAATGTTCCACTAAAGTTTTTAAATTTCTAAATATAATAAAAATATTATAATGAAAGTATTCTGGTTAAAGTGTAAAGAGGACTGAAGGTCGAAATCTAAATTTGAATGCAGCAAAATGCCGTACTCCTCTAAAATATTTATCTGGATTTTCCATTGCTCAGTACAAGAAGGGGAGGTATGTAATTCAGTCAAAGTACCGAATAAAACCTGGCAACTGTAGTGACAAGTCTCTCAAACTAGGTAGTGATCCGGTTGTCAGACCCAAAGTTTTACTTTCCACAAATACATTACAATCAAGACCACACACATAAACATCTATAAATAATCTTCCATATAATAAACAAGGATATACGGGTTACTCAGTTTGAGGGGCATAATAATATAAAGACGAAAATATATGGTATAAAAGTGCCAAATCATTAATATGAAGTGACACCATTTTCCTCTATCACCTTATTTTCATCTCGGTCGTACCCCCCATACAACACACGATGGACACTACTAACTGCATGTATGCATAAGTTGGTATATACACTTAATTATCAACTGTAGTTATAACTATTTCATGATCAACAAAAATCGTTAAAATCACCTGTGAATTAGGGGGGTGAGATTGGAGATTGTCGATTGAAAACCCATAGTTCCAAAACGAAAGTGATCTATAAATAACATAACGGTAAAATGATTTTATAACGTGAATAAACAAAACTATAATAGATCAGTTTCTTTTCCTGTACTTCTGATATTGTATGAAAGGAAATCACGAGAACTGGAGTTTGTAACAAAACTAAAAAATAGTTTGAAAACATTAATTATCCACAAATATGTGGACACCATGATTGTAAGGAAGTATACAATTTTATATCTTAATTTCATCACTGCAATTTAAAATTTTTATCAAAAATAAACTACAATAGTATGCAGTTACAATAAACAATATGCATATACATCAATATGAGCATGTCAAATGCAGATAAGTTTATGCGTGTTGACTGTACCTCTTTTTGGCAACGGAATTCTCGCCTTTTAATCGATTTCTCCTGGTGTATTAGTCTAAATTCGCGCTTGCTCTGCATGTCCGTGTTAATACCCACATGACCACCATTGATTACTACCTTTCATGAATCTTCATCCTCGTGTTTTAAAACAAGACCTGTCCTTTTATGCACCAGTACGTTTGTTGAATTCCTGTTGCGACTAAACGTGATTAGTAAAGGTATTACTCATCTTTTATATCTATATGTACTTTCATATTTCTACATGTAGGTCTAGTATAAATATAATGTTTTATGTCGTGTCTTAAAAAAAAACTCTTCCTTCCCTTCATTCATTTTTCATTGCCCGCTGGGACATTTTAGGTGCTCCACACTGCAAAGGGAAAGGGTGACATTACTGTAAAATACTGTTGTCACATGGCAATGACACTAACAACAATGTACCACAATGGAAATTATAGAACTATTTCAAATTTCCTTTCGGTGTAAAGAATCTTTGTTCGTAAATTTCCTTTTTTTTTCGTTCTTCGATCTTTTTGGTAAAAACCGAAAAGGTCTAATAAACCTTGGACACAGAGTGGATCTGTTACTGACTTTCCTCAAGAAAAATCTAATGGTCTTCTTTAACCATACTGTAACCATTTGTATTTTAATTTCATGTATGACAGTAGTAAATAACATCCATCTCACATCCATCTCACTCTTTAGTTACTTCTGTTTAGGAATCAAGACAGTTCAGGGAGAAGAGATGCGTATGAATCAATTATATTGGAGACATCCTCAGGAGAGAACAAACACCACCACAGCAGTACATGAAAACTTGTCATTCCATATAAATCTGCAATATTAAGTGTGACGATGGTTTAACATTGCAATACCAATGTTAACGAAAAATTCGTGTTGTTTATTGTTTTCATTTGTATGTACAAGAACCCATTTCCCATACACACTGCATTCTAAGCATTGTTTAGAAACAAGGAAAGGTAGGAATTTTATGTGACATCTTTCAAAGTAAGCATATCCTGATGACATAAGTTGCCATACTAGTGCTATATTTGACATGCATAACCTGTTAAAGTTTTCATACATATTATAACCGTCCTATTATGCCAAAATAGTTCATTAGACAGTGTCGTTTATTTTACATAAACAAATGAAAGAAAAAGAAAGAAAGTATCAAAAAACAAAAACAAAAAATAGAAACAAAAAAAAAAAGAAAGAAAAGAAATACCAAAATACAAAAGAAAACCTCCCCACCCCCAAAAATAATAAATAAATCAGTAAATGTAAATACAGAGACTTTCTTAAAGCTTACGGTACACCACACAGTAACACACAATATACCTCGCAAGTACAATCTGACAGAGGGAATTCTGTTTAAAAGAATAAAACTTTCATGGACAAAAGTTAAATTTGTTTGAATATAATTATTGTATATCTATTCAGATTGTATATGTATAACACTGTGTAAAATGTCATGTGTTCCTACCGCTTTATGATAAAAAGTATACTGTGAAATGAAACTCTATACCATCACTAGCACAGAACATTTATTTCCTGGTTGTCCGTGTGTAGAGACTTTTAAAATCTGCATATATTTCTCTGATTTCTTCAATTATCTAATAAACTTGTCTTAAATATTCTTCTCACGATCATGTAGTAATCGTGAATATGTATTCCTGTGTTATGTAACAATATTCAAGAATACTACAAGATATTTAATATTAACAATGAGTGCTATGTATACATTCTTCGATCAATGTAGCATTTCTATCTTGATCACTGACTTTACAAATGTACTTGTAATATGAACACGTATAACTGAATTCATTATATGCCGTTTTGAACTAATTACACTTTATTTGTTGCTTGAGCCTTGGGATTCGTTGTTGATTTTTAGAACATTAGTAGAATATAAAATGCTTTGGCACAGACAAATGAATTCCCTGATGCATTCCGAGCTTACAATAGCATGCAGAGTAGTGTTGTGTAACAACGAATTAGAGGTGCGAAAGGTAAACCGAAAAGATTGGCTATATTTTTTACTTAACGCGAAGACTGGGCTAGTAGTATTACACTTGAATTGGTCTGAGACGCCTAGATCAATGTCTGCCGTCTTCTAATTTTTTTTCTTTAACCACACTAATTGGGTGACGTTTGTTACTTTAATTCACCGCCCTAAGCCGGCATCGTAACCGCAGCACAATGCAATATTGTTGTAACGTCGTTTTTACATGTATATTTTTTTCTATCATTATGTACTTTGTGAATGTCCTCGGTGAATTTTGTCATACAGCTTTATCAAATGTCTTCTGGTTTCTCTTGGATAATTTGTCGAAAAAAAAAAATAGCCAATTTATGCCCCTACACACCTTTCAAACACACACATAGAGACAGAGCCGTCGAAGAATTCTACAATCATTCCTATAATGAGGTTTCTTCATTGTATATTTTTAGGGTTTTATTTTTTCAATGCAAAGTGCCAGCATTTATATTGTTCTAGCTTCTATACTAAAAAGCATTATCTATACTAAAAAGCATTATTGGTGCAAAATGTCGCAATGGCATTTTCAAATATTTTCAAACAATTATGCTTTAAAAACGACATATTTTATACGATTCTGAAGAAATGGAATATAAACCTAATATCCCAGTAGAGGAAACTATGACAACTTATCTTCCAATATTATATTTATATTATATGGTTCCAATTAGCTTAGAAGTGTAAATATCGTCTTTCGTCACCTTCAGATATTTTGTTTTATCGACGTTTGATAGCTTTTTATAAAGAAATTGATCAACGAGGAAGGCAGCACTGCTGGAAGTCTCGGTTCAACTCCTGACAACAATACGGATGCACTTTTCAATAAATGATTATTAATAACGTATTATTGATTTGGTCGGAAATTGTCTAGTATAAGGTCTAAAATATCTAGTGGAAAGTATATTAATTTAGAACCTAGACATAATTGGTTATTATCTCTCTATAAATCTGTTTTTTTTTTTCTTCTACTGACATAAAGAACGTTAGTAGAAATTCTCCTAACTGGCATCTTCCAGGAATAAGTAAATAAACTTGCACCTTCTTTTCATGTCCGTTTATTTATCATTGTTAAATAAATTCATTGACTGCAATAAACGCAATGGGAAACACGTTCTACTAGGGCTTAAAAGATTACCAATTGGCTATGGTTGTTATTTGATGGTCATTCATTTTTCCCTCAAGAAGAAAACAAAAGTAATTATAAATAAAAAATGAAATAAATTAATTTATGGCTAAGTAAAAATTCCACCATGGATTATAAAATACACAATGCATAGTCGTCGTACACATAAGATGAATAATGGGTGCGAAAAATGTTAAAATTTACTCATAAGTTCAGTAGAATGATGAAAGAAGGCTCAAATTATAGAACGTTTCATTATGATTAAAAACAACACACTTAATGGTCTACATAGACACAATGTTGAATCACCTGATGTGATGCATGATTATTTCACCACAAATTATGTAGAAATGAGAGATGATTGCCATATGATGGAACTAGTTGTTCATTGTCATCACAAAGGTGTAGTTTGGTTGTACAATAAGGATAAAAGGAAACGTAGAATGATATTTTCTGGGTAGTAATCAGTTGACCAGTTTCTTCTCACAGATGTATGCAAGACGCGCAAGCTTACATCTTTTATAATTCCAGGCATATTTCAGCTTCGCATCATAGAATATCCCATATTTATACTTTTGTTGTTTCTTTGGTAAACGTCGTAGATCCCTTGTCCATTTGTAAAATGTGACTTTCAAACCTAACCCGCGCCACATCCAATCCCTGTTGAGAGATGTGTTAACATATGCCCCAATCCTAACACTCTTCTCTGAAAACAATATTTAGTTTGTTTAATTGCACCATTATTATATATAATATAGGACATCTAACGTATAACATGAACAAAATTCTGTTGAAGACATATCAAGAAATAGAAAAAAAAATACATGGAAATGAAGTACATCCTCTTAGTTTCTTTTGACAATAAGGCAGTGTCCTTGTGGCATAGATTGACCGATTGAAGTGCAAATAATTGATTGGTTATTGTTTTACGTCACTCCACGATAATTTCATTTATATGGTGACGGCATTTGCCTGACGCATTGTTTAAAAAATTTACCTATGGTATTCCATTTCCTTTTCTATCCCTCCAACAATACTTGAATATCAATATCAAAATTCTATACTTCTTTGACGTATGTGCCGACACTTAAAAAGGTTCATTTCAGTATGGAATGTGAAGTGTATATATTTAAAATCAGTACGAATATAATCATCGATTTGCAATACCTTCTTTTAATTCTAGGAAGCCTAACATGTCAATTTGAATGAGAATACACCAGACAGGAGTTGAAACCGTATCAATGAAAAAATGTGTAAAACAAAAACAAAATCGTAGGGTGACAGCTAATCTATATAGAAAATCTCTACGCCTAAGGTACCACCATATTATAGACAACAAAAAAAAATCTTAAAAGCGATAATTGATAATAAGGATTCTGTGACGGTAAAGCTCCTAATCGGAGAATACCTACAACAACAAACATTAAAACAAAAAGTACAGACTTACTTGCTTTAGCAGCCATTTTCTTTAAGAATGTATATTGTTTTTCATTAAACACAGCCGCTAGTCTTGCCCCTTTCTTTAAGCATCTCCTCTGTATAGAAAATCACCAAAATTGAATGATTGCCAGTGAAAATATGACAGTAGGTATCATATTATTTCGACACAAATCTCTGTAACCAGAATAATGTACAATTTCAACTGCAGCTTTTAATAACCGATGGAAGATTATTGTCGAAATCATTTTGTCACCTGGTCGTTTGAACAAGACATATTTGAATAAACCGGCAAACAATAATGTGTGTAATGAGGTATTTATGACAAAACTGATCCCATATATACTGTGAAGAAACTAGTATAATTTATGTGTTTATTTCTTAGGCAGTTGTGTTAAGGTAATACACAATTATATAATGTTGCTAAAAACCCGCCAACACATAACATGACGTCATTGTGACGTCACTATGGCCCAGTGCATTATATGGAGCGGGAGACAGTGCAACAATCAACATGCCAAGAAAAACGCTGTAGTGCAATCTTTTCCTCAACTCTGTTGTGTAATTTCACATAAAGACTGTTCTATTACTATTTGAAATGCGTCTTGCTGGGTCTAACTTTTAGATTATAAAATATCAAAAGAATTTCAATTTAATTAGACAATGTCGTATAAGACTACACCATTTAACAATTCCATAGCAGTATTTATACGCAATTACGCCTCTTAGAATTTGGGCACAGCTATAAATATTATTTATAGTTTTCCATTTATTATTTACAACAAAATTTTATTACCAAATTGAGCAAGATGCCCTTGCACTTGTTGAGTGTTTGTTGTTAATACTACATGTGCTATATATAGCATTCACGTGAATGCAAACAACTAGGGATAAAATTTCAATGTGTGAAAAAGTAAACTTGTTAAACAATTTGCATTTTTGCAGAAATAATTTATTCTATTTCTTATGCGGTTTTCAATAAAGACTGTATAATGGCAATCAGGTCGTGGAGTGCCTTAACGTTACTGCGTAATCAATTATGTCTTATTTATGGGGTTTCTTCTTTTCCTTATTTTATCTATTTATTGTGCTTGTTAATATATTTTTAATTTTTAGTTTAGGTGATTTTTTCTATTTTTTTAATGTTTATGATATTATTTTTATAATTTCATTATATTTACTTTCATTAATTTTATTATTTTTTTTTCCCTTCGAATACGTGAATATAAGTTTTCCGTTGTACGCAAGCGAACGCGGCTGTGAAGCTCGCCTACGGGTGAAGTTTGCTTTTCTCTTGAGAGTGCTAAGCACACGCAGTTAGGGTAACGCAGATCTCCTCGTGAATTTACTTTCGAGACCGCGTTAACGCAATACTTTTGCTCAGCAGTCTCAGGAGAAAAGCAAACTTCAAGTTAACATAATGTTAGCACTGAACCTCACTGACGGTGACATATAGAACCGGTAAATCTGAAGGGCTACCAGTGACACCTGCCCTGAACACCTCAAACATACAGACAACGAAAAAGTGCAAAACTGTATCTATTAAATCCAGACTGCTCCCACCAAATATGTGATTCGCATTTATTTGAATATATCTGAACACATTTTCATTGAAAAAATTTGTATTGTCGTTGCATAATTTGACATATTGTGGGTTTTTTTTTCTTTTGGGGGGGGGTATTTTTTTTTTTTCTTATTTTTTTTTTTTTTTTTTGGTTTTTGTTTTTTTATTTTTTTATTTATTTTTATTTATTTGGTTTTTTTTATTTTTTTGGCGGGTGTGGTTTCTTTTTTTTTTTTTTTTTTTTTGGTTTTTGTTTCTTCGTTGTTGTCGTTGTTTTTTGGGGAAAATAGATACATGAGTGAGATGCATTTGCAAAACTAATTTCGTTCCTATATTATCGTTCCTATAATTACCACAAATATTACTTTTTTTCTTTCAATTTTGTCACAGTTTGGTGCTATTGTTTACCACATAATCATTCCGAAAGTACCATGATTTTGTACACATAAATATTCCATATACAATAATTGTTTAGCAAGACAGAGAACGAAAACGTTTTAATTTACTGAAATTTGTTAAACATGAAATAAATATTACTTAATATTTTACAATTCTTATTCTTGTTACAAAATGTTTATTATTATCCATACCAAAATTGATAATGGTTATGAGAGTTGCGTACTGTAATCACCTCTCCAGTCAATTATTCATCTTAGACTTTACTTACATGTGCATCATTACAATATCCTTTTCTGGTGTCTATTTGGTAGCAAGAGAAGCCATACTGGACCCAGTTTCTCCCACATTCTAAAATCAAGAATATTACCAAAATTTCTATATCGTTGATATATCATGCTGTAATGAAATGATGATTTTTAAGTGAAATCAAAATAAAACATTTTACTATCTCTAGGATTAAACAAAAAAAAAAAAAAAAAAAAAAAAAAGAAAGACTTTTTTATTATTAAAAATTCTTTTTTAAAGGTATTACGTATTTAGCAGTCTAAAGCATTCCTCTCATATAAAGTGATTCATTTGCCTTAACTTACTCCATCTGTAACGAACACAAACTCTGCGGTTCTGCAATATGGTATCGACGTAATCCTTTCCACAGCGTGCAGTAGGCAATGTCTAAAACATGTTACATGAAATAAGCTATGATATAAATATAAGTACAAGTTTTGCTATTATTATTTTTTCTTTTTCTTTTTTCTTTCTTCCTTTTTCTCTCTTTGGTTTTGTGGAGGGGGGGGGGGGCATGGCTCTTTGGTCTTTCTTTCTTTGTAATTTTATATATGTAATTTTAAAAGATGAAGCCTTCTTTGTCTATGTGATTTATCCATGTACTGCTTTTTGACACAGAACTCTGCGTTTTGTTTTCTGGTTCATCGTCGACACTTTAACACATCATTAAACTCATTTACCTTTCAAAAGTCAATATTGTATTTATCAAATACATTTATTAATTTTGCTCACTTTTTAAAATTAGTTTTCTCATGGAAGGAAGCAAACGTCCCAAGCAATTAACTTTCGTTTCCAAACAATATATTGCTTCGTGATTGCTAACATTTTATTTGAATATGTATTGTCATGTTTCTTTGACTTCGATTTGTGGATATCGGATCAATATCTTTGATTTGTACTTAAAATGTAAAGCACAAATGCCACAGTCACAGTAAGGGATCTTATATTTTTAAACCCCTGCTGTTGGGGTTAAATTTTATGCTCCTCGAGAGATATCGGGGAGCACATAGTCGCTGTCGTGTCCGTGTGATGGTTCGTCCGTTTGAGCTCATGTTTGTCATCCCTTTCATCGTCATACATCTATGATTTGTTTTTCACGTTAAAGGCTTTGGGACAAAGGTCATTTTTGAAAGGTCATGTTCACTTCTTAACTATGACTTAAAGTAAGATGAATCACTTATATCTCCTACACGTTTGATCAGTATTGGATAATGCTTCATCAAAATGGTATTTCGGTTACAGCCTCTTGGAAAGATGTAACCCCAGGTCATTTCTGAATGGTCAATGTGACTTATTAAATATGACTACATATCATGAAGTACCTATATCTCTTACACCTTTCATCAGAATTTAATCATACTGCACCAAAATGTTATTTGGGATAAGGGCTTTGGGACAAAGATCACTCAAGTTCATTTCTGAAATGTCAGGGTCACTTAATGACTATGACTTAAATTACATTGAAATCCTTTTACCTCATACACTTTTCATCATAATTTGATCATACTTCAAAAAATGTTGTTTTAGTTAAGTGTTTTTGGAAAAAGAAATGTCATACAAGGCCATTTCTAAAGGTCAAGTTCACTTATTAACTATGACTCACAATACCATGAAATACATATATCTCCTACACATCCTCTTGAGAATTTGATCGTACTTCACCAAAATGTCATTTAGGTTAAGGACTTGTGGACAAAGGTTACTCAGGGACATTTCTGAAAAGTCAAGCTGACGATAAAAGTTTTATTTTATAATTAATCCTGGTCAATTTTACTCATTTTAGTTTAAGATACTGTTATCACTTGTTCTACCGTTGAATTAATTGGATATCCATATGATAAATTGAAAGTGTCATCAATTAATAAAATTATTTCCTATATACTGAGTCATTCATTTCCTTCATTGTCCCTGTGCTACTTGGATTATCCATCACTTTTACTGATATTTTGTATATGAATTGAGTCATCAATTTCCTACATTTAGGTTTTAATATGCAAGTGTTTTACAAAAAAATTCTCGAGTATCTGCGAATACCCTGTCAGAAATTGAGTTCCAATTCAAGGCGTTAGCCGATCTGTAAAACTGACATTTCTGGCCGTGTACTTGCCGATACCCTGTCAGTGTTTTGTAAAAACATTAAAAAAGCATGGTAATCCCATCCTAATGTAATAAAAAACAAAAAAAAAACAAAAAACAAAAAAACAAAAAACAAAAGTAAAGTAAACCAATTCGCTAATCACAGTGACGTCATGTCAAAACCTGTAGGATATCGTGACGTCACATATCAAACACTGCAGGGTATCATGACTCCATATAAAAAGACTGCAGGGTATCTGGAATACCCTTTCAGATTTAAATTGGACAGCCAGTGAGATTGCATGATACAAACGAAATGCATTAGAATACATTTTCTAAGTATAACTGTTGTTCGGGTAGCATCCATCATTTTTTCTGATAATTTTATCTTTATCCTAGACGCGACCAGTGTTGATTTATCACCATCTAACATTCTTGAAATATTTCCGTAAGGAGGCCGTGCGTAATACGGATGCGCAGCATGTCTGCGCAACGTTACGTTCGACCGACGGTGAATTCGATCTAACGTAATTCGAATTTAATGTTCCACAAAACATAATTTTTCATAATAATGACGTCATCAGAGGTCTGATAACCGATCGACGAATGACCTATCTGTTTATGACGTCATAAGTATTACAATTGAAAATCTTCAATATACACGTTCTTTTACGAACCATGGAGGTTTTGTTTTGTTTTGTTTTGTTTTGTTTGTTTTTATGCTGCAATGACGAAAGCAACCTAAATATGTTAACGAACGATGTGCTTTTCATTTATAGTTAACGCAATAAAATAGTTAAAGGAGCATGGACCGATTGAAGTCGGGACATGTATAAAAGAAACGTACACTGAAAATCGATTGTTAGTATATTATGAAATGTGTAAAAAGTATCGTTACCAAAGTCGATGTCATTAACGAAATATGCCCGTTTTAAATTTGCAAGAAAACCAAGCCAACTCCTTGAATATTGATGAGGTCGGTAAGAGGAAATCACGTGACAATTAAACTCGAGCTTTACCCGATCGTAACATTTGTTCCACTTTTCTTTTTTGGCCTCTGAGTCTGTGTATAGTTGTTTTTTCTACCACACTTTTGCTTTTCTAGAGCTCGTATTCCTCCATGAGGACCATTTTTGTTGTTTTCTACAATGAATATTCGCGCACGCGCATGAGTAGGGGCGGAGCATCGCCTTATTTGGATACTTGATACCAACCGAATTTAATTCCACTCAATTATTTCTATTCTACGAAAACATTGAGGGGTTTTAGTTTTATTATTTGAAATTAACACAGATTAATAATTCATGCAATACAGGAAAAATAAGATATTGTCACAATTTATCCTTTTAACGCTAAACTTTTCCAGTCTCGGACTATGTCCCTTTAATAAACTATTAGACATTAAAGTGCTTTGTGTTCGAGTTGTAGAGATGGCTCGTCTGTATCCCATTTTTTCTAATGAGACCGTTAAGACTAACAGTTTTACATAAATGATAAATACATGTGCTGTCATGAAATAAGTGAAATTATCTTGGCGTGAAAACAAGCAAGAAAAAACGAAACAAACACACACGGAGTTATTTTCTTCCGATGAGTTGTACACAGCAGACCCATCTTTTCAATTTCAAATCACTAACACATAGGGCAAAAAGCAATGGAAGACTTTGGACATCCTTGTCCCCTGAAGGTCATCTTTAAGATAAATTCCACGAGATCATAATTCTACAATCACCATCCGATCATTGGAAGACAACCCATCAACCATCACAAGGACCTCAGTCGATATTCATCAAAATGTTCAAGGAATGTGCAATCAACGTGGCACATTGACCAGACTTGGACACAGGAACCCGTTGAGGGTCGGTGCGAGCCCTGTGCCATTTTGTATATTGTACTGTGTCCTTGCAGATATTTGCATGGATTTGAATATTTCACAGATTTGTTGACCAAGACTAAAGGATGTGCTGCGACCTGGAACCAAAGTTTAAATGCCATGATATCATTATCTTACAGGAAATTTGCCTCTTTTATAAAACTGAAAAAAAAAAAAAAATTAGGGGTTATAATTTGAAGCCCCAAATAAGGGAATGGAAGAAATTGAGTTGCGCATTATGCAACTTTGGGCGCTGTTGTTGTTATATCATAATTTGAAGTAACTTTATAAGGTCTGTAAACGTGCAAATTCATAAATCGCAATAACAGAATTTTAAAAATTAAAGCTTTCGTGCTATTTTCTTGGTTTTCCCATGTACCTCAGTGTAAAATCTAAGTTAACATCGAAATATATGCGTTTTTCTTTGATTTGTTCTCCAAACGATCCTATCTTAAAACACCTGAAACTTAGAGATAATCCCCAGGCCAAACTAGATGGGCATTTTACTTTTTTTATTTTGTTTTTTTTTTTTATTATGAATATTCATTACTTTATGGGTGATATAAGTTTGATCAAAATCCCTTGGGCAGAAGTTCATCATTTTGAAATTGTATTCGGCCTTGTTACCTATGAGTTATCCGTTGAGATGCAGTATAATTACACTTCCATCTCTGAACGCTACAACTTACGATTCATCACGCGTCTTCCATGGGTTTAAAATACCTATAATTTCTCAAAGAATGATAGAATTTTACACTGGATAGCCGAGTTCTATGGAGAAACAAGCGAATTTCATAAATTCATTTTAACCTATAGTTTTTAAGGATATCGCTTTTCACACGAACAACTATTACACTATACGCGATGATCGATTTGAAAATTTATTAAATGAAAACGTAGTTCCCGTGTTATGATTTGCTGTATATATAATACAGTTCGAGGAACTTTACTTATTAATATAACTTATTTGTTTTGTACACATATAGCCATGAAAACACTTTTGTGTGATGCTTTAAAAGGAAAAACAAAAGAATATTATAAAAATAAATCTGAAATGATCTTTTCGACTATGTACTATTAAAATAGGGTTCCATAAACTGTAAATTATTTTATTCTAATCTATTCCATTGTCAAATTTTCAGATAATTTGTCGTACAGAATTGTTTAATTGTATTTATAAATAGAAAGAAACTAAATAGAATCGAAACCCCAGCTATTAATTAATTGTTGAACAGAAGAATTTGAAATTATGACTGAATTATTTTCATAGTGTATGACGCCTGACCAAGTTCTCTAAAACGAGCAAATAAAAAAAAATCTTCAGTCCTTAACTCGCCTGCACCATCTGAAAATATTTTTTCGTAACCATTTATTTGCAACCAACTCATTGCATGTTCTTAATTAAAAATATGTCGTCGTGTTAGTTAGGCGATAAAGTGGGTTATCGTATATCTTACTTGCTGTCGGATGGTTATAGCTCCCTTATTGTCCGCTAATGCATTTCCATTCACAGTATTTGCCTCTACAATTTTGCATTCCAATTTGAGTTTATTGTAGTTAATAGCAATGCAGGTAGGGAAGCTGCTGCATTCCTTTTTACACATTCTAATTCCAATTGGAGACACAGTTTTTATGCTATCACCAACAGTTATTTTTTCATAAATAATTTCATCACAAACACTATGTAGTAAGCATGTAGACAGCATTGTTACAAAAGTCAGACTCAGTTTCGACATATTTCTTGTCGAATCCTACAAGCATGCAAAGTGACACTTGAAAGGAATGTTTAAAAAGGAAATTATATACGAAAATGTTTTACAATTAGACGCATTATCAATTAGAAAATATCAGAATCATTTGCGTTAATGACAAACGCATATTATGGAATATATAATGCTAATGGAGTCCACAGGGAAGCGTGAACCATTAAACTTAGATAAAATTTGCAATCAGGATTATTAATGCATGGTTTAAGTAATAGAATTTACATTTGACGGAAAACTTTTTACTGCAGTTTATTTCAAACATGACTACATTTTCACAATTATCATTTATCTAAATACATTAGGCATTATTGCTTTTGTACATTATCTGTGCACCTAAACTCATCCAATGATATTGCATACTTTAAGCCTATTTATCTGTTTTGGTATATTACCTAACACATTTATATTATGAATTACTGTATGGATCACTTGCAACAGCTGAAGTATGCAAGCCAGAGACGCTCATTTTTATCGAACGCCTGGTCTCTTCCCATTTGGGAATGCCCACACTGATGAATCCAACCTGCACAACAACGGGCTAGGTTCCCTCCACTACGTTACACTCACAATATGACCTTGCCCTCAGGGGGTTATTTTACTACGCAAAGATGTAAACAAATATGGCGGAATTGCATCAGACGACAATGTCAACACCACCGAAAGTTTTAGATTTAGGTTGTTTTATATGTCAAAAGACAAAGTTATCCATAAGATATAAATTGAATGGAAGAAAGCTTTTGCAGTTTTGTTTTCGTGATAAGTTTCTATTTTTGTTCGGCCAAGATATTTCGTTTAATTATGATTCAATTTTAGAAGAAGCTTCTATTTGTAGAAATTGTTTCTCATCCTTTGAGCGTTTTTATGAGTTCAAGCAATCCGTGGTTCATTCTTTAGTTGTATCTAGTGCTAATAGAAGTAAAAGGTGTGCACATTTCTCACCCGAGAGTTGTCAGGTGCCAGTAGATGAACAGTGCAACAAATCGTATGTTATAACTTCCATAATACAAGAAGAACTCCGCTCTTTGTTAACCTGTTTACTGTACAATTCTGGATATCAAACGATATACTTAAATATGAATTTTAATTTATGAAGACATCCTGACAATCAGTTATTCAATCGACTTTCCAAACTTGCTATAAATACATGTCTGAATCTCAATCGAACCCAATGCTATTGTCTCTGAAGCTCGTGACAGACTACTGTCCCCGCAGCTGACCTTGACTTCACGTCAAAATTTACATAGAAAACACCCCATCTAAATTTGATTTTCTCTATAAACTAACAACGCTTCTTCATAGAAAAATGTTAGAAACAGATCTTGTTAAATTATTTTAAAGACAGATAAGTGAAAATCCCGATTTTCGAGTTTCCAAGGTGAGCTGTGCAGACAGTAAGACAATATTTATTGATAGGCGGCTTGGTATAAAACATGCGAACACCAGCTCTGAAGAGCTTTTAACTGGCATAAGCTAAAAATTGAAGCTCAAAAAGTAAACTCCATCACCTGGATGTACAGATACATGTATATGTTATTATGTAGTCATTACCCCCAGGATCTGTCTTAAATTGTCATTATCAAAATTTCATAATCATCTCAGATTCATACATCTGATTGCTTGTGGGGTTCGCCACCCATCAGGGCCCAGTTGATGTAGTGGCTTTAAATCACTTGATTTGCGCTGTAGACGATCCGGGTGCGAATCCCCGAGTTGAGTTACTATGTTTGAGAGATTGGTCACCTCCTACCTCCATCTTGCAATATAACTGAAAAATTGTTGAAAGCAGCATATTACCCTAATGAACCAAGCAACTAACCTTAATTTTCTGAAATAAAACATCATTAATCACAATATTTATTATCATATTCAAATTTTAAGAACCTCATCAGATCATGGTTACCCATCAGCACCAAGACAAAAACAAAAAAGATGTTTATTTCCAGATGCCAAAGAAGGTCACAAAAGTGTAATACATGTACCTAGACCTATAAGTAAGGCACTCATTCATGTTTATACATCTTTTAGGTTTTCATATTTGTAACAAAATTGTAATTAAGCTTTATACAGTTAATGTATGTACAGTTTGTAGTCCTACAAAATTGAATAGTGAAACAAATCTAAAACATTGAGCTATATTATGGTTTCAAAATATTAATTTATCAAAAGTAGTGTTGTTGCAGTGCCTGTGGTTAAGCACTTTGCTAAAAAAATGTTGTGACGACCATTTGTTACTGAGGTTTGTTTTAGATCAGTTTTCATATAACTTGCCTAGGTTACAAATTTATATGTCAAAGACAATGGTTCGATGTACATACCTACTGAAAAGGGGAATAACATATAAAATTACCAACCCACACAAAGCAGTGATAGATATGCAATAAATACTTTATATATGGAAAAAAAAAGCCTCCTGTGACATGTATACAAAAGTACTAATAATTAAGTTGAGTGTGATTTTATTACTTGATATCTTATCATGCCATTAAAATGAGTTCTTTATATCTTAATGTATTTTAAAGCTATCTGTGACATGGAGATGTGGACAGCCAAATCAATGATTCAACATGGTGACCTTATGCACTTGTTACATTGCCATCATTGCGACATGCTATGGAAAGGTCAATAATCAATAAGTTTGAATTGAAAACCAAACAACTTACAGACAGAAGAGATCCAAGTATTCTTTTTAAGATAAAAAAAATATTTGATCTGTCAAAAAACCAGGACTTTTTTGGTGACATCAACAAAGAAATAGAAAACCGGTGAGTTGACTCTTGTTTATTCATACAATCACATAATTTGTCCTGACAAAAATAAAACAAAAATGTTAAAAACAAATCAATTTAATGTAGGAATTAAAATCTTATATCTGTTTACAATTGATCACTAATTGCACCTCCAAATCAAATTTGACTCTAGAAGTTGGCTTTCTTTTCATGATACATGCACCTTAATTATGTCATAAATATGGTATTATGGAATTTCTTATTTCATCCATTCTTGTGTCCAGTCAATTTTTCATTGAATATGAAAGCCCTATTATAACCTTAATGTCAGTATGTATGAATAATATGAGTAGATTTTGAAAATAATAATAAAAATGATATATCTGCAGAGTACCTTTCCTATTTGAAATGTTGAAAACAGTATGTACTACTGAAAAAGGAAGCATAGACCAACATAAGATAAAAGCATCAATTGCAGCTATATATGGGAATTCTTATGTATTTTCAGCCGTTCAGAGACTGATAACTGCAATTAGCATTAGATGACGAACAGAAGACATGGTTAATAATATTTATGAAATGAAATGAAGTTTCAAATTTCTTTTTATCTAATTATGCATGAAAATAAATTTGCATGATCCTTAATTGTGAATCAAGATCATATTTTGATATTCTGTTTTAATTGAATTGGTTCTTGAATCTTAATGACAAATAATTGATCTCATAATCAAAATTCTATCTTTGAAAATTTAAGTACACACTATAAATACTATAAATAATTGCTATAATTGATTCAGTTGAAGTCCACTTAATACATTTTTATATCTATTTTTTAATATGTATTTTGCTTACTCATAGAATGTCAGAGATAAAAGACTCAGCAGTTCTTGTTGGCCATAATACCAAAAGACTCCTTTATGAACATGAGGTCTGCAATTTGTATGTCTGAAGTGTTTTACCAATCCATGTTATTTTCTCTATAAGTGTATGACCAATTTGAATTTTAAGAATAAAAAATAATAAAAGATGAAAATATAATAAAATAAAAGAATTAATGAATTTTGAAATTGAGGTTATACTTATGTTAACTGATTAGATTTTATTTCAGAATTTCATTGGCTTTCAATGATATTGTTTCTGTTTGTGCGAAAATTCCCTTACAAATTACAAAATGTTCACATTAAAAAGGGTGACGTGACGTCTGGGATCGGATCCCTCATAAGAGAAGTGGCCCTTTGCTCTCACATAACAGTAATTGAGAAAGCCATTATTACAAGATATAAATACACATAAAGTATCTGGTTTGTTTATATATCAAAATAATATACTTACTGGTAGATGAAAATTATAATATGTATTAATCTTTTTGTCAAAAGTATCTTAAGTACTTTTAAATATATAAAATTATTTGGTTTATAAAAATTGATTTATTACATTATCAAATTAAATAATAATATGTGTTTCATATCATTAATATATATCATCTCGTCTGTAGGCAATTACAAGAATGAATCTCATCGGCATTACCATGTCAACACCAACAAAATTACGACTTCTTGAGGAATGCCAAAAAACAGAGATGTCTCAACTTGTTTCTTATCTGAAAAAGAATCCCCTGATTAAAATCACTGGGGACAACCTTGGTATTTTATCAGGGGTGGTGCACAGTCCAATAATAATCCAAATATAGGTAAAAATCATAAGCTATCACCATCTACAGAACATCTACAGAATAATTACAGTATGATATCATATACAACATTGTATAACAATGTCAATATAGCATGGCTTAGATTGTAACATCATCATCATCATTATCATCATCATGAACTTTAAAGCAGCTCTTTTACAGATTTTCATTGTATTGAAGGGCTTTCCTAATGATATGCATTTGACATACCTTATACTGTTTCCCAGTATTTAAGGTAAGGTTTGACCATGTATGGCAGTCTTAGAAATGACAATTTGCATGGTAAATATTTCAAATGATTATTGATGGAAATCTATGAAAGAGCTGCTTGAAGGCTTTAGGGTTATAAATTGCACTACATTTAACGTACAGAAATATCATACTTATTCCTTTATCATATGTCCCTGTCATTGTAATTTATCATTATGTTCCTCTCTGAGCACAAAATATATTTACATGAAGTTGAAAAAGAGGTTATGCCTGGACATTGTGTAAAATTTCCATACATTTTTGTTTTCATAGATCTTCACCTATTTGCATCAAATGCCATATCAACAAGATTACCATCCATGGATATGGACAACACATCTCCAACATTCACATATTGGTACTCTATAGCTTTTCTCGGAGATGAAAATACCAGACATTAGTTGGCTATAAACACTTGGTAATAATGACATACAGTTTAGCATTAAAATCAATAATTCTCAAAATTTAACAACACATTGAAAAGAAAAGAAACATTTCCTATAAATTGCAATGATTCTCCTTAATATGACTTTTTGTTGTGTAACATAATTGTGATAGGTCGACCTATAGACTGATATTAAACTTGAAATAAAGGAAAAAACTATAAATCATTCACTATGAAAAAAAATCGGAATAGATTATATATGTAGTGTGATCATACACATGTATTACATGACATAAAATTGATTTTATTATCCTCCCCCCTCTTTCTCGAAAGGGAGGGGACATTAAATCGCATTCCTTCTTAAAATTTGCTCGATACTTTTTATATTTTAAATTTTCAAATTTTTAACCTTTAAAAATTCTAGATATCTCAGACCATAATTGAAAAAAATGAGGTAGATAAAAAAAAAAAAAAACAAACAAACAAAAAAACCTCCAGTTCATCTATACCATCCTTATCCAAAAGAAATGTCCAAGCCATTACCAATGGAAAAAATAAATGATGAATGTAATTTGAAACCATACTCATATACCTCTTCACCATGCGTTGGTGGACATTCACCCATGCTAAGACTCTCAGAAATGACACCTTTTAAAACACTGTCATTTAAAGTAATATTGGTATACATTGGTAGAAATAAAACTTTATTTATTGTCCCTATATAAGTAATAGAATTTTTGTTTTGGTATGAGCATAATTATCTTTGTGGACCTGGAAGTGACATCATGTGTATTTTCATAAATCTTTTTAAATCAAATAATTGTTTCTGAAAAGCTATTAATGTGAAAGCATCATTTTGAAAATCAATATAAAGATGGAATATTCAGTATAAGGACTATTTTACTCTAAAATAATCTTTCGAAACATGAGGCACTCGTTCAAAAATTATGACTCTTACTGAGGGTGCCTCCACGTGGCAAGAGTTGGGCAGTGTTGTAATAAATAAAATCAACATTGGCAAACATCCTCTAATAGTCTATGTCTATTCACTTATTTCATCTGTTATACCCTTGCATGTCTTTTCAGAATTAATAACTAACAGTAGACTACAGAATCTTGCATGCAAGCTATAGTAATATCTAATTATTTTGAGGGGTGGTCACACACCAACGTAAATATTAATACATCAAATCATGTGACAGGCAGAGAAAAGAGGTTCTCAGGTTCTCGAATCCAGGGCAGGAGGAATGGAGTTTGCCCATGTGATGCCACACTAATAGCATTAGCGGCCATGTTGGAGTACAACTCTTGGACTTTTTCTATCTTTACCATGTAACCTTCAATAAATTTCTGAGAAAATAACAATTTACTTAGGTAGATTTCTTGCTTTCAGTCTTAATTAATCAGTAAATATAATCAATCTGTTGAAAATTTTCTGTAAAACATTTAGATAAACAATGCGATTATTTCATAAAATTAAATTAAATCATGCAGTTTTATATGAGCATTGATGGATAAAGTTCAAGAGTTTTACTCCAATGAGGGAGATTAACACTAGCTAATTTGAGGAAAACAGGGTTGTATGGGAACACTCTATAGAATCCATGCAGTGGCAGATTGAGAAGGCAGTATTGGGAAGTTATTTTGGCTTTTAATATAGTGGATCTGGCAACAGTACTTATGCAGCCCAAGTAAATCTTCTCAAGGTCAGGATGGTAGAAATACACTACACTGTACAGAGCCAGAGGGAAGTCAGCGTGGCTCAGTGGTAGAGCTCTAGTCTACTGACGGAGAAGTCGTGGGTTCAAGCCTTGCCGTAGTCATGCCGGTGTCTGTCCTTTGGATGAAACAGTAAACACAGATGCCCCATGTCGCAGTAGGCGTGGCATGTTAAATATCCCTCACTGCTTTGGGTGGGTCGTTGGAAAGATCAAAATTTATGTTACCTGCATCAGTCAGATGCCGTCACCATATACGTGCAACATTGGTGGTGTTACGTAGAGGAATAATCAAACAAACAAAACAAGATTCACAGAAACAGTACAGAAATTAAGAATATTAGAATCAATTAACAATTTATTATCACACATACCTGGTAATATTTGAAAGAGAATGCTTTTCCAAACCCAATTGTTAAAGAGACGATCGTACTTCTACAACTTAGAACCTTTAAGATCACGTCTATTTGTTTATCTTTCAGTTTTATGTTGGGAAATAATTCGCTCTCTCTATAGCATCCTTTTCTGAAACCAAATCACCGATGTTAGACAGTACGTATTGAAACAGAATCCATGAAACAAACTCACAAATAACGCATAGAAAAAAATGTAGGAAACATAAATCAGCATTAACTAGAATTGTAAAAATTTCAAATGTTAACACAAATAAAATGAGGAGAAAAAATTATGCACAATGTTGTTTTACAAGAATCTTGTAGAAATCGGGTACCCCTGATGCCAAGGGTTATATGTAGTGAAGCGTCTGCGTAACGAAATGAAACACTTGGATGACCAGGATGTGATGAATCATCATTACTCAAATATAAAAAAAATTAGAAATAAAAATTACTTGAAGCAACTATCACCAACTTTCAAGGGTATGCTGTTTATGTTAATTTTGTCCTGGGTAATGAAATTTGGTAGTATGAAATATTATATTATATCGACAGCATTTAGCATTTTACCAATAAATCGTTGCGTCAAGTACTAAACCGTCACTAATCATTGCATCTGTGTGAGCTTATTAATGTCTCCAAACCATTTCTGTTTTATTGTCGGATTCGATTTCATATCTACAAAACTTTTCGATGAAAGTCTAGATATGAGCAGAATGATTAACGTGTTTTTCTATTGGAATATTACTGCTCTGCTTGTTAATGTATGGCATTCAAAGAACCTTTAAGAAATTATTCTATATATGTATTGGTACATCAACGTAATTATTATTTTCATTTATCCGATTGATTGATTATTGTTTTCCTTTACTCCCAAGCTATTTCATGTATTTGGTGACGGCTTCTGCCTGATGCATTGCAAAGAAATTACTACTTTTGCAACGGACCCACCATAAGTATTGGGAGAACTTTATGTGCCACGCCTACCACGACATAAGACCTCGGTTTTTACTGTCTTAATTGAAAGCCAGAACACTGCTGTGTCCAGAGTAGGAACGAAACCTGGGGTCTCTAGGTCACGAGCTGAGCACCTCATCCACTAGGCCACACCGGCTTATCAATTATCTGTAAGCACCAGATTGTTCTATACCTGGGCCATCTGGAGTACTACATATATTAAGACATTGTAATTATGTAACCCTAGGCAACGTACAATTGTAACCTATCATAGCTCATACCGTTGCCATAATAAATGACTTTAAAAGACCATATTTCACTATAATATTGGCAATGCAACTGTTCTTGCACAAAACAAAATGTCACGAGGGTAATACATACAAAAACATGATTTTTCCTTAGGTGATTGCATCGATTTTAGAGTAATTACATGCATTAATACAGATTCTTGAAACATCAATTGCACGAGACCTCAACAGATTTTCTCTCCTTTTATCGATTTTGAGCATTTTCCACTTTCACCCTTGGAAAAAAAAAAAGGGGGGGGGGTTGCCAGAAGATAGCGTTTGTTTAACATAAACTAATTATAAGATCGGCAGTGCATGATAGGGTCGGTCCGGAAAGTCGAAACATACTTTTTTTTTCTAACAGCTGCCTCTGTATAAAACCTTATTAAACGAACACCCTTTTTGTAACTACCATTTTTAATTTCCTGATATTGTGATAGACGCTCCTCTCATATAAAATCCTGTATTAGGAGGCACATTAAAAAAGAAAATATGTCAGGTTAGCTGAGGAAATGAAAAAGGTCGAAATCTGTTAAAGGTATGTTCAAATGTCTGCTATTCATCCTGAAATGAGCTTTTACCATTTACAATGTTGAGGGCTAGGGACGAAAGATGCAGTACGGGAACAGTTTTAGGAAATAAGAGTTTGGAATTTTATGACGCAAGACCATTAACAGTACGTATGTTATTAAAACCTACTAAAATTACAATTCCAAAATGTCGGCCAATTAATAATTTGAATTAAATCAAAATAGCTAATTTTAAAACATGCCTTCATAATGGAATTGTCTGTCTATATGTTTTTTACCGTTGTGGTAACATATGAATGTAAGTTATGGATCTAATTAAGTTTTGCATGCATGTTATGTTTGACAAATGTATGCATTATACTAAAATAATACTTACACTACAGGCAACGGCTATTGTCCAGTTGTCACATCATCGCCGCGATGTTTAAAGTCAAAGATACTAATCACCACGATATTCGCTTTTTAATTGACCTATAGTTAACGCGGAATCACCGCAATGATCGCGGTGAATCGCCGCAGCATCGCGGGCATTCCGCGGTGACCCCATTTCATGTATCTGCGAATATGTATACGCATATGTAAACCATAGTGAATTTGTTTACAATACTCATTGAGTATGGTCAGCATTCAGTTAAGCAAATAATGTAAGTTTTAATAAAAACATGATCCTACAATCCATGATTTCAGTACAGCGTATGTAGCATCAAACTTCCGAATTCCGCCTTGGGTGATATTTTTTATCAGTTCTATATTCCATCATGCGTAAAACTCAAAAAGAATCATAAGACAGGTACCTGTATTATAACTTAACAAAAAGGCGAACAGAAAAATAACGTTCGATAATATTGTTGACAAGAATTCGAGTTTACTTTGACGACAATTTGATTAAAAGCATTTCTATTTATTCTGTTTTTGCTGCATATACGTAGGAACTACGGAATAAATAACGCTGCTTTAAATGAGTTTGTTTCCTGCAATTGTGAAACTGTGAGAGAAATTGCATTTTGTAATGATGGTTTAAATAAATCTAAAACTAAAACTCTATGCCGCAGTAATATTCCCTGAAACACACTTGAAACTTGAAACATTCGTCGCATTCATGGCGAAAAAGAAAATGGTTTGGATGATCGACACAAAGACAACTGAAGAGTGAAATTATTCAGAGAATAATAACCCTTCAAAATACTTGCAATATTTACAGGTCTGCAAATAACCCTCAAGTAAAACCGCTTGTGCTACACCCCGATATTTACACAATATTTTGAGATGCTTAAATGTGCGTTCAATAGCTATACGATGTATAGCCGCACTCAACAGCAATGTTGCAGTGAATCCTTGCGATCGACCATCGCGTTGTCGAAGTGGTGTGCGGTGATTTGCAGCGATGCGAACGCGATTGTCCGTGTCAAAATAGTCAACCGCGATACACGAACAATTGGACAATCCGCGATCGCTTTAGTGTAATTCAGTTCTTACGGTTATGAAAGTTATGTTTACAAAACGAATAAATTATTGGAACTATGTGTGTCAACTCTATCCATTTTCCTTTATTCTGATAAACTTATATCATGCAATATAATTGATGCAGGGAGATCTCAAAGTGTGTTTTTAGGTAAGATGGACTGGATCAAAGATCATGTTGAAACACTTCAATTAACCAAACTAGTAAACGTTCCTCATTCGTAAACCTACTCAAGGTGTTAAAATCATTACATAGAAATCTTACAAGTATATATCTCTTAATACCATATCTTTAAACCAGTGACCTTTACATTCACGACTGATCCTATTCTGTTAAGAACGGAAAACACTATTTTTAATGGGGGGTTGGGGGTGTATACCTGTTTTCATAGTGTATCTTGGACCTAGTGATCTTGACCTTTGAGTTTCACTTTCTTTAATGGAGATGCTGCCGTCTGGAGCATAGTGTTTCACAAATACATCCCTTTTTTAGCAGGTCAGACTTCAGATACTCCTGGTACCATTTAGCAGGTCAGGCTTCAGATAGTCCTGGTACCATTTAACTATCCAGAGTCAGATGTTTACGAATCTTCACCTCAAGATCTTCATTGGAACTATACTTGGACGAGCAAGATTGCAAATATTACGGGAAAACTCCGTAATGCGTCAATGAAACATATAATTATAAACACGATAAGATACTTATCAGATTACATAGAAAATAAGATTTTGCGAGGAAAAATTAAGGAATTAAGACTTATCCTTTTTGTTGATGTAAATGAAATGATACCATTGAAAAGAGAAGCTAGTAGCTATGAATTTATTCGTGACGAGTGATAAACTCGTCAGCAAATTTCGTGATTTCTCTCCAAGTAAGCAATGAAAAATCTCCGAGAAGAAACAACACTTGGGTAACTTAAAAGAAGAAATGCTAAATGTTGTCACTTTAATGTAAAAAGACTGTTCAAACAGCTATCCACGGTGCGACTAGCCAAACAGGGGACGCTCAATCATCCATGGCACCTGGTCTCACTTCTGAATTTCCGATATCCATGAATGTCCACTGTCCACATTATATTTAAAGTAAAATACGAAACTAACTGGTGTCACATGACTGTGGCACTAATAAAATGTACCACAGTGGACATTCACAAACCATTGAATTTCAAATGTGAGACCAGGTACCCGGGAGAAGATGACTCATGACACTCGCCGTGAATGCCCTTACATACATACATATATATATATATATATATATATATATATATATATATATATATATATATATATATATATATATATATATATATATATATCTATATATATATATATATATCTATATATATATATATATATATATATATATATATATATATATATATATATATATATATATATATATATATATATATATATATATATATATATATATATATATATATATATACATGAATGTGAACACACACTGTGTAGAAAGTCTCATTGCCGTCTTGAACATAGTTTTTCAGAAATACAACCTCTTCCTTTTAGCAGCTCAGGCTTCAGATACTCCTTGTACCATTTAACTATCCAGAGTCAGGTTGTATACGAATCTTCACCTCAAGATCTCCATTGGAACTGTATTTGGACGAGCAAGACTGCAACTGTCAAGGGAAAACTCATTTAATTGACACAGCTAAAGCCAAGTAATGGCAAAGGGTCAGTGATACGTAATAATTATATCGCGTCTCCTGTTTGGCTAATCACACCCGCCGTGAATACCCTTACATGCAGAAGAAATAAATATAATTCACCACTGTATATAAACATGAATGTGAACACTGTATAGAAAGTGTCATTGCCACATAACATCAGACAAAAGGATATAATAACACTTAAATTAAACCCTCCGCGGGAAACTTTCTTACGAGTTCCAAGGGAATAAATGCGACGTTAATGTAAAATACAAAATTAACCGGTAAGTAACAATTGGGGTATTAAAGAAAGTTTCGTTTAACAAAGTTGAAAATGTTACGTCTATTAAATTGATAAAGCTATCTGTGTCTTGCATACAGGAATTTAAGTACAAGAAGAGATGTGAAATTATATATTAAACATTTCGACAAACAAACAACACAACAAGACATTGACACAGAATTTACCGACTGATGAGTAAAAGTAAAAGAACACAAACACTCTATACTGCAAAGTCTCTGCTTCACGGCTTTTATCAAGCAATGTAGATTGTTAATTTTATTTTACTTTCAATGTACCGGACTTCCCTTTGGAGGACTACATAAACTCTTTATTTAAGACTGATGATTTTTTTTTATCTATATGCCGTGTACCACATGCATATTTGATGAGAATGCAGTCGTGTACATAACAAAACTTGCAAGTACTTTGTAGGAATGAAATTTTCTATTGCCCGTTGTACTGACACAACATAACAATTTCTAACTGGTATGTAGCTACTAGTATATTTGTATTACACTTTACTTTACAGTCTTGTCCCTTTGATTGTTTCTTACATTATATGCGCATTTTCACCAATCTTTCTGATGTGATGCTATAAGCTACATATATAATCCTTCTCGCCCTCCATACTTGTTTTCTTATTAACACTGCAGAAAATTACAAATCTAATTTGTATTTTTCTTTTCTGGTATATAAGAGTGCACTGATTTCCAATCATGACATTTCACTAACTGCGCGTTACATTTACTGAAATTCCTGAAATTGTGAGTCATTTCTAACACTATACTTGATTCGCTTATGGCTTTTAGTAATAATGGACAAAAAACCGGAGGGAACGAAACAGCCTTTTATTGCAGGCATTAAATATGTATATTTTGTTTCAGGTTTATGCTTGTTTTAATGAACTAGCATGTTAGAAATAGACTAATAGAATAGCATACTTGAGGATCACTAACTGAAAACACTGATAAGATTATATGGCGGAGGGACTACATATTTTATTTATCACTTCATAAAATGAATAATATAAGCGATCTTTAACTGTCTGCCTTCTATCTGTATTAAAGTTAACAAGGTCTTGATTGTGAGTAGGTGGTGTGCTTATCGTTATTGATACCACAAAGTCTGGTTCGTCGAGTATAATTGACAGGCTTTCATCTGGTTATTTATTACATTCGGGAAAACAACACTCACCAGTGAAGGCATTCCTTTTGTCGTTATTAGCTAAGAAGAAATTTCCCTTGTTTCAAATTCAGATAAGCTTTTTTAATTCTAAATACCTATCTACGTTATAAGTATATTGAAGACCTATCTATATAAAGAATAAAACTTAAAACATCGTGCAAGATGCTCACTTGTGGAGAAACAACTATTGATATCACCAATTCCAAGAACCATTACCAATGTTGACGTTTACTTGTTTGTGGTCCTATTACACATAAATAATTGTACTTTATACAGATAGTGTTTTTATTTTATTGCCATCAGTTATTAAAATCATAATTTGATTGACATATACCTTCTAGTGTTTCATGATCGGTTTTGAATTATGATATTTATATTCACGGTGTCTCCTGTTATCATCCTACAGCCGTTGCAGTTCTCGTTACATCAAAAAAGAAATTTGTCAGATAAAATGGTTTTTTTTTCAGTTTTGTTTATCAATAACGTGTAAACTATGTGTAAACATTGTACAGTTGTTAAACAAAATGTCAAAGAGCCGGATAAATACTGGGATACATGAAATTATAATATGCATCATAAATTGTATATATTATTATTTAATCAAAATATAAAAAAAGAAACACTAACCAGATAAACCAGATAAAATGGATAGAATTATTGTATTTGATAATTATAAAAAGAACACTAAAATAAAATCAAGAACACTACTACTACCACCACACTTTACAATTACAATAGCGTAGCGCATATAGAGCACACGTTTATACACCATTCGATTAATTATTTCCACAGAAAGCGCATAAAACATACCAAACGCACGGAACAATCTTTAGTCTGTTTCTGTATAGACAATATTTCTTTTATTAAAACATATTCAGGGCCGCACGTATACACATCTCTTGTTATTTTTCAGATATAGAATATAGATCTACATGTCTATCTATTTATTTTATTGAATTTAAAACCGGCTTCTTTTTCAGTCAGAAGTGACTCAGTGTAAATCTATACACTGTATATTAATGTACTATTAATATTATTCCATTTATGAATGTTTTCTACCGGACGATGACCTTATATTAAAAATTGCTAGTAGTATGCACTCAAGGACAGTCAATACGGTGAGGAGATATAGGTACGGTTTTCAATATCTATTACGTGGTATGATTTTCTTTAACTATAAGATTTTTGAGCTGCCAGCTTCAGACTTACACGTTTGGTAGCATGTAGCTGGTTTGCCCAACTCTTGCTACTCTACACTTGAATCCACCGTCAGAGAGGGGAGCGATCGCGTTACTAGTCGTCCAATAAGGACGGAGGAGCCGATTTTACCAGAAATTCTTTCATCTTAAGTAGCTATACACGCAGGGAAAAAATGCAATTTTAATAAATTAGAAATATTACTATGTGTCTTATTGCATATGCAGGGTTTTAGAATTAGTTACTCCTTAACGATCAGACATTTCATTCTTTGATTCTCATGCTTGTTTGTACATTGAAAGAAGCACAACAGATGTACATGTATATATAGGTAAACATTTTGCATATAAGTAGAGCAAGTTTCGACGATTCAAGTTGAGAGAGGTTTTTCCACTTGTTTAATATTGGCACTTCTTCTTGGGAATTTATTTTCAGTTATATTTCATTTTGTAAGAAGGATAACTCTTATAAATAAAGATCAGGGAACTCTTCACTTTCTTATACAATAGCAAGGGAAATATTAAGGTCTTCTCCTGAAATTCTCGGTCTTGATAAAAGCATATTTTGATTTTATAGTTACGTTCAGGGGGTGCAACAGCAGCGGTTGGTCTTAAACGTTTGTTTATATGGCATGGCCGGTGAAAATAAGGATCTCCTAAAGATGGGTAGGTTAGAGAGGATTCAAGCCAAACTTATACAATATTGTACGGAATAAGGGCGTACATTCCGCGAAGCGAATAACATAGACTCTTACAAATCAGTCTTGATTAAATTCATAAAGCAAAAATAAAAACCTTTTAAATACTTTATTGTTTCATAACTACATTTAGTTTGGTCAACCATATCAATCTCCTTCTCTTCATACGACAAATGGCATACCATCTCCAAAACCTAAAACCTACACCTGGCAATACAAGTTTTAAGTTCTATCACACAAGAAAAGGGAAGTACACAACGAATTAACGTTAAAGTACTGCACGCCGTCATTGGCACTACAGTCTACTGAAAAGCGCAATTGCAAATTGAGTAAAGATTAATTCTGCAAAACAAAAACAAAAAACAGCGGAGAAGCCAGGTTGGTGACAGCCTAACCATCTCAAGCACCATACCGGGAATCGAACCTGGGTCGTACTGGTGAGGTGCGAGTGTGCTACCTTGCCTTCAAGAAATAAATAGATAAGGAATAGATAAGTAAATATTTTAAGAAAACAATCTGGTATGAAGTATTGAAATATGACATTATCCCCGTTTTGTATAAAGAATAAGATTTACTCAGTTAAATTTCCGCAATTTAAAAACATGTCTATGACTGTGAAACACAGGTTATTTTGGTTGTATTACTTAGTCATTGGTCTTTGGTTGTTATTGATGGCACCGCCCTTGTCGTTAAAAACAGTGGTAAATTGGGGACACGTAGTTTAATCTTGTGATTTACCGTTTGTATTTCTGTTCTAGAGTATCGAATCCTTTACATGAAGCTTATTGTCAATTGTGAGTGCGGTTAGACTGTTAAACGAAACAAGAGTATGAGGTTAAGTAACTCCAAATATTTTATGGGGCAGGTTTTATGTAGTGGTTAAGCGCTTGGTTTGCGGCGCCGACGATCTGGATACAATTCCGGATTGCGCCTCTGTTTTTAGAAGTTGGTTACCTCCTGTTTCCATGTCGTGATATAACTGAAATATTGCCGAAAGCGACGTAAAACACCAACCAGCCAACCAATCAAATATTTTATGACATCACGTTATCAAGATATCCTGACCACTCAGTAACGTATGATTCATCGTCCTGTTCGGCACCTCGTCAAACATATGTCACTTTTAGTGGTCCGTGATCTTCAACTTATTTTGTTAGGTAAGATAACTGCTTTGTATTTGGCTATTTAAGTAATGCACTTTCCTCCAATGTTACATGATAATATGGGCAATGTCGGAGTATTTGTCCCTCCAAAAAGTATGAGGCCATGATCAAAACATTTTCGTTTTAATAAACATCAGGCGAAAAAAAAAATACGTCATATAAACTAATTGTTCCCTATTCATTACACTTTGAATTGATTAGACAAACCTGACAATATATATATGAAATAGCATACTAAAATTCAATATGCATTGCATATTGGCACTTATAAACAAGGATATAAAAATTATTATCATTCTTATAATTTCTATTTATTTATTTCTTGATGGATTTATGTCTTGTTTTATTTATTTATTTATTTATTTATTTATTTATTTTATTATTACTGTTTTGTAGCGAAAATGTTAGCCAGTATGAAAACATGTCCATTTGTTTTGATTATGGTTGTGTTGCTTTGCATGATCATCAATGTGGTGAGCGATGGCTCCTGTGAAGAGTATTGTCGTTCAGTTAGGGACACATGTTTATGGGTTTTCTCCGGGCACTCCGGTTTCCTCCCACACAAACGACACCCTTACCCAAACACCATGCCAACGAGCAAGATGTACTTAGTTGTTAATTTGTTTTTTAATCGTTGTAAAATAACTTTTTTTTATTTCTTGGTCGGCTTGTGAGTGTATCCGTACATCAAATATTCATGTTTATGTAATTAAAAAAACTCATCCTTTTAAACCAGTTAAAGAAATGACGCAATATGTGACTAAGAAATCATGCATGAACACAATAACAAAAAGAAAAACAAACAAATACTAAAAACGAAACACCCCCCCCCCCCCATCTTCAACCCCCCCCCCCTAAAACAAATAATAATAAATGTAATAATAATAATAACAATTGATAAATAATGTATTGATGATAATAAAGGACGGAATGAAGCACAAACAAATTATAAAACCCTTCTTACCTGCGAGCTATTTATATATATCTACAAGTGAAAATGCAACATTTTATATTGATGATTCTAGCTGTTGATCATTTGCATAATTTGCAATTTTTCTGAAATTTTCTTTATGGTTGGTATATGAATGAATACATGCATCATGGAGGACATGGCATGTCGGAATTGGCATTCTCCTCTACCCCCAGTTCATCTAGATGTTTCCCCGTGTTATTTTATGCTAAATTTATTGAATCCTGCAACTGTTCGTAGATAAGTATTTTATTATTTCACTGTTACACATTTAAAAGAAAGGAGAGGGCATTGGAATCCACTATGAATATCGATATACACATCCGACAGAAGTGTTACCAACCATCCCTGCACTGATATTAAAAGCATTGCTATCAAAGAATTCACATATAAGTCATACAGAGAAATTGTACAATGCAGATCAGCAAGTTACTCAGGTAAAAAACGAAGGACCGAAGGGTAAATCATATCTAATAGTCAATGGAATAAAAGGACAACATCGTATATAGTGTCATATTCAGACAAATGCGAACCCCAATAAAATTGAGGTGAGATCAGGTGCCCACGAGGAGTAAGCGTCCCCTGAATGCATGCAACACCGTCGCAAATAAGAAGGAAATACGTTTCATACACTTATCAACACATGAAGGAGACAAGAACACGAAGTCAAATTTTTCTATTCAAAGCATAAAAATGTCGTTTTACTGCAATTCCAGCAGCAGAGATGCACGTACACAAATTCCTGTATATACTTAGGCAGTTGTGTTGTTCTTTGTTGTTTCGAAAATGTAGCATACATGTCGTGTATGTATATTTTAAGTAAGAAACTATTATGGTATGTGAATATCAGATGCAAAAATCTAAAGGGTAAATGACGTAGCAAAGAAAAAAAAATTATAAATATGACAAACGTACAAGGATTGCTTAGAAGAGTTAAAATGTTTGTACATTTCTGAATTTTATGACAACAATATGTGAAAAAAGTAGTATAAAATATATTTTTTTATAAATAGACTTAAAGTTGGCTCCTCAAAATAAAAAGCCAAGATGTTTCGAAAAAAATTATTTTGGAGCGAGGTCGACCTAGGTCAACCTAGCTCCCGTATATTTTATGAATACTAAATGATCGTCTGACCAAAATGCTCTCGCTCGCCATATAAAAGAACCGACAGACCGTGACATACTATTGGCGGCTACCTGCACCGACGGTCTACATGGCTGTACATAAGCAGGAAAACATGCTTCCTCACTATGCACAGTGCATCGTTATTCAACATCTGCAGCACTAGACGAATTCATGTTTACATTTTTATATTTATTAAATTATTTTACTACTATTTACTGCTATTACACAATACGGTTGGAAGTTTACATGCATAATGTAAACATGCATGTGTTAATACATTTTAATAAGATGGTCCACTACAGTCTATATGAGAGTCAGGGGCCTTTTCTGACTAAACATTCCCGCTTCTGGCTTTATCCTCTTACCCCGTCTTTCATATTCTACCCGGGTGGCATCGCCCAATTCTACCCATTTCCACCCTTACTTCATCATTAGTGAAAATTACTTTTACATGTATTTATAAGCAAAATTAAACTGTATAAATACATGTGCACAATGTATGCATATTCATTATATTGTTTGCAGTTCCACTTATGTCAGTTTAATATATGAGTCAGTTTAGTTCAAATATTGGGAGCTAAGCTATTAGATTGAAATGCCTCAAGTTCAAATCCCACAGGTACCTATTCGGTGTAATATGCTTCATGTCATGTTATATGTGGCACGTTAATGGTTCCTCACTACTTCATATAGGTTTGTTGCATATGTCTAAATTTCTGTGTAATTAAAGAAGATAAAAGAATTAACCGAACAAAACTACAATAGAATATTTTGTTTATCGTTTAATAAACAAAGACCTTAATCAACTTCCCATGACTTAAGTCACAGGTCATAGACGCAATAACCCCGTGCCCCCTCTGTGTATAATATGCTATTAGCAAATACTTTATATATTATACGCAGAGCGGCACAGGGTCATTGCATCTACGACCTGTGACGTAAGTAAGAGGGAGGCTATGTGAGTTACATGTATTTCCATGACATACATGAAGCTTTTTTATAGACCACTCACCCAAAAAGGCCCCAATGTACTTTTGTTAAGTGGGATAGAGAATTATGATAATCAAACCCTCAATCACTACTTAAAATTAGATAATAATACTTGAAACAATATAAAAGTCTCTAACCTTCCATCTTACTTTTCTCTGCATCTCTGCATTTCCCATGTTGAATTTGATTTCTTCCTCTTTTTCTTCTTTCCAAGATATTATCTTATATATTGTGATTTTCTGATATTTTTTCTGCTCTGTCTGAGCAGCGAACGCCACTGCAACCGTATAGTTATTTATGCTGTAACAGAATTTCAGAGGTATAAATAAGTAACACTACAATAAAATTTTTTTTTTTTTTTTTAATTATTTTTGCCTTTTCTCAAATGGGATTAACCAGAGACATAAATACACATATATGTCTCTGGATTAATTAAATCTCTCCCTCTCTACGGCTCTCTCTCTCTCTCTCTCTCTCTCTGAGCAGCGAATGCCACTGCTTCCGTACAGTTATTTATGCTGTTACAGAATTTCAGAAGTTGATATGAATAAGTAACACTACAATAAAAGATTTTATCTTTATTTTCAAGTTGCAAGTTGTGCAGAGAATTTTGTATATAATTTATTTTAGTAGATGTTCGACATATCCATCAACGAGTAAGTAGGGAAAGATGCTCCTTCCTCGTTTCCCAAACCTTTGTTGATATCTATATATGTATATTATACATTCTTGGGTTTTTTGGTATATAGTTATACTTTAAATATACAGTTCGTAATGTTTACCAGGTATTGGCGTGACTTGACTTGGATCGAAATAAAAATCAGTCGAATGAACATGCAAACACTGAGATGTCAGTTGAACCCGGAGTCATTTTTTATTAAACAGTAGATCTATTAAATATTAGTGAAACAATAATATACACATTATTCTGATTTTGTAGAATCATGTTTGAGTAAATTTTGTTTGTTCATGTTTTGAAGTTCAGTTTGAATTTTCTCTGTCTAAAGTATGTTGGCACCACTACAGTACATGTATCACTAAAATATCAGTTAAATTAATAAGGCTTGTATAAATTACTGTTTTTGATACTACTACAAAAATGGCCTTTGTAATCAATATTATCTTTAGTTTAAGTTTTGGGTTATCTTTAACAATATTACAATTAGGTTGCTAATCTAACTTGATGGATTTAGTATCATCATGTACTAGACCAAAGATACTTTAATATAATTTAATTTGAAACAATTTAATATCCCATGTAAAGTCTATTAATAGGAAATGTCAAAACATTTAGTTGGCAAGTATAATTATACATGCATTTCTAGCTTCAAGCAACATATGTATTGATTTGCCTTATTTATTATGATTACTTATCCAATACATTTATGTTATTTGCCATTTTCTTTCTTTTAAATGAAAATTTTTTTTAATTTATTTACTTAGACAGTGGACTACATTCTGAATGTGATTTAAAAGTGTTTAAGTAATATACAGAAAAGTGAGCATTTACATATAATGTAAAGATGATGGATAAATCCAAACCACAAATCCAAAAATCATGAAACCATAGGACATACAAAATCAGTGAAAATGAAAAACAAATGGAAAATAACAAAATATGTCTACTTGAAGAGCATATGCGAACCCCTGTGATGGAGTGAGATCAGGTGCCCGGGGAGAGTGAGCATCTCCTGCTTGCTAGCAACACCCGTCACATATACCCCGTAGAAAGAGTCAAATCGTGTGAATTCCATATGTATCTATATATGGAGAAGTCGAAGTAGGTAACCTTCTAGTATAGAAGGTGTCAAATCTGTGTAAAGTGATCGGAATCGGTCTTAGTCCAGAATATCATTTAAAAGTCTGGATAACGAGATATCATATGGAGTAATAAGAGTCTCGTAACGACCGTAGAACTTCCTCAGTGACGATGCTAGTCTAGCACATATATAACCCTGGTTGAGCAGCTTAACTGAAAGTCGGCTAGCCCTCAGAACAAAGTCATTGTAATTTGAACATGCTCTGGAATAACGTATTAACTGAGATATGAATACGCCGTATGCGGGCGATGATGGAATGTTGCTACTTATGAAAGGAAAGTTTGTGATAGCGAAATTGAAATCGTCACGTTTGTCATAGAGTGAGGTGTTCAGTTGACCATTAATGTCGAAAGACAACATAATATCTAAATACGAAGTAGAATTACTAGTTTCTGTGGTTTCTTTGACCTCCAGTTCACTTGGATAGATGATGCTAAGGTAATCCGCGAATGAAGGATTATTAATTGAAAGCAAGTCATCTATATATCTGTAAGTAAAATTGAAGCCAAGAGCCAATTGTTTTTTTCCTTGCGAAAGCAAAGACTGAATGAACTCAGCTTCGTATGAATAAAGGAATATGTCAGCCAGAAGTGGAGCACAGTTAGTGCCCATTGGAATGCCGACAATTTGTTGAAAAACCTTACCTCCAAACACCACAAAAATGTTATCGATAAGAAAGTTCAACATCTGAATGACAGCTGTTTCAGTGTATTTATTTTTGGAATCAGAATTTTCCCTAACAAAGTAAGTTTTATCGTGGCCTATTACTATATATTTGAATTTGCGGCTTCCGTTTTTACTAGTAAATGCATTTTGAATAATTTCCGCTAATCTGTCTTTTAATTTCTGATGAGGGATCGTTGTGTACAGAGTCGAAAAGTCAAAAGACTTGATGGAGTGAATTTTAGTAAAACTTTTTGATTTTAGATGTTCTAACAACTCTTTTGAATTTTTAAGGATCCACATTTGATTAATTCCACTTCTGGAATATACTGTTTCGCAATATCTATGAAGGCCAGATTTAATTTCTGATAATATTTTTGTGAGTAGCATCGATACAGATTTTGTGGAACACTTCGAAGAACCAGCGATAAAGCGTTGTTTGTACGGAGTTTTGTGCATTTTTGGAATACAGTACAAATATGGAAGTTCTAAATTAAATTTATTTGAGTCAATACCAAACGTATTGAGGACAGATTTATGATTCTCGAGTACTTCCGAAACCGAAAAGTTCGTGAGAGTATAAGTAGGATTTCCTGGAGCTGAATTTAATCCTAATTCTTTCACTAGGCTGTCAAAGTAATATTTCTTACAAGTAAATGTATAATTATTAGATGCTTTATCTGCTGGTGTAATGATATAATGTTCTTGGAGGAAGGTAAGTTCTCTGACAACATCAGGATCTTTAAAAATAGATTCGAATCTGGTGTTTACAGAACCTTGTAATTTTCTAATTTTTGATCTCAGCAGTACTGCAATAGATTTTATCCATTCCGAAAGAGTGTCGACTTGTACTTTCTCTCTTTTTGCCCATCGTGTGGCATATTCCTCGCAGCAGTTCATAATATTCTCAAAATTTTGGCTCCATGTAAATGATCTGGGTTCTCTGTATTTTGGACCTTTAAGTAAAAGTTCTCTTAATTTAGTGTTTTTAACTATATCGAGATCACCAGTAATGACATGGCCACAAGGAGAATATACGAAATTAGATGAGGAACATGCACACGGTTGAGAATGGCATGCAGAGTTGCTAAGATCAAGACACTGTAGTAACCCTTTGTAATTATAAATTTTGGATGCAACTGATGGCGTGTAGCTATAGGAAATACATGGCGGATCTTTTTTTTTTGGAAATATGGAGGTACTTTCTCTAAAACAGACTTATGATTTAAAATTTGGCCGAAATTTAAATAATCAATGCCTTTATTTGCAAATTTAATTTTGATGAAAGGGCGATTAGAATTTTCCATAGAAATATCGGACTTGACGGGACGAAAAAGTCTAGCGGTCGATATGTCCATAATAATACCATCTAGTCTATACTCTGCAGAGCTTATATCAGTAAATATACGGTGTCTGGACGATACGTACAACTCGTGTAATTTTCTGAGTGAAATAGAATAAAGTTTTGTACGAATGTGATGAAGGCCCAAAGGTTTAATATAATGAGATATAAATGAGATGACAATTTTCAGATTATGAGAAATAATTTTATCAAAATATCATAGGTTATATACCCTTATGAACCAGTCTACCTCTAGTAAAAGTAGATTGTCATACCTCATTTAACTTGAACTAACAAAATCAGAATGCACATTGTAGACTTTTGGGTTCAGAAAGAATTCAGGTATCCTATCAGCTTCATGTTTTTACATTTAATCAAAATTGACAGTCATCTGTAGTCTGTTACACTTTATTATTAAGCTTTATGACATTTCACTTCTCTCAGCATTTGTAAACAGACCATACACATATTGCTGAAATGATTAAAAAATAAAAGTTGAATCTTATTTGACATAAAGTTTCTGTAGAACTCATTCAGGTTAAGGTAAGTTTTGAATATAAGTTTCCATTAAGTTTTTGCCTTGCAGAAACCTGCAGAAGTGTTGTGAGAAGTTTCGATGATGTAGAAACTTTGTAAGTATCCGCCAAGTTTCCGTAATACTAAAACCTGCGGAAACTTAAAATGCAAGTTTCCGCAGGTTTCCGTTGCGGAAACCCTTCGGAAACTTGATGTCCAAGTGTCCTCTCAGAATTTTTAAAAAGACCATGCACACATTATTCAACTGATTGAAAAAAAAGTTGAATCTTGATATCAATTTTCTGTAGAACCCAGGTTGTTGAGTTTTGAATATAAAATCGCCTTGCAGAAACCTGCGTAAACTTTTGTGAGAAGTTTCCGTCATGCGGAAACCTGTGTAAACTTCACATACAAGTTTCCGTTGCGTAAACCTTCCGGAAACTTGATGCCTTACTCTATTCGTTAAAAGGAGGAAACACATATCATTTGCTACAATCTTTGTTTTGTATTTAGGTGGGGGTGTAAGCAGATATGGCTTAGATATTTCTCAAGTCCATTCAATGCTACAATTTTAAAAGACCTCTTTTGATACCGTACCTTTGACCTAGTGAACTTCACCTTTGAGTATCACTTTCTTTAATGGAAAAGTTGTTGTTTGAACATAGTGTTTCACAAACACAGCCTCTTCGTTTCAGCAAGTCAGGATACAGATACTCCTGGTACCTTTTGACTGTCCAGAGTCAAGTTGTAAAGGAATTTTCCACTAAAATAACCTTCTCATTTTCTAAAAGTTAAGGGATTTCAAAATCGTACACTTTTTCATTTCAAACATCTTCTAGTAGGTGATCTCTACTACTATAAAGCTATTCATAAAAAAAAGTTTTGTTTTGTAGGGTTTTCCTTTGGCATGCATATGCAGACTGTCCCGGATTGTATATTCTCCATGGATCAACTAAGTCTAAATAATGTTTTAGTTTTTCAACTGCTGCCTGAATGTTTTATTGTTGTTACGCAAATAATTGTTACAATCTTTATCATAGTCTTGTACCAAGTTCCAGTCACCACAAATTGTAAAAAAATAATTCTTTAATTATGTTTTGTAGTTTTTCATAAAAATGTGGCGAATCTCTATTAGGGCCATATATATTTGCTAGTGTAATGTTAAATTTGTTATCTAATTTTATATCAATGACTAAAAAGGTTTCCAGCTTTATCTTTTTTCTCTCAACAGAATATTCAATATTGCTATTCAATAAGTTCACTACACTTCTTGAATAAGTGTTTCCCCGGGAGCCAATACTTGTTCTAGAACCCATTGAGCATGAAGCCATGGTGTATTAGTGTTCATTATACGTCCTATTTTCGTTTTCCGTTTTTTTTTAAACACATAAACCAAAAGGTGCAATATCCTACAGTACACGCCCCGGACCGGTTTCCAAATTACCGGAAGTACCGGAACTACGTTTGGCTGTTGTCACCTAAACCAAAATGGCGTCGTCTGTTGGGTCACCAGAGTTAGATCTGCTCGAAGAACTATCATCTCCGGAGGAACTAAAAGAATTCTGCGATGAATTTGAAGTTGATTTACCAATTACTAACGGTCTCGATGTCACAGACATTGATGTAGATGCCTTTATTGAGGGTAAAAAAGAATAATAGTAAATAAACACGATAAATGCGACTGATAGAGATATCAGAAATGTAGAGCGGTGGCTATAGGAGGTTAAAAGGGAACCTCGGCAATTAACAATATCATTCCAAGCAGATTGAATGAACTACTCTCTGAAATGTTTATCAGCTTCAGAAAAGAGGATGGATCAGAGTACGAACCCAGTTCGTTGGAAACTATGCGCATTGCCATTGACCACAACCTGAAGGAAAAGGGTTACGCGGTATCAATTAGAGATAGGCAATTTGACAAAACCAGAAAGTCTTTATTTGCCAAGAAGCAAGACCTAAAGAAAAAAGGACTCGGTATTTTAATTATTGCATATGTTCTTCAAAAGCATTGAGAGGTTTTTTTTATATACTGATCTAACCCTTTGTTAACCCTTTGAAATATCTTGAAACCACTTCAAATCATGCTAGAATGGGTTGGAAATGCCTCGTTTTGTTGTCAAAACATTACCTATGGATCAATTAATTCCAAACTCTGTGATAATTATATCTATATAAAGGCTTACTACCGTGCGATTTTCAGTGAAATTGATCGATATTTTGGCTATTTTGGATATCTCGCCTTAAATTATACAAAACGCAAATCACCCGATAGTGTTTATTAATATTGATGATGAAGAGAAATTGGTTGAAAATGGTGAAATTGGTATCAACACTGCTGAATCACTTCAGTTTAGGCTTTTCTGCTTTTTCGGAAAATACTTCTCACTGAAGGGACGGGATGAACACAGGTCTTGTAGAAAAAAAAAACCAACTGATAATCAATGTCAGACCTATCTAGAATATTACGAACGTGACGGGGAAAAGTGATTATAGGTTGACTGTGCCTAGGGCCTACAGTGTGAACACCCCAACGAAGGATTCTCTAACTATTATGACGAACTTGTGAAACACCGTCCGGACGACATGATGGATTCCGATTCCCCTATGTACCTTACCCCAACTCCAACGTCAAGACTGACGCCAAATCAGAAAACATGGCAAAAACACTGCTAGTTAGTAAAGAAAATTGTTATTATACTTCATAATCATAATAATTCAATCTCTCCATTTGAGCTAGTCAATAATTTTCATACATGGGCTATTTATTATGAGAATTAAAATCTCAGTAAAAACTTTACTTAATCATTATAAAAAATGTGTGTGTATTAAATATCAATAAATTTGTCAATTTTGAATATGTCGGTCGACGTTTCACAAACAGGTTCTACTCGAAACCAGTCGGGAAGAATAAGCTGGGTAGTTTGGTCAAAGCTGCCGCAAAGAGGACAGGACTTGAGGGAAAACTTACTAATCACTCAATAAGAAAAACAAGTCACTATCCTCTCGAAAGCAGGAGTTCCAGCCAACAAAATCCAGCAAATAACCGGGCACAAATCCATATAATCAATCGCAGGTAAATCAAAATATAGTTTTTACATAACCCCCATGACACACACGGTGCATTATCGATAACTGATGATACACTACTGAGTAAGCAGCGTGGCGAAATTAAAAAAAAAACCATTATCACACATCATCTAAAACCGATAGGGGTACACAAAAACTGTAATAAAAAGATAACTTATCTGATCCTACCTGATTCAGATTGTAAATTTATATTCCAGTCTACGATTCCAAACTGACACCAAATGAACAAAAGAGCGTCTGCACTGTATCCAACGATTCTGTCGCCACAACGTCTGCTGCAAGCATACATTTACGCAATGAAGCAATGGAAGTTTCCCTCGGTAAGACACAGCTTGCAAGTTCTCTTCCTCCGATGTCGATGGTGAATGACACTACGGAATTTCAAACACATTTGTAGATGGGATGTTCAGTGGGGCAACAATCAACACGTTAAACTTTAATATTTACTCAGAGTAAACGTAAACACGCCGAGTGGTGCATGTTGCTGCATGTTCTTCTCGTCGCTAGGCATGACGTTCACTACCTATTCACTGGATGTGCAGTAGATATTACTACGCACTGTTGCTGTTTTTAAATATTACGAATGTTATGTATAAAAAGAACATTGTTGAATAAAGTGTATCCATTAAAACATTAAATTTCTCCGCGCTGCTTACTTAGTAGTGTATCATCAGTGATCGATATTACACCGTGTTTGTCATGGTGGCTGTAAAAACAATCTATACTTTGATTGACTGTGTGGATTTGTGCCCAGTTATTTGCTGGAGTTTGTGGGCTAGAACCCCTGCTTTCGAGAGGGTGGTGACTGTTGTTTTTCTTATTTCGTGTATTAGAATCACTATCCAGTGTTCTTTTAATAAGAATAGTAATAATAGTCTTGGCACATATGCAAGTACAGGGCATCATAATTATCTTCCATGGTATTCATACGCATTGTTGATCCATAACCACTAGTATAAATGATAATATCTAGGTAATGATGGGGTGTCAATGATGTGTCGTATGCTTATAACTTGTTAGATAACCTTTCGCACAACATACATACCTACACAAAATACACAGAAATAAGACATACAACATATTAAAAAGAAATACGTAAGCACAAAGAACTTTCATTGTCAGTTTCATGCTTACAGAATGATCACCAAAAAATTGTCGGTGAGAAGGGAACGTGGTACACTTCGGAACAACCTCGGGCTCCAGATACTGCAGATCAATTGTGTACACGAATACTTTCACATCTCTAGTTGAATAATAAAATTATCTGAGACCCATGGTCATAACTAATAGAAATGGACTACAAGTAAAAAGAAAGCTTCAAATTCCTGAGAGAAAGGCTACTTTTGTTTTTATCGGAAGTGGTTTTTGTAAGTTATGAAATAGAAGAGTTCTTTATATTAAACGCGAGAAATATGAATCGGAAAAAAAAATAGAAGAAGGGAAGATTGTCAAATATTTACTATACCCAGATTACAGTTCTTGGATTATGTCTTTGGCAATTTCTTCAATAATATCAAAACGCTTTGGTCCAATCTGACGCCCACTATACCACTTCGACACAACAATAGCAACATTTCCGATGTTTTTGTCCTTCAACAATTTTAAGAGCCTTCTTCCTGCTCCATGATCTCTATCATCACAATTTCATTCACCGTCGTGTGTCCGTTACACCAGGATATTGTGATCAGCCATTGCATAGTCCGCAACTGATGTCACCTTTGTGTAGAGTTCACGCATTTCGCTTATAGAATTCAAATTTTCCCCATTACCCTTGAATTTGTTTCTAGATTCTATCACAGTTTTAGAGGTGGCGACTTTCACTTTCTCCAATTTCTTCGATTCTTCTGGGTCATGACGGAGTATATCGTCAGCCCTAGTTGTTCCGTCCGGCAGTACAAGTTTCTTAACAACCAATTTTGTCTTAACAGAATTTTTCCAGTAAGTAGCACTTACTCCCTAGAGTTTTCATCTTTCCTCTTGTATTTTTGGTGGTGACGGTGGAGTGATAATTAAGGGTAACTTTCTTCCTGCGTTTTTCAATTCTTTCTGTGCATTTAGTATCTCGAATTTATTTGTATCCGCCCCAACCACTTTTCCGGTAATAGACCACGGTTGTCTGTCACTTTTTCTTCCACTCCTGTGGATTCTGATGTATTCCACATCCACTCTTACATTTTCCATTGTAACACTTGGTATTCGATATCCAACCGCTCGTTTAGGGATTTCGCATAGTGGTATATCTTCATATTCTCTCTCATTGGTCTGCTCTTAAGGTCTGTTCTCTGACGACATTGACTGTCATTCTGTCTGTCCATTTGTATTATCACAGATTTGAGGAAGGCTAGATCACTCCTCAGAGCTTTATTTTTCTCTCTAAGCAATCCGATTTCTGTATCATTAACCTCCTCAATCTCAGCTGTCTCTAATTTTGTAGTCTAGTCCATCCCCCCCCCCCCCCCCCAAAGATCAGTCTTTGTATCGTCCACAACCAGCTCGACTTTATCTATCTTAGCAAGTCTCGCATTTAATTTAGTTAGACTATTCTGTATGCCAGTTAATTGCTGTAGAGCACTGCTCACACCGATTGGTTGATTGCCACCTGTCCGTTTAGGTTCATTTAAGCCAACAATAGAGCCCCTTCTTGTTGAAACGTTATACGATCGTTGGGACAACATCATTTAACGGCATATAAATCCAAATACGTATAATCAATCACTTGCATAAAAAGCGTAATATTCCTCAATAATAGACCAATATTGCAACTTTTAAGCACTTAAATCACGGAAAAACTTTCCCTCGTCATTCATTGACGTCTACCCAGTCCGCCATTAGTCAAGTGATCAATTATTAAATTATTATATTGTTTGTTAGAGAAAAATCCAGATGTAACTGAAAAACAGAAGTATGCCTTAGACGCTCTGTTGAAACACTAGCGTATGAGAGACACCAATTTGGTTTTGATTACGTCATTAGATAGAGAAGTATATTGTGTCAAAAAATCAAAAGTAGAAACGTCATTTGCCTTAAAATTTCTCAAACAGACTTTTTCAATGACTTCGTTAGAATTTTTGATAAACGAAAAGTAATTGACGTTACTACTGCTAAAGACAACGTTACAGTACTTGACAACATGGTCTTTTACTGCAGTGAGAGCGAAGGTAATATGCTTAGAAAGCACAATTGTAGAACAATGACTAGAATTGCATAAAAAAACGTGATTTATATGGATTTATGTGTAATTTGGGAAGACAATACATAGTTGGAAGATCGTTTTTATCAATGCTGAAATTGATGTCACACATAGCCTTACAATCGTCAGATAGGATCTTGTCTTTAAAGAATGGGGTTTCAACATACGTAGATGTAGAGTTTAATTCAGTTTTAAGAACAGGAATATAGTATACTTTTCAAACAATGATAATATTATTAGCTGCTTTATCAGCAGGTACGAAGACATAAGTATTATGCATATCAGCCATTTTCCTTTTTTTTTTTTATAGTCTGGACTGGTATATAATGTGGTTGTTTGGATAAATGGGGATTAATTGTAAAATTATTTATTCGAATATCGATATTTTTTAAGTTTCATTTTTCCAGTCATTCAAGGCATGTGTTTTTACACCTTTTTACACCATCGTTTACAATAAGTGTTTGATCTTCTTCAACAATATCCCGGCATTTGGAAAAATCTATCATGGATGGTAATCTATACTTTGGCCCTTTATTAAAAAGTGAACGTAGATAATTCTCCGAAATACAATTAAGATCACCTGTAACAATATGACCCACTGGCTTATAAATGAATTAAGAATCATTGCCTGAACAGGACGATGCAATAGTGTAAAAAGAATTAAGTTTAGATGCGACTGCATTGTAATTAAATATAAGTTTTCTAATAGGTTTTTCTGTACTGATAGCAAATCAGAGGTGGTTAAAGATTCTCGAATACCAAGGGATTTTAGAGTTCACTCTATGATCTCGAAAAAATTGAAAATATTAAGCAGATCTAAGCCTTTACTTACAAATTTAATCTTGATAAATTGCGATTTAGGAGGAAGCGATGGTATACGTGGGTACAGTTTGTTATATGAAAATACTGTAATCATTTTAAGTCGAAATCAATCCGTGTAACGTAAAATTCTTAAATCAGCCTCATCCAGGATAGGTTTTAATCTGATGACCAGAATAGATTTGAAGTGAAAAGGGTCTTTATTGTGATTAGGTGTTGTGCTTATCATTATTGATGTCACAAAGTGTGGTTGGTGGATTACAGTTGACAGATTTCAGTCTGGTCATTCATTACATTTGTGAAGACAGCGTTCACCTGTGAAGGCATTAATTCTGGTCTTAATTAGCTAGGAAGAAATTTTCCTTGTTTCACTTTGAGATCAGTTTCTTTTTTTTTTTCAATTCTAAATTCTTATCTATGTTATAATTATATCGAATCCCTATTTATATAAAGACTAAAACATGAAACATCGTACAAAATGCTACTATTAACATGGCCAATTCCAAGAATCTTTACCAATGTTGACGTTTACTTGTTTGTAGTCCTGTCACACATAAATAATTGTACTTTATACAGATATGCAGATGTCTGATTACCATCAGTTATCAAAATTATAATTTGATAAACATTTGCCCTCCAGTGTTTCATGATTGATTCTGAATCATGATTTTGAAATTCAAAGAGTGTCTCCTTTTACTATTAATAGTAATAGTGGTAGTAGTAGTAGCAATAATAATAACAACAACAACAACAACAACAACAACAATAATAATAATAATAATAATAATAATAATAATAATAATAATAATAATAATAATAATAATAATAATAATAATGACATTAATAATAAAAATAATAATATCAATAAACACTATCAGGTAATTTGCGTTTTGTATCATTTAAGGCAGTAGCCTCGAGGTATCCAAAATATCGATCAATTTCACGCGCAGTAGTAAGCCTTTATATAGATACACCTTATGACAGAGTTTGGAATTAATTGATCCATAGGTAATGGTTTGACAAAACGAGACATTTCCAACCCATTCTAGCATGCTTTGAAGTGATTTCAAGATATTTCAAATGTTCACTGATAACAAAGGGTTAGATCAGTATATTAAAAAAAAAAAACAAGATCAGTATATTAAAAAAAAACCAAAAAACAAAAAAAAAAAACAAAAAAAAAAAACCGCTCAATGCTTTTGAAGAACATATGCAATAATTAAAATGCCTCATCATATTTATTCCTTGCTTAGTCCTTGTGAAATGAACTTATTCCATGATTGATGTAGTACAAATTACTAATTTCTGAGTCCCTCATAAGATTATTTCTATCTATCTGTAAAAAAATTCTATTGTTTAATTTAAAAAAAAAAATGTGAATGTTTTTTCTTCAATATAACAGCTTTCTTCTATATCAGTTTAAAGAAAATTTAACCTGAGGTTGCTAAGTTATTCAGAATTGAATTACCCCCTCCCCCTCATTCTCTCACTAAGCTCAAATGTCCATATGTGATATGTATAATAATTACTTAATAAACAACATCTTTTCAGGAAATGTTTGATACACTGAATGTCTATACAATGCAACAATTTGTGTATGGTATTTCCTTTGTATGCTCCAGGATCGAATTACGTAGTGTTCGGGGGTCTATGTTTATTACATTTGCCTTATCTGTGTTTCAAGTATCAGTCTACAACATCGACCTAATCTATAACATTTGAACTATGAAAAAGAAAGACGTTATATATGACGTGTGTACTTCACCTATAAAGCCCTTTCAACAAATGACCTTGAAGTCAATTACCTCTTCACCTTGTCCGTGAAGCATATACTAGAGTTAGCTAATCTTAATTTTGTCCATGTTTTATCAAACAAAAGAGACAGAGACTTCAATTTGAGAGGTGTACCCTACTTATGAAACTCTTTCAAACGTCGCCAAAGTCAATGACCTTGTAACCTTGATCTTAATGTCAAAAATATGTTTTACCTTGCCCATTACTTATGAATTATAAAAGACACACGTTTGGAAGTATTCACTGGGAATTTGAAAGGGAGTTGCAAGGTTTGAAAGTTTTTTCTAAACAAAAATAAAGTTATTTTCGACAATTTAATGGCTGCAGCCCCCTTTCCGGACTGAATACTGCAAAACATTAGTCATGGGAGACTGCACCCCACCCCCTTTCAAAAATTCTACTTAACTGGTTGCTTATGAGAACAAATTGTCTCCTTTTCTAGAATTTCCGTTGAAAAAAAGATATTATAGAATTATTTGGTTATAAATAGGAACGCTTCATTGCTTAAAGATTTGAAAAGAATATATTATAACAACAAGTTGAATTTCAGAGAAGAAAGAAAAGTGAAATAAAAGAAAAAAAGTTAGAATTTAGGTATCATTTAGGATTTCAATTCATACACTTATATACATTAGGATAACACGTTGTCTTCAAAGTCTATTATATTGAATTATATTAAGAGTTATTACCTATTCTACCATTTTGTCCTGATCAGACAATCACCATGAAAGGAAATTGACGGATATTGCCAGGAGAATTTCATCTCGGAATATGCTTTTTTTGGTCTATCTTTTCATCTTTCTTCCCGATGAATTTGTTTGCCTTTCGGATTCATTGAGTTTTTCTTCTGAGCAGACTTATACATAATATTAATTACATCATTCATCTCTATTTTCTTGAAATATAATACATCGTTTCAATTTATATTTTCCGCTATATGAACTAATAACAGAATGTGAGGTTGGAGGAACTTAACTGTTATAATATTTTATGCAATAAAAGCATGCATACTGCCAAGCAAATAACACAAAGCAAACATAACAACCTTTCAAATACTTTATTCTTTCATCACATAGCACTACATTCCGTTTGCCATATGAATCTCCTCCTCTTCACGTATGAAAAAGGCATATCATCTCCCAACCCTAGACCTACACCTGGACATACAAATATTAAGTTCTGTCGCACAAGTAAAGGGAAGTGCATAACATGTGTCCCTAATTGGACTACAGTAATCTTCACAGGATCCACCGCTCACTGCACTGATGGTCATGCAAAGCAACACAGCCATAATCAAAACAAATGAAAATGTTTTCATCCTGGCTAATGTTTTCGCTACAAAAAAAAAAAAAAAACCAAAAACAAAAACAAAAACATCAATCAATCAATAAATAAAATAATAATATTTATAAGAAAGGTAATTATTTTGTGTATCCTTGTTTATAAGTGCCAATATAAAATGCATATTGATTTTAGTATATTATCATATATTTATCGTCAGGATTATCTTATGAATTCAAAGTGTAATAAATATAAAACAATAGTCTACGTCGTATATTAAAGAATATTATCTATAATATGCAATGAGCCTTCTTCCAATTTTACATGATGTAAGCGGACTTTTCATTCACAAACAGTTTTTGCCTGTTCATTATCACGAAAATGCTTTGATCTTGGCATCATAATTTTGGAGCGACAAAATCTCCGACATTGCCCATCATATCATGTAGCTTTGGAGGAAAGTGCATTACTTAACTAGCCGAATACAAAGCAGTTATCTAATATAGCAATTTATAATACATGACAAAATAAGTTGAAGATCACGGACCACTGAATGTGGCATATGTCTGACAGGGTGCCGAACAACAATATGAATCACACGCTACTGACTGGTTAGGTTATCTTGATGTCATATTCCCATGCTTTTTTTTTTTTTAGACATTTCCTTATTTAGTTTTTGTTATTTATTCATTTCTTGGGAGCCAGGTAGCGCAGTCGGTAGCGCGCTCGCTTCTTACCAAATCGTTCCGGGTTAGATTGGCAGTGCGGTACGTGAGATGGTGATGCTGTCACCAACCTGGTGACAACAAAAACGAACACCCCCCCCCCCCAAATAAAATAAAAAAAAATTAATAAATAAACAAATAAATAAATGAATAAAATAATAACATTTAATAGATAACGTATTGATGATAATAAATAAAGGAAAACAACAACAACAAAATACTTCTTACCTGCGAGGTTTCGTATCTGATATAAGATACGCACCTTGTGTGTCATATAAGAATTTATACACTTTTCATTTGCTGTTGACATTTACATATATATTAAGTTAAGTGAAAATGCAACATTTTATATTGATTATTTCTAACTGCTTATAATTTGCATAATTTTCTGACTTTTTCTTTGTGGTTGGTATATGAGTGGATTCAAATTCTGTTAACTTGTAAATGCATATATTAGAATTAAATATGTTGGTTATACTTGCTTGTATAAATCGTGTGCATCATGGAGGACATGACATGTTGGGATTCGCAATCCCCTCCACCGCCTGTTCATCCAGATATTTTCCCTTCTTATTTCATATTGAATTTGTTGAATTTTGCAGCTGTTCGTAGATGGGTATTTTATTACTTCACTGTTAAAAACGTTAATAAAAAAGGAAAGGACATTTGAATCCGCTATGAATATGGACATGCACATCCGACAAGAATAAGCAGAAATGTTACCGGCCATCACTCCACTAAACTTAAAAGCAATGACATCGAAGAATACACATATATGTCATACAGAGAAAATGTAGAATGCAGATAAGGAAAATACTCAAATTGAGAATCCAAAAAAAAAAAAAAAAATACATATATATATATAAAGCATATGATCGGATTTTTATTTTAGACATGACTTATATAAAATATAAAATTGCATCTACATAAATTGATCATCGTCTGACAATATTTAAGCGGGTTATATTCCCTGGCCTTTCAAAATCACTGATTTACAGTCAAAGACGGTTTCAGTGGGGCGTGCCATAGAATCTCTCTCTCTTAACAAGGCTACAGAAATGCCGAATAGAAAAACGTGGTTTTCTTATGATCTCAGGGTGATTTTGTCGATTTCTAATGCGTTTAACTATTGCTGAATAGGATGAAGTGATATGATAACTGATTGGGTTTGTATTACTAGATCACCTAGAACAAAATAAGCTATTCCAATTTACTCCAATTTAGAAAAAAAAAAGATCTGAAGAATTCTTTGGTATCCTAAATGCTGAGTAAAATGACTGACTTAAACACTGTGCGTAAAACAAACGATAATTCTTAAAACCTGTTTCTGAAAATGGTAAATATACATGCTTCCATTTATGATAGATGTGCGAATAAAAGTTTCCCCCATTGCATATTGTCCCTGCGAAGACGTCGATTTCCAAAAATTTTGTATGAACATTTAAAATTAAAGTTTGCTTTGCCAAATCGATAATTCAATAGAAAGATACGATGAGAGTCTAAAGATATCAACATTTCATAGTAATCATAATAAATATAGAACATATGTACCTTTCAATTTCGCGAACCATATGCGCATTTTTACAACGTATGTCTCTTCAGTAATGCTCGTGGCCAAATGATTGGAATTTTCAAAATATATAAATATTTGAAGAGCAGTGTTGAAACCAAAATGACCGAAAAGTGAACCAAAGAATCCATCTAAGGACAGAGCTATGCATGAGGGAGATACTCCTTAGTTTTAAGGTGATTTACTTTATTTGATGATTGAAAATTTGAAGTATATATTTCATGTCAGTACAAAAGCACTGAAAACTAGACTTATGATGCCCTCGGGGACTATCAGTCCACCATAGGTGACACTGGCCAAGTGGTTATGATAAATATAGAACATATTTTTTTTATTTAGTGCACCATATATGCATTTCGACAACTTATGTCTCTTCAGTGATGCTCGTGGCCAAATGATTGGAATTCTCAAAACATACCTATCAGAAGATATTTTAATGTATATTCTATATCAGTACATGTATATGCCATTTTGGAGGTGGTGTTCTTTACACATATATCTGCTTCTCACCGATAAGTCACTTGGCCATGTGTATATAACCGTACACTGTTACCTTTTCCTTAATATTTAATTTTGAGAATTACACAGGTTCTACATTTAACTTTTACATAGTCTGTTTGTGCAATAATGAGTTTATGTATTTCATTTTTCTAGTAGATGTATAACTTTTACAATGTATGGAATTAGAGTGCTTAGCAGGGCAATCGCACAGAATATATACTAAAAACTGATTCACCCCATTATCTATTTAATAATCCACTTTTTTCATTATCAGACCCAGTTATTCTACACTACCAGCGATCGGTATCTGCTTTCATTTTCCCAGTTGTCGCCATTCATTCAAATGTAAATTCGACCGAATGACAACTCTTACCTCGATATTTCAAGTTTGTCTTTTTTATATAGTTAGTAAAATCTATTTAGGAAACGCTAATAATTACTGTGCCTACTCATTTTATTGTCAAACTGTGGTTGTTTCATTTAGTTTTTACTGTTTCCATATGGTGCACAAAATGAAAAGGTATATGTGTTCTATATTTATTTGCACTGTATTGTGTTAGTGAATTGTTCCTACCTTGTGCGTAAAGCGGTTGTAATACGGAAGTATTTTCTGCCAATATTTACAGAAATGTAAGTTCTTGGTTGTATGATATTTTATCATTAATCTTAGATAAAATGTAATTGTGCAATATATGTTGATGAGACGGAGAGAACGTTGAAGGAGCGAATGAGCGAGCATTTACGAGATATTAGGAATTGTTCAGATAAACCTATCAATAGCCACTTTAAAATCATGAGGAAAAGGACATTAAATATGCTGTTCTACAACATTTAGGAAACAACAACAATAAAAAAAAAGACATTTGGATAAGAAGCTTAACAATATATCTCCCCACGGGTGCAACATCAAACGTAACCGTTATATCGTATAACGCAATGTTGCAGTTGCGCGGCAAAACCGACGTCATGCTAGGAGGCCTTTAAAGAACCGTGGCGTCACGGACGTTCTTATTCATAAATGATTGTTAATACTCGTTAATGTAAGAAGCATAGAAATGGACGTCACTTAGTTGCGAGTGTATTTTGTCATTTTCTTGATAAAGACCACGAGGTCGAAAATTTGAATAAAAAGAGTGTGTTTTTATTAGTAGTCTACCAATTCTTCCCTGAGGAAGATATATTGGACATTTACCATTGAACGCCTTATTAGAGATGACAAAAACAACGATTTGCAACTACGGAGACTTAAAGAAAAGCATGCGAGGTATATGCCACATAGGGACTTTTCAGTAAACTGCATCAAGTACTCGCTGATTACGACTGGATTTAAAATAAACTGCTACCCAAACATTGTTATGGACAAAGAATTGAGTGATAAATATGAAAAGATAAAATCTGATACGTCAATGAAGTTGATGGAACTCACTGTAAACATGGAAGATAAAATACCTCTGGGAACAACCGAAAATGCAGAGATTATACGAGATGCCAATGAACATAGAAAGCGTGAACGCCAAAGGATGGAGAAAATTAAGCTTAACAGACTTAAAACAAGTAGCACAATCATTGATGAAAGAGAAGTCACAGGTGATGGAAACTGTTTTTACTGTTGCCTAAGTGTAATATTACATGCCATTCAACTTAGGCTTCCAGGATTCGGAGCAATTTATTGCATGCTGGAACAATATTTTGTAAATAGACTTATACATATGTTTTCTAGAAATTTATAATGATGGCGGACACACCACATCCTGAAATCACTTTTTGAGTAAATCAGGCCATAAAGGAAACAGCCCATCAGGAAATTGGTCAGGGAGATATCAATCAAGATGATGAGGATGCCATGCAGCCAAATGAAACTAGTAGTATAGAGAGACCTATCCGAGGCTTTGGATTTCATGAAGTCATTCCTTGAAATGATGGAGCTTATGCAGTGCAGAAAAAAAATGACATCCGAAGAAACCAGATCCATACAATGGAATGGAGGGTTGGAAGGAGTACATTTCCTATTTTCATTTGTGTTCTCAATTAGGGCGTTGGACAGAGAACGTCAAGATGCTTGCCTTGGTCGCCAGTCTACGGGGTCATGCACGTACTTTTTATATCAATTTATCAACAGCATAATGGCGCGCATAATACGCGGTAAGTATGTTTCCTCCGATTCATTTGATACCATTTTTATTTTAAAAAATGTACATAGAAATGACTACAGTCCATTCAAAAAAGAAAAAAAAAACATAAAAAAAAAGAAGGAAAGAACAAATAGCGCCACTCTCTCTGTCAAAACAACAGTCCGCCATATTGTTTTCACGAGTCATTTGATAACATCCATATACATAGTAAACAATCGTGCATTATAAAGTTCTCAAATAAGAGAACATATAACGAAAACAATCTCTATAGAAGTAATTAATGACTAAACTGTTTGTGAAAAATCACACCGTAGCTTTATTTACAAACTTTTATTTATCAAAAGTTTCATTTCTATTGAATACAGTAGAAGGAAGATGACAGAGCCGATGCACCAGTAGTGGATTCGGATGAAAATTAAAAAGGGCATGACGTGAGTAGTATTTATCAGATGTGACTTACGAAAATAGCGCTAACACTAAGTTACGGACCGTATTTGGACTGATCACCCGTGAAATGCCCCGTATATTTAGGTTGGACATTGGATGTCTCGGCAGGCCACCGACTCATCAACATTTAGAATGTTGCAGTTGTGGCAATCCTTGTTATTGATGTTGTTGCATCGTTCTGGTTTTAACTAATATCTGAGATGGTGACATACAGTTCCCTGCCCCTTACCCTTAGCCGACTCACTTACATCTGCATGGTAGGAGGTTGCATAATGACATCAGTGATTAGCACTGCGGAAACATATTTAGATACATATGGACAGAATTCGTTATCTAATATCAGAATGGCACCATCTATAATGAGAGCCATATGCTGGAAGTGGGAAAAGTCCCTCCCTTGCATGCTTGAAAGAAAAACCAGACGTCCAACAAGGCGCACAACCGCGTAAGAGTAATCTGCCCCTTCTGCCCCAGAGAGAAGTTCCTGAGGAGGTCAAATCCAGAACTGTTGGACCACTGTACAAAATCTCACAAAAATGAAATAGGCTCCTTTCTTACTGGATTCTGGATTTCAGGTTAACCCAGGAATTACACGCAGTAGGTTGAGCCTACTAATAAAACATCATTTCAGGCGGTCAGGGCTCGTGAAATTATAAGAGCAAAATGTCAGGAAACAAAGGAAATGAACGATTGGGAGGGATGGAGACTAGTGCCAGACAAAATGCGAACCAGAGAACCATCACGGGAATCATTGTTTCAGCCAGACTATGAGGAGCAGGAATACTCTCCACGCAACTCGCTTAATGAAACCGAACTTTGCCTTGCAGAATTTAGTACATCTGATGAAGGCTTGGTGGCCACCTTGGTCTCAAAAGATGTCGTACACTGTTTCCATAATTTTGAAGACTAAAGCCACTCTTACCCAACCCAAAGCCTAAAAACTGGAAAACCAGCTCCAGCAGCACATTATTATTTCGTACACCAGCTAAGAGCCTTGGGGTGAATATAGCTCTCATGAAGTCTTTAAAGTATGCCACCATGGACCAGATATTTGTTGCCCAGCCTTTAAAGAAAAGTAGGACAGACATCAGTTTCGAGACAGAGCATGAAGATTAGTCCCACATACAAAAGGCACAAGAGATCCAAAGAAATATTCCTGACACAAATTTTCCTAACATTAACATTTTGAATTTCAAGATAGCTGCATAATTTATACAATGAATGTAGTTATATATATATATATATATATATATATATATATATATATATATATATATATATATATATATATATATATATATACATACATACATATATCTATATATATAGCCATCATATGTATCCTGTATTAAAAGGATGCACCAAATGCAGAGTTTGACAAATTTTGTCTCTTTTACCTTATACATGTATCTGATAGTTAGACATTACTACCAATAAGACACTTTTGTTTTTTATCAGTTATAAGGATTATACATTTTCCTTCTATAGTAAGTGTATTCAAAATGCTTTCTCTAATATATCTATACGTTTACTGATGAATTACGTAGCATTGACAATGTGTAATAGAATGCAATACAAAACAATCCTTTAAATAAAAGGGAAAAGGCAAGACCAAAAGCCAACGGAAAGTATGCGAACGTGCTAAAGCAGTATGACAGGAACTTGTCACAAACATCCCATAGTTCATCGCACAATATACAGATGGGTGCAGTCCTAACATAACATTCACGTTAACGCGAAAAGCAGTCACGAGGACTGCTTTAGCACACGTGCTAGGACTGCTCGACCGGACGCGCGTGCGCTCCTTGCGTTAACGCGGGAGGAAATTCGCGTTAACGCGATTTATTCCCGCGTGTGCTCAGTCCAGTCGCGCGTTCACATGATTACATTTGTAATTCTCTTTACAGTGCTACGGATGGAGAAAATAAAAGGAATCTTATTAAATTACAGCAAATGTCGCCATATATACGTGCATTAAATGTGATGTTAAAATGACACCCGTCATTAAGGCTTTCATATGTAATATAATAATGGAAATCATCGCGTAGACATGCACTCAGGTATTTATGAAGAACTTCGTCAGTTTATGCTATAAAGACTCTAGGAAAATTACATTCTAACTCTGTTTTATTTGTTTATTTTTAATTAATAAAATTGTGTAATTGTTTCTTATTTGTTTATTTATTTATAATTTTCTTATGTATTTTTTCTTATTTATGTATTTACAATTGTTTTTTTTTTTTAATTTAGCTATTTTTATATAATATATGGATACCATGATTATTATCGTTATTATGTTTTTCATTAATTTAAATTTCATTATTATTATTATTATTATTATTATTATTATTATTATTATTATTATTATTATTACCCTAAAATAAGAAAAATTTCATTATATTCAATGTACGGAAAATGTATTCAATATTTTTTTAATTCACCCCTTTACTCGTAAGCGTTTTATTCAATTCTAAATATTTATGCACACAGTAATATGTTTTTATATTTAAACATACAATGTATATATCGATTCTCCTTTAAATCCTTCTCTATATAAGTTGTAAGCAAGCGAACGTGGCTGTCAGGCACGTTCACGCGGCAACCAAGCGCGTGAATGCGGCAGTCCAGCGCGTTAACGCAGTCTCAAAATTTAGTTCACGAGGAAATCTGCGTTAACGCAAACGCGTGTGCTCAGCAGTCCTGAGCGCACGAGGAAAGCAAACTTCACGTTAACGCGACGTTAACATAATGTTATGTTAGGACTGCACCTCACTGTACGGAGATAGGTGGAAGAGGGATTATTTATCAGAAGATTGTTTGATATTGGAATTAATCGGTTGCTCATAAATACAGTGATATTAGATACTATTATGCATTTTGAAAAGATTCCCTTTGGTTAATCAGGGTTAATCATACCAAACGAAGGGCGAGATTGTACAAATGCATATATCTTTTACACCATGACGGACATTACATGTCGAAACTCCTAATTTTGTTTGCACCAGGTATCCCACCTTGTTCTTCCAGCAGTTCCTTTTCCTGTTTAATGTTCATTTTGTTGACTGTGTTTTCATATAATTCAGCGCCATAACTACAGTAATCGTATATTATTTGAAATCTCACTTGAGATAATTCTACATTTTTTATATGCATGCCCGGCGTGTGCCATACAACTTACGCAGTTGTATTGTTATTCTTTGTTTCGAAAATATGGCATACATGTCGTACAGTTAGGTGCAGTCCTAACCTTACATAAAGTGCACTTCAAGTTAACTTTATGACTGTTTTTGAAGTTTACTTGGCGACAATAGAGTAAACTTGGAATCAAGTTTAGTAGTAAACTTGGTTCCAAGTTTAGAACTAAACTTGATTCCAAGTTTACTCCAAGTGCATTTCAAATTTAGTTTACTTTCTATATACATGCACATTTACTATATTTCTCTATTAAAACGATATTTTAATATAAAAAATGCAATTATACATAACTCCTCTTTTTTCTTCTATAATAAGACAATTATTTCTATCGTATTATACAAACTGGATAATTGTAATAAACAAACGTGAAAAGTAAACTTGGTGTCACGTGATAGTAAACTTGAAAACTGAATTACTTTAAAGTAAACTTGATATCAAGTGTACTTGACTAAATTTTATGACTGGTTTTCAGGAAGAAAAACTAAACTTGAAGTGCACTTGTCAAGTGCACTTGAATGTGAGGTTAGGACTGCACCCAACTGTATATATGTGTTTTAAGTAAAAACTAATTATGGTACGTGGATTGCAGATGCAAAAATCTAAAGGGTACATGACGTAGCAAATAAAACAAAACTTAAATAAGAGACAAGTAGAGGGATTGTTTAGAAGAATAAAAACGTGTGCACTTTTCTGCATTCCATGACAAAAAAGAAAAAAGAGGAGTTACTGGCTCAGTTATGTGGCAGAAGTCACCATGGAGCTATACAATAAAGTATAAAAGTAGTGGATTGTGTAGAGTACAGATTAAAAGATATTAGGGATTGCATATGGAATCCATTTTTTTTATTTGCAATTTTGATGAAAATACCGTGTGCTGCCGCATACAGCATAATTATGCATTTATCATATATATTAGTAGTAGTTACACTAAATTCAATACTTTGTTATTGAACCGTACATATTATGATCATACACAAAAAGTCTTCCTTAGAACTAACGTCTGTTCTCTTTTTTAATTATCGAATTATGCACGAATAAAAGAGGCATGCATATACAGCCTTAGTTGAAAATAAATGACGTTTTCTGCAAAATCCCTTTTTAGCTCACCTGGGCCAAAGACTCAAGTGAGCTATAGTCATAGTGCGCCGTCCGTAGTACGTCGTCGTCGTCGTCCGTCGTTAACTTTTTCACATTTTCGACTTCTTCTCTGGAACTACATTGCAGATTTGGATCAAACTTTGTGTAAATGATGTACTCAAGATCCCCTACTAAAATTGTGTTCGGGATCCAGATTCCCTCAGGGGTGGATCCAGGGCGGGACCAAAAGTGCCCAAAAGGGTACCCCTTTTCAAACATCTTCTTCTCCAGAACCAGTAAATAAATGGGGAAACTAATTGCATTTCAACAATCTATAAAGATGGGTTATTAAAAATTGTGTTCGGGGTTAAGATCCGTCAAATAGAAATTTACGCTTCTTTGACCTGTTTCTGGACTTAGTCATGCCAATGAAGAAAAGTGTCATGTTTTTCAGTTAATTGATATTGATGATTTCTTAATGACTATTTTGATCATAATTGTGGTAAGGAATATTATTGTGAAAGAATTTTGTCATCATCTCAATTTTTGGATTTTTATGAATTTTTTAAGGGAGGGGGGGGGGGGTTGGCCATTTTTCACATTTTCAACTTTTTCTACAAAACCACATGAAAGATTTTAATGAAACATGGAATACATGAAGTACTAAAAGTCCTCTATTAATTTGGTAAATTTCATCCAAATTGGTTAACATATAATGCCACCATGTCTAAAAAGTAGGTCTCACAATGGTACATATACCACTTGGTAATTGAAATATGGAGAGTAGCGGTTCAAATCCAGCTGTGGTCAAACTTTTTTTTTACACATCTAAATAAGTTTTTAGATGTTTCTCAACACTCAACATATGAAATTAGGAATTTTACGTTTAAGACTTCCAAAAAAAAAAAGGGGGGGGGGGGTTGGCCATTTTTCACATTTTCAACTTTTTCTACAAACTGTTTGAAGGATTTTAATAAATCTTGGTAGAAATAAGTCACTTATGGTCCTCTTCAAATTCTGTTGTTTTCGTCCAGACCTCATTACAGGTGGCGCCACCATAGTCAAAAGTAGGTCACAAAAGAGTTCCCTCCTTTAACAATATTCTTTTTCATACGGGCTGTATACAGAGACAAACAGAATGCATAGAAATTATCTAGAGGGATGAGTGAAGACGTATTGTCATTTTGGTTCCCTTCCAAAATCAAATTTTAGATTTTTTTCGACATTTCTTTGGACTTGGTGATTCAATGCAGAAAAAAAGTGTCATATTTCCTAGTTAATTGATAATGATGATTTCCTATGGACTGTTGTGATCATAATTATGGTAAGGATTGTTACTTTGAAAGAATTTTGTCAATATCTCAATTTTTGGATTTTCTATGAATTTTTTAAGACCTCCAAATGAGGGTGTATAGGAACAATTCAATAACATTTTCACTTCTGCTGTTATACCACATTAAAGATTTTAATGCAACATGAAGTACTAAAGGTCCTCTATCAATTTGGTAAATTTCATCCAAATTGGTTAACAGATAATGCCACCATGTCTAAAAAGCAGTTCTAACATTGATACATATACCACTTGGTAATTGAAATATGGAGAGTAGTGGTTCAAATTCAGCTGTGGTCAAAATTTTTTTTTTCATTTCTTTACACATCTAAATAAGTTTTTAGATGTTTCTCTACACTCAACATATGAAATTAAGCAATTTTAAGTTAGATCTGGACAATATTTGAAACAATTGTTGTTCATGACCCAGATTTCAAATCAGTCAACAAAAGGCCCCACCTAAAGAAAATGACTAACTTGTTGCCCTGAATGACTTCTTGCAGAGACAAAGTAAATGCTCAATATCAAAATTACCTGAATGGATGTGCAAAAAAGTGTTGTTTTTTATTCTAGCCTAAAATCAAATTTGACATATTTTCAACATCTGTGTTGACTTACTCACATTAATGCAAAAATAAATGAATTCTTCCTTCATGCATGATTGATCATCTAGGTACTCAGGTCAGCGATATAGGCCCACTTGGGCCTCTTGTTTCTTATGTATTTTGTGACTCTGGATATAATGTCAGGGTAAATGGAAACATTCCCCTCACCTGATTCATCCATTAATGCATAGATTAATGAGCTGCATCGTAAGCGAAGAATACAAAATTAGCAGGGATTATTTCACATCCACAGCAATGTACCATACTGAACATTATCATTATGATTATTACAATTATTATGTTTTTATTACTGAATTTCTTTCTTTTGTTGCAGGTCTTCACATTGGGATGCTATATAATTTATTCAGAGATTCTTCTTTAGACAAACAAACCTCGGATCACGTGCAATCGAGGAGTAACCATTCCTTCTTGTCCGATAACATTGCCCCCCCCCCCCCTCCTCCTTCATGCTTTAGGTGAGATATAGTCATCTGTATTTCTAAGGAACTTTACTCACTGTTACAAATGATTGATAGATTGGTTGACTGATTCACGACTGGGTCATACAAATGGTGTACATTAACGTTTGAGCTACACCGCTCCTACTGGCATCAGTTAGATAAAGGTATACTGAGGAAGTATGTATAGTTCCATTTTTCTCTACTATTTGGGTAAAAACTGTTATTAAACAATTTAATGCTACACGAGGAATCAATACGAGAATGACACCTAGACAATAAGTGAGTTAACAGCAAAGAGAGCTGCAAACTGAGTCTATCTAGTAAGCTACGTGTTTGACATTAAAGCCGTCACTCTTTCAGCTATACATAACTGGATGAATCACCTGGAGAATATGTTTCCCGAACCTGAAGTTGTATTCAGGACCACGAAATACCAGAGTAGGAATGTATCATGCCTTATTATATAAATTAATTGAACAGATGTTGTGACTTAATCCGATATTGTTATAGAACCACAGTTTGCAGAGCCATTTACCAATATACGAACCTCTTAATTGCTGTTAATATTTATTAGGTCAATTTTAAATGCATACATGACAATATTTCAGTTATACAAGAATACTGTGGGCATGAAATGCAGAAAAGTCCACTTCATTCTTTAAATTTATACGGTCCCTGTTTTGTACTGATTATGACATATATCGTTTGTAACTACGGCATATTGTTTAGACTTCAAGTTGTGGAAATTGGATCTGTTTCCCTAATTTTTATTTCGCCCATATATCACTTTTGAATTTGTTTTAGTTGAAACATATGTCAATACTTTTAACTGTTTTATTCGCGATCTGTCAATTAGCCAGATGCATGCATAAGAAACAGTAAAAGATCAACAGAATATTATTTTGATGTAGCTACGGTATTGACTTCGGGCAGTCAGCTAAAAGGAAAATGATCTCAAGTTGTGTATTTAGCAGGTATGTCCACATAGATAAATAAATAGATATATCATTGTTTTACCTCGCACCGGGAATATTTCACACATATGGCGACGGCACCGCAAGTTACAGTAAGTCATGGTAGCGAAGGTATTATTCACCTTTATTTTGAAACTCCTCTTCAGTTACACAGAGGACAAACTTCGAGTCACATATCTTCAACGGTAGGTGTGATTTACTTCAAATTGATAAGACAAGGACCACCACCACTCAAACGCAGTACAATAGTTATGTTGAGCGTTTTCATTGAATCTTGACATCTATGGTCAAGATGTACTGTGAGAATGATCAGAGACAATGGGATGTTTTCTTGCCCCAGGTGATAATAGCATATAGATCAGCATTTAATAATAACACTCACCATATCCCCAACAAAATTACTCTTGGAAGTGAGATAACCATGCCCCTGCAAGTGATTACGAAAGAACCAAATCAAGGCGATGGTCCTCAGATTGAAGTAGAAGATTATGTAACCAAACTGCAAAATAGCTTCTCAAGGACTCATGAGTTGGCAAGAAAGCATCTCAAATGTTCCAAAAATAACATGATGACTTAAGGGCAAAGAAACGAACACTTTCAGTGGGACAGCCTATATGGATTTATTGTTGGTGTGTGCTCGAAACTAATTTCACCATGGAAAAGACCATTTGTGATAATATGAAGAGTACATGATGTCCATTATTTAGTTACGTAGAAGAAGCACCAGAGCCCAAGAATATACCATGCAGATAGAATAATGGAGTACAGAAGAGGGAAGATACCAGATCTGATGCACCAGTAGTGGATTCGGATGAAAATTAACACGGGCATGACGTAAGTAGAATTCATGAGATGTGACAGAGGAAAATTGTTACCGCTAACACTGATCACCCGTGAAATGCCCCTTGTATTTAGGATGAACATTAGATGTCCATGCAGACCACAAATTCATCAACATTTATAATGTTGCAGTTGCGGCAATCCTTATTGTTGTTATTGATGTTGTTGCATCGTTCTGGTTTTAACTAATATCTGAAATGGTGATATACAGTTCCCTGTTCCTTACCCCTTAGTCGACCCACTTACATCTGCGTGGTAGGAGGTTCTATTATGACATCAGTGATGAGCACTGCTGAAAACATATTTAGATACATATGGACAGAATTCGTTATTTAATTTCAGAATGACATCATCAATGATGAGAGCCATATGCTGGAAGTGTGATAAGTCCACCTCATCCATGCGTGAAAGGAAAACCCATATGTCCAACAAGGAGCACAACCGCGTAAGAGTAATTCGCCCCTTCTGCCCCAGAGAGAAGTTCCTGAGAAGGTCAAGTCCAGAACTGCTGGACCACTGTACAAAATCTCACAAGAAAGAAATAGGCTCCTTTCCTACTGGATTCTGGATTTCAAGTTAACCCAGGAATTACATGCAGTCGGTAGATTCTACCGACTGCAGGCGGTCAAAGCTCGAGAACTTATAAGAGCAAGACATCAGGGAACCAAGGAAATGAACGATTGGGAGGCAGACTGGAGACTAGTTCCAGACAAAAAGTGAACCAGAGAACCATCATGGCAATTATTGTTGCAGCCAGACTATGAGGAGCAGGGATACTCTCCAAGCAAGCCGATGAATGAAACCGAACTTTGCCTTGGAGAATTTAGTACATTTGATGAAGGCTTGGTAGCCACCTTGGTCTCGAAAGATGAAAAGATGTGGTACACTATTTCCATAAGAAAATCACTTTGGAATGTGAAGCGAGACAGTCCTAGTTTATTTCGAAGACTGCAGCCACCACTACCCAATCCAAAGCCTGAAAACCACCACCAGCAGCACCTCATTATGTCAGACAATAGCTAAGAGCCTTGGGGTTAATCCAACTGTCATAAAGTCTGTAAAGTATTCCACCTAGGACTAGACTGTGGTTGCCCAGCCTTTAAAGAAGAGTAGGACAGACAGCAGTTGCGAGACAGAACGTGAAGATTAATCCCACATTCAAAAGGCACGAGAGACCCCGAAGAGATTTTCATGTCAAATATTTTCTTGATATTAACATTTTTAATAAGTGATTTCAAGATAGAATTTAGTTATTTCCTCCTGAATTAAACCTAGGCTGTCTCCCACCACGCAAGGAACAACCCTTCCCCTGCGTTTATATATATATATATATATATATATATATATATATATATATATATATATATATATATATATATAATATATATATATATAAGCACAAAAAGGAAATAGTAACAACATTCACTATTCCTTAGTATCGGATCAACCTCAATGAAGGTTAATGCAAATCGCTCGAAAAAAAAGGGGTCAATATAAAAGCACAGGTAAGCGATAAAAACTGGTTTCTTCAATTGGCTACATATTGAGCGTTTCTCTATGCGCTATCTGATAAGACCAGTTTTTATTAGACTAGTGCTTTGTATATATTTTCTACTGAGCTTGATTAGATTTCAGAATAATATATACCAGTTTTGAAAGAGAGACTTCGTACTGCTGTAAATGAATGTTTGTAACGGTCATGTAAGTCCTTGATGACGATTACAAGTGTTCCATTTTGTAGTCCCTGTTGAGTAGTTTGTAATAATGGTCAGATGAAAAAAAAAAACACTCATAAGCTTAGCATACTCTGGCACTGCACATATATTACAAAATTACAATGCCGTAGACAAATGAGAATGAGATGTTAACGTTGCAATTCCGTAAAGGACATTGGCGCAGGTCTAGGTATGAAGCATATTTTTGGCTCTCTCTAGCATCCTTGATCAAAAGTCCAACAGAGTTCATAGTTTGTTCTCATTTTGAGTTGTACATAAACAGAGCGTCACCAATGTATAAGTCTGCGAAAATGAACGGGGACGGCAACTCCTATCTCCAGTACGTCATTACATTTTAATTTTAAGCGTAGTCATTTTTGAGGAAATCGGTCTATGTTGCCGATACTGCTGTATTCTTCCCAAAATTGAAACCCGAGAAATTTTATACCATTAAACAAGATGTGTGCGCAAGATTACCTGACATCCGTATTTATTAAAATATAAATTAATAACAAGAGGTGTAACTTTTTTGGCTTCCTCGATTCCGACTTACTGTCTATAACAAACATCATTTTCCTCAAACAATTTACTCTTTACATAACTATCATGTATTTGCTTTTCATGTATTTGTTATCATAGAAATATCATGTTTACAATTGTCCATACTTCCAAATTTTCTCAACACTCACTGTTTACATAATTATATATTTATGTTGTATATTTGTTTTGAATTAACATGTTGTAATGTTTCTGAGGCTGATTAGGCAAAAGGTTATAAAGCAAATAAACCATACCCGTTGGTATAAAATTGATCACTAAGTTAATTGTATAATCATATAATCACGTTTATCAAATAGTATTATGTTCTATATATCATGAGCCTTGTCCTCTTTGATCTTTAGTAACGATAACAGGCGATATTTTTCTTTCACAGAAAATACATAATGTTTGGTATCATTGGAAAGTTCAGTTCAAATGCAGTCATTTGGTGAAAAAAGAAATGAGATATGTCAAGGAATAAAAACGTTATGGCTGATCAAAGTCACCAAGGGTGATAACTGTGTGTTGCCAAAATTATGTCATGCAGAATGTCAGCAAAATTGTGTTCCTCGTCTTAAAACTTGCTACAACAAGGTTAGCAGTAATAGCTATGGCCCAGGTAGTATTACCAAAAATTTCTTCTGTATGATCTTGACCTCTGAGATGACCTTGAGGTAGTAATGACACACTTACGGGTGTATATAACACTTTTTTTTTCGAGCAATTTATCTAAATCCGTTTTAGCAGCCAAAAGTTAAAGTCTGAACAGTGTCCACAAACTTTCACTCAATATAACCTTGGAGTTGAGGAGTTCACAAAGCATTTTCAAGGAACTAGGTCAATGACCTTGACACATGGCCTCAGATTAATAAGATTCTCGTTAGGCCAAGTGTTATCTGTATATAAAGTCATATCATCCTATATTGAAATGGGTCGGGGTTGGAGTATAGTGCATGGAAATGATGGTATCTACAGACAAATAGACAGACAGGGTGAAACTAGTATGTCCCCACATCTTTGTTAGTGGGGGTATAATATTAGGATGTCGAAATAGACAGTCGGACAGCCATATCGAACAGACTTTCAAGGCAGTTTCTCTGTCATTTTGTCTGCTTGTTGTTTTTGTGATGGATTTTGTCATACAGTGGATTCAGATCTCATACCTTGCATGTATTATTCAAATATAAGAACATGTGTTGATAGTATCAAAACTGTGACAGACAGACAGATAACAGACAATTGACAAAGAAATCCTCAAGCGTCATTTGCTACAAACTACACAGGTGACACAACAATCAATTCATGTCAGGTGACAATTTTATTTATTTGAGTTGGTTAGTAATACAACTAAATTTCCATTCTTATGCTCCCCGAATACTTTCAATTAGTTGGGAGAGCATATACTTATATAGTCGCCGTCGTGTCCGTGTGTCTGTCCGTCCACCCGAGCTCATATCACCTATACCTTTCATCAGAATTTGATCATATTTCACCAAAATATTAAAGGAACATGCGATAAAAAATGATTAACTGCACATATGCACATCCGCAACCCCCCCCCCCCCCCTAACAGGAACATGCACTAGTACTGCTTTAGCCTTCAGTCATTGTTGTTTACCATGTTTACAGTCACTTAGATCAATTTGATAGCATTCCTTAAAATAATACGCATTTACTGATAATTTGCACTCATATTATAACCATTATCGTCTCATTATTGACACTGTCAACGACCTCATTTCCATCTGACCGTCATTAGGGGCGATAACTCTTACATACTGAAATCATATTATTCAGCGGCGCTCTTTCGCGCTTGAATCATCACACGAGGTTTACCACTCAAAAACATTAAAAATAAATATCTTTCCACAAATACTATTCGATTTTATTTGTCTGATTAATAATTATTTCAAGTGCTCATATGAAAATTGGAGGGTTTCAATCCAACATAACTCGCATCACACGTGCTTCTGCCTACTACTTGTAGTTCTTGCTCTTTCTTTTACGTCTCCTGAACATTTTGGTGTACCACGTGCAAAGGAAACTCTTCAATTCGGATGGAGAAATAGTGGGAACCATGACACACCCACCAGTCGATCAAAAATGACCTCCATTTTCTGTGACATATTTTCTTTTTCGGCTGATCTCGAACTCAAATTTCGTTGGTATTTTTTCGAATTGTTTTATCAAGAGGACATCAACAAGAGAAGTTATGATTTATTTCTACAAAAATATTCAAATTTACACTTTAACTAACACCTTTCATGTAATAATCGCTAAATTTGTAAGCGTATGTTTAAACTAGGACAGAGCCTCATTGCGAGTTTGGCTGTTATCGTTATCTATAGTCGGTACTTCGATGATACAAGAAATTTAGCTTGCTTTCAGAAGAGCAGATCACGTTTGGCGGAAATCCATGTCACTTTCATAATTAATGTAATAATTTTTATTCATTATACATTTCATGTGTATTTGTTTAAGTCGTCTGAAATTATTATTACTGCCTGTTGGTATTTGATCTATGTATATAAAGATCAATTTATATATTCTAAACGTATGTCATTTTATCGTTCTGCTTCTGTGTTGAGCGAGAAGGTATGCCCATAAACCAGTTAACCACACCAATTGAGTAACCGGCGTTATTTCGATTGATCGTCCTTAGCTGGTGTCTCTAATGCTTTACAAACATATTTTCTTATATTTTTTTTCAATTATTAGTAGTAGTAGTAGTAGTGGTAGTAATAGTATTTATTTTTTCTTTTTTTTTTCTGATTTTATTTTTTCTTTCTTTTTTTTTTTTTTTTTTTTTTTTTTTTTTTTTTTTTTTTGGGTTTTTTTTTTTTTTGTTTTTGTTTTGTTTTTGTTTTTTTTTGTTTTTGTTTTTGTTTTTTTGTTTTTTTTTTTTGTTTGTGTTTTGATAACTTTATCGAACGGCTGAGTCAGATATCTGTATTCTTTATTTAATAGAATTCCATTTCAATAAGCAATTATTTTTTAATCATTCTTACTTTTTGTTTGGAATTTTCTCAAAAATAGCTTTAATGACCTTTTTTCAGTGTTGCAGAGGAAAGTGTGCTATATGACAAACATGTGAAAAAGGAAAATTACGTAACAATAATTTGTTTATATGTTTTCTCAAATACAAAGATTTTTTTTTTCAGGATTCGTATTAAGCTGGCGTGGCGGAGTGGATGAAGGTACTCGGTTCGTAAGCTAGAATTCCTGGGTTCGATACCCGCTCTGGGCACATCGGTGGTTTCTCTGTTGGATGAGACAGCGAAAACCGAGTTCCCTTGTGTGCGTGGTCGGTTGCAAAGATAGAAATTTCTATGCAATGCATCAGCAGATACCGTCACCATATAAGTGAAATAACCGTGGAGAGACGTTATCAATCAATTTAAATTGGTATAATTTCCCTTTTTCCCTAGCAAATGCATTGGCTCCTTGCATCTAAGTAGGTCGCACTTTGTTTATTTTATCGAATGAATCTAACAAAGTAATTTCGTATAAAAGGTTATCTTCAGGAGAAAGTCCAGGATTAAAAAGTACAGTATTCGTACGGAAAACGATAGCTGGTGCAACTTTAAAACAATTGTTATATAGAGAAACACAAAAAAAGTTCATGAGAAATAATCGTCATACCGTTGACATAGGAATATGTTATGACCAAAGTCAAATCTTCAGTTTCAATGTAAAGATGATGGATAAATCCAAAGCACAAGTCCAAAAATCATAAAACCAGAGGACATGCAAAATCAGTGAAAATGAAAAACAAATGGAAAATAACAAAATATGTCTACTTGAAGAGCGTATGTGAACCCCTGTGATGGAGTGAGATCAGGTGCCCGGGGAGAGTGAGCATCTCCTGCTTGCTAGCAACACCCGTCACATATACCCAGTAGAAAGAGTCAGATCTTGTAAATTCCATTTGTATTTATATATGGAGAAGTCGAAGTAGGTAACCTTCTAGTATAGAAGGTGTCAAATGTCACACGGAGTTAATGATTGATAATTAGGTAGCTGTTTTATATAACAGTAGCTGTAGGGTAGATCTGCTTTATACTGTTTGTACTGTTACCAATGATGGAAAGGTGTTTTCTGTTCTTCATTTAAATTCATACCGTCTTGGTCAATGTCGTAGTAAACTAATTGGAAAAACTCCGTTTTCTTTAATAAGGCTAAAGCTGTAATGTGTACTAACTTCATATGTCAAACAGCTGTTTGACATGGGACGAAGTTCTGCCATTACCTTGATCCAAGAACATATTTCAAGTTCAATATTACAGCTATGGAACGTGGTTTCGCAATCTGGATTATACTGGTTTTATTTTAATTTATTGATTTGAAAACCTATGCCAAATTATGCCACCATGTTTTGTATTATTTATCTCATGCGCAAATTTTATATCTTGTTATTTTCAGTAGCAGTTGCTATCACAAGTAAATTTAGGTTATAGGGGATACCCCTATAAGTTATATTACTTGTCTCACCACATATCACCACCCTAAAAGAATCAGAATCATTTTAAGGCTTTATTTGGAAGTATTCTAATCTTTAGATTCTTCTGGAAGTCACATTCTTTATGTTTTTTTTTAAATGTTTTTGCTTCTTCCCATAGCCGATGATAGGTAAATGAAATATTTATAATGAAAACCATGTTCTTTGTTTACATTGATTAACCTTCCTATATTTAATTTATTTTCTTTCTTTGAGAACGGGTGTCATTATACAACAAGAACAAAAGAATCTCAAAGGAATATAAAGGACATCATCCGATTTCCTAATGGTAACTTCTGTGCACCCCATCCCCTTTGCAACTGTATTATTTGTCAAGCTCAATATTTTTATAAGACAACATAAGGCAGCAGGAATTTACTGAAGTAACAAAAAAGTCATCAATTTCTCCGCCTTAATTAATGTTAAAAATCACTGAAGCAGCAATAAAATTCGACATACTCTCTACTGGACTTCTCAAACTTTAACATGTTAGAAATCATAAATCCGTTTTCACATCGTATTTATTATATTTCATATTCATTTTCAGTTTGAAACACATAGCTATACCAAATTAACATTACAATACTGATTCTCATGTTTGCTACTTCGTTATCCAAGCTCTAAATAGAAGTTCTCAAAAAAGAAAAAAAAAATCTGTCATAAGCGAAGTTTGCATTACCAAGCAATGATGAAAATCTAGTTTAAAATCTGAAGTGCTCACACTGGTGAATCATAATTATATAAAGATGATAAAATCGTAATAAATTTAAATTGATAAAGCTAATCATAGATCAAGGCGTATGCTGATTATACTACATCGAACCTATGCATAACAGAGCAGGGATGATAGATAATTAGTGGTTGTAACATTTGTTATAATATAAATGAAGAAAATGTTTTGTTCAGAACTAAACCGCTCTTCTTCTGTATATTGATATACTCCAAGATCCACCACAGGTTTGCGTGACATTTCCGCTACACGGGGTATCGCACTCCTTTTCTGGTATCTTTATGGAATAGAATTCAATTCCACAAAAACACTCCATGTATTTCTTAGAAAAAAGAAAATGATAAACATAAAACAGGTATTTTTAGTTTCTGTTAAAGAAAAAAGAGGAGTTACTAGCTCAGTTATGTGGCTATGTGGCAGAAGTCACCATGGAGCTATACAATACATGAATATAAATAATATACTAGAACATATAACATTACAAAAATATCTGATTGTAGTGCAATTACGATACCGACATAGGACGGTCATTTAATTTGACAGAAGCCAAACAAATGGTGTGGTTAACCGGTTTACGGGCCCACCTTCCCACTCACCGTAACAGCAGAACAATCAAAGGACGTACATTTAAAAATTTATAAATAATCCTCCATGTAAAGAACAAGGGTCAACAGGTATCGCGTCAACAGATATCGCATACTGAGAGGTCATAAAAATATAAACACGTAAGGTATTGTAAAACATATAATGGTATAAAAATATATGCGACATCAACATGATAAACCGTGCTCTGCCAGTCTGAAAGCGAGCTAAGACCCTAGGTCTGTAGGAGTCCCGACTAACAGTCAAAGGGGACGAGGTTCAGGACCATATCTCCTCTGAAAGAGGTTTGGACAAGGCCCGTCATATAGTCCCCACCGCCCTGTTAGTCAGCCTGTAACGTTCAAGTAAAAGTCTGTATAAGGCTGTAGAGGGGCCGAATTCAAGGCCTATAGTCTTTTTGATGATCTCAATATCATATTGTCTATTTAGAAGACGTTTGACTATTTTATTACATGATAAAATAACGTTATCGGAGCCTTTTACTTTCCTTAGTTTATATACGAGATCAATGTAAAAAATTCCATTGGATACATACTGTTGAAAAGAAATATTTCCAAATTTAGATAGAAGTTCTGAATAAGATCTGAAGAATTTGCCGAATGTTTTTCTGAGCTTTGTGATATCTGTAATCCTGAGTTAAAAGTTTAGTAGTAATTTGTATATTTCGTTTATGAAAGTCCAAAACATCGGGGTAGCCTCTGACAAATCGAACTAATTGAGATATATAGATACCATATGATGGGAGTCGAGGGACATCGCCATTCAAGTAAGGGAAATTTACAATAGGAAGTCCAAAATCCTCACGTTTATCATAAATATTAGTATATATTAGGTGGTTGATAATTTTGATGTTTAAATCTAAGAAGGGTGTAGATTTATCTCAAGTATTAGCTTTATTCAATGTGAGCTCTGGTGGATATATTTCTGATATAAATTGTTCGAATTCATGGTTATCGATAACCAAAATGTCATCCAGATATCTGCAAGTATTATTAAATTTGTCAATGAGGTCAAAATGTTTTGATTTTTGAATAGAAACCATAAAATCCCTCATAACAATAAAGAAATACATCTGCTATCAGAGGCGCACAGTTAGTACCAATAGGAATCCCAAGTATTTGTTGATATATCTTGCCATCAAATTGAACAAAAATATTATTCATGAGAAAATGTAGTGCTTTACATAATTCCTTGCAAGTCCAGTATTTATATGAAATATATTGTTGGTTGGAAAAGAATCCAGAGTTATTGGAAGTACATATGTACGTTTTAGATTCTCTGTGAAAACACCATTGTATAAGAGACAACAACTTGCTTTTAATCAAGGCAGAGATGTATAAAGTGTATAAAAATAAAATGTAGAAATTTGAGTCGCTTTGAAATTTGGCGAAAGAAGTTTGTCTATAACTTCATGAGAATTTTTAATCGACCAAAAGTTATTGATGTTACTATTATGAAATGCGACATCACAATATTTGATAATATGATCTTTTATAGCAGTTAGAGCAGACGTAATATGCTTCGATAGTACCGTAGAAGAGCAGTGGCTAGCATTAGATATGAAACGTGATTTATATGGACTTTTATATATTTTTGGGAGCCAATATATAGTTGGTAGATCAGATTTATCAGTTTTAATTTTGAAGTCGGATTTTCTGTAAAGTTGTTAATACGGATATCGACAATTCTTAAAATCTCGTATTTCAAATCATTAAAAGCATGAACATTTACCTATTCTTTTTTACACCAACGTTTACAATATGTAGTTAAAGCATCTTCTATAACGTCACGGCATTTATTGAAATCTATCCTGGACGGTAACCTATATTTAGGTCCTTTTCCAAAAAGGGTGTATTAATACTGTTAAAGTATTAATCTATGGCTTGTTGATTGTGCACTTTCAGATATAATCTTTTTTCTAAAAGGTCCCAGTTGCATGCAGTCTGATTTTGTTGAGATCCCCATAAGTTATTTAAGAAATGAAATCTTCCATTCAACACTTAAGGATACAAAATATGAGCAGGGACTATCAATTGTAAATTTTATATAATCATCAAATGACAGTCTTGTGTAGTTGAACATGTTGCAACCATTAAATCTATCAACCTACTTCCAGACCAGCATATTGGAATTTCATTTCTGCACACGTCCTTATACATTTCGAGACGGTCATTGCAGGGTGTAAGTAATAATATCCACGAAGAACTTGTTCAGGTCTGTCCAGGAAGCATCCTTCGTATTCCCATCCGTAGTTATGATGTTTTACTAAAGAAATTATATAAATATAAATATAAATAAATATATATATATATATATATATATATATATATATATATATATATATATATATATATATATATATATATATATATATATATATATATATATAAATGTGTGTGTGTGTGTGTGTGTAAAGCACAAAGACACTACAGCTAACAAGGCACACTATATTTCACTTATATTCCCGACGGGAACTCGAACCCATGACCTACGGTACCGAATCACCTATCTGTCATGCAAAATGATTCGGTACCATAGGTCGTGGGTTCGAGTCCCAGTCGGAGAACGAATATAAGTGAAATATAGGGTGTCTTTTTAGCTGTAGTGTCTTTGTGCTTTATATAGTTGTCTAATTTGTCTTTATTTCTACAGGTATTTCTTCGGAGATCCAAGGTCAATAATACTCCCAGGTGTTTCACTGATTCTATTTGTGCTTTATATGTTTATTTCTCTTTCAGTGATTGTATTCTTTCAGAGGATCCGCCTGCGTTTACGTCGGGTAAATCTCTTCACTTTCCATGGCCATGCTGCCATGCATACGATTAGCTAATGATTGGCTATTAAAGCTCCATTTTTGTGGAGCTGGGGTAGCTCAGTCGGTTAAAAGGTCGGATGCATGACAGCTAGGTGATTAGGTACCATAGGTCGTGGGTTCGATTCCCAGTCGGGGAACGAATATAAGTGAATTTATAGTGTGCCTTGTTAGCTGTAGTGTCTTTGTGCTTTATATGTTTGTCTAGTTTGTCTTTATTTCTACAGATATTTCTTCGGAGATCCAAGGTCCACAATACTCCGAGGTTTTCACTGATTCTATTTGTGATATATATATGCTAATTCCCCATTGTTCTGCATGTGTGTTACTTTTCCCATAGTGAAAGTCTTTTATTGTACTGATTTTGTATATAAAAGAAAGATATAAATGTCGAAAAAAAATTAAATGTACATATTTGAGTAATATGCAATTATCAATATAAGGAAAACTTACCGGGTTTGCAATAGAAATCCGAGCTACTCCATTTGCCATTTTCTCGACAACCAATAACAGATCTTCCTACTGGTATACAGTCACCATCAGGTCTATATATGGCTTTACAATATAATCCTGTCCCTTGCGTTATGTTAATGGTAGCATGATGCTTTTCATCAGGTATTCCACAGTCTAGTGGAGATTCCAATTCATATATCAAGTTTAAAGTGTTATCATTCATTATGAAATAATATTTTCAGAATAAAGACGACAAATATAAACTTGTATTAAGATAGTGCGCTACGTGTGCATTTAAAAAAAAAAGTAACAGGAATGTTCACCCACTGGTAATAATGAAAATATGATAAAAGATATATCCGTGTATAAATTTAGTGCAACATTTTGGCATTTCCATAATCTATCTGTTTTTGTTGTAACTAAAGGATGCTATGTGGAAAAACTGAAGTAGAAATATTTGGAGAACAAATAATAACAAAACTGACCTCAAAAGTTCTAAATAACCTAAGCATTACAGCGTTCAGATATTAGCTATGTTGCGTTTTATTTATAGTTCGCACCATCTCATTATTTTGAATAGAGATGTTTCATGTGCACATTGCATTCATTTGATATTTCCCGGCTTTACAGCATGATACGACATTGGTTAGTGTCATATTATATACATACCGATTAAGCTTCCAATCGATGAGTAGTTCTCACATTTCAGATTCTAGAACAATATCTGTATATTAGCATAATATCTTGAAAATTAATATGTATGTGTTTTCTTACATCAATATTATATATATTTATCTTCATTTCTTAAATATGTGTTTAATGATTCAGTATAAACGATTTTATACTTCTAAAGGCTTTTTTATATTCTACCATAACGTTAACGTTGTGAATGATTTACTTTACAAATGAAGGCTTTAGTTACTGAATTATGAAAAATAATAAGCCGTGTTGGACATTTATTTTAGCGAGAAAAATCAGAAAAAAAGGGGGGGGGGGGTTGAAGAAACATGGAGGATTATTTATAATCGGTATCGTAATTGCACTACAATCAAATATTTTTGTAATGTGCTATATGTTCTAGTATATTATTTATATTCATGTATTGTATAGCTCCATGGTGACTTCTGCCAGATAACTGAGCCAGTAACTCCTCTTTTTTCTTTATTGCGTTGTTCATCGATAGCTAGTAGAGTGTAAACAATGTGATTTTTGTTTAAGAATTCGAATTCATAATGCTTTCTCAAACTCTCGTTTTTATACTTTGTTCATACGACGAATAAGAAAATACATGAAAGTTACTAAAATAAGATATTTTATTTAAATCCTTAAATTTCTCAGTTTTAAATACTGAGAAACATATTTCATACTAAAATTGTCATGTACAATTGTTTCGTAATATCCTGGAAACGATAATACTTAAAATAAAAAAAAAAAAAAATTTGCACATTACGTAATAATTAAAAAACTTTAAATGAACATAGCGTCTTAACTATTAGAGGTAGAAGATTACTGGTAATGAATTTTACAAGACCTTAACCTGTAAAACATAATAGTGAAAATTTGAGACATCTACCTTTAAAAATAAAAGCTGCATTTCAGAAAATTTAAAAAGCATATATTGCTACGTAGTTTTCTTGAAAAAGCCTTGTATTTCAAAATTCTTTTCATTAAACGGGAGTATGTATCTGTGAAAGTTAGTAGATGAGAGATGAAGTTTCAAAATAAAGCAGATTTTCAGAAATAATAACTGAAAAATTCTGCTAACTACGGCGCGTATTGCTCGCTTTCCGAGGGCGGCCCTCGATAGCGTTGCCCGATAACCTAGGGAAAACGGCAAATCATAGGAAGTTAATGAAAAATAAATTTAAAACAGTGAACGTGCAGAATTTATTTTGGTGGCCATCCGACGTAAAATAAGCGAGTGACAACGAAATTATTTTAATCACCTGATTTCTAAAACTTTTTAATTTTTCACTTAAAAATGGTATTAAAATAGTTTTCAAATAATGAAACATAGATTTTCATAGTGAAATTGGTATTCTAAATCGTTTTGTAGCATTTGTAAAATGATTAGACTTAAAATAAAAAAAAAGTTTAAAAATACGTAATTTTAAACTTTAATAACTGCCATACCGTAGAAGCTAGATAATCGGTGTTGGTTTTAATGTCAAGAACATAACTGTCAAATATGAGAATGAAGAGTTGAAGAGTCTATCTTGAATAATAAACTTGTATTTGAGAAAATTAAAAAAAAATTGCCCTGTTACGTAATTTGATTTTAAAGGATAATTTTCAATTTTTTTTCATACAAATTTATTTCCCCTGGCTCATCAAATAATTATATAAATATAAGTAACAGACAAAAAGGTTGTTGGTCTAGCCGTTTCTGAGAAAAACTGCTGAGATTAATAATAATAATAATAATAATAATAAAAATAATAATAATAATAATAATCATAATAATGAAAACAAAAAGTAAAGAAAAAACTTCACAATAACAGAAAGGTCTTCCAATGGAATCGGAAGACCCTAATAATTAATATCAATGAACACGTATCGTAGCGAAACCTTCTACGAATTATGAAGAGAATGGTTCATATTTCACACAAGAGCCTTAAATTTTCAGAGCGACATATTTCTGTCATTATGTTTAAAATGAAAATCAGACTAATTCCTCATTTGATTGTATAATGTATGAAAATGTTTGTATAGAAAACTCTGCCTTACAACTGTGTTAAATTCTTCAAATTTTATTTTGCGACGGGTGTTGCATGCCACCAGGGGACGCTTACTCCTCCCGGGCACCTGGTCTCACCTCGATTTTATTGGGGTTTGCATTTGTCTGAATATGACACTAAACACGATATTGTCCCCTTTATTCCATGGACTATGAGATATGGTTTACCCTTCGCTACTTCTTCGTTTTTTACATTCAAATATATCCAGATGTAACTGGAATGAAATTGAATACAAAATAGTACAAAACTAATTTTCAACGTTCTAAAAAGTTTTGACGGACTTCTCCCCGAAAAAGTGGGAAAATTAATATATATGTAATAAATATAGACTATATATACTTTTCAATTAAGTGCACCATATGCGCATTTCGACAACTTATGTCTCTTCAGTGATGCTCGTGACCAAATGATTGGAATTCTCAAAATATATAAATATTTGAAGTGCAGTGTTGAAACCAAAATGACCGAAAAGGGAACTAAAGAATCTATCTAAGGACAGAGCTATGCATGGGGGAGATACTCCTTAGTTTTAGAGTGATTTACTTAATTTGATGACTGAAAATGAATTACAAATGGACCTCTACAAATGTGGCCGTTTATCTGCCAGATTTGAAAAGGAGTGAACCGGCGACGGACATACACGCGTCAAAGAAAGTACGCTCTTTAAACAAACTCTTTCTTCAGAATGGATGCATAGATATATGTACCAAATGCAACAGAGAGCGTTTGAAGGTTTTTAAAGCTGTTGTTGTCTTTTGATTTGATTCCTTAATTTCATGTGATTGTTTTTGATTTGTCTTATGGAAGGTTGTATGTGTATGTTCTCTTACTCCAAAAACTGCTAAAAGTAATTAAGGACAGAGGCGGGAGTCAAATGTTTATATCTCCACGTTGAAGAGTTCTACCCAGTCTGTGTACGATAGCCGGCAGAAGTTCCGTTTTGACTCCGTACTTTTCTTTGCCCGCGGAAAAAGGCATAATAACACTTGAGTCAATCCTATTGTTAGTCACACTTCAATGCTCATATAAATCAGAATTCATAACCTGAGTAGTCATTATAATTCTCCAAGGAAAGGAAATGAATCAATTGAAACCCCTGTTCAAAGGGAATCTGAAGAAGAAAGTGAGGCAAATATTTCAAATCATTTTCTTGGAATTGCCTAATAGGTATTTTATATTCTTCATGCATACTCTTTTATGCGTTTTTGCAAAGACGGCAATGCATATTGTAGGTACTGAGCGTTGTTCTGGCAAGACTATATCATCAAGAGAGATAACTGTTATTGATGGTTTACAGAATAAATGCAAGTGTCACTTTCCCAGTGGCAATTTCATAAAAGGTACAAGGGTAAGGTCCCAAGTTCCTGTCTTTATTTAGAAATATGTTTTTCAGAGATCTTGTATTTGAATTCTGAACAGAACATATCTGCTAGAAAAATGTTTATTGTGAATTGTGTATTTCTGCCTATATGAGGCAATGAAGAAATTCCATGTTCTGTCAAATCAGGAAGTTGGAAAATCTCAAAATCTTTATTGGTAGCCATATCAAAGGTTACAATGAAACTTAATATGCTAAAATTTAATACAGCTCCTCAAAAGTGATAGAAAGATATCTGAAAATTGAATAACCGGGATCTGTCCTTAAAATTGTTTTAAGATGGCATACTCAAGGTCCCCATAAAATATAGATCTGTTAAAGGAGGGGTCTAGTATCGGGCAACAAAATCCTTAATGTTTACCCATTATAGGTGTACGATCCTTACATGGTTCAACAAACAAATCTACTAAGAGATCTAGAAGGCTGTATTTAATAGTGAAAATGGATTTCCGTTCCATTGGGAAACCAATGAGCTCTGAGGGACTTCCGAAATTGTTGATAGAAATTAATAGGGATGAAGTGTTGAATGCCCAATACAAGTGTGGATTGTTTATACCATATCAATTGAAGGTTTGATGCAGGCAAACCTTTTTATTTAGACATACCTTAAACTACAAAAGAAAAGATACAAACATCTAACCATTCTGTATCACACAAATCATCAAGGACATGCACATTAAACATGATAATAGTCAGTCACAGGAAATGATAGAACCAAGGATTGGATTGTACTGCATTAAAGATACCGAATTAGGACTGTCAATTAAAGCAACAAACGTCACTAAATGGGTAAAGATGAAAACAGAAATTGAAAATAATCACTTATATAACTTGACACTTACAATGCTTATACGTAAACGAAATTATAAGCGCTTCTTTGTATTTTGTTTTTGTTTTGTTGTTTTTTTTTTTGTTTTTTTTTTTTGTTTGTTTTCGGGTTTTTTTTTTTTTGTATTTTATTTATTTACTTTTTCTTTTTCTTATAATGATTTTGTAAAGAGGCGGGGAATAATAGGAAAATAGTAAACAGGTTAATTACATTTTAATCCGAACAAAAGTATTGTTGTAGTGCTATTTGGGGTATTTTCACCAATATTACGGTTCACAATCGTACTTTATCGGAATAACAACTGCAATTAAAATGTTAAATCGGGGTAATCGGTACAGTTTGCCGTCTAAATTATTTCTTTCAATTTTCAATGGGAGGAAGTGTCATGTAATTCGTTTTTGTCTTCTTAACAATCTGTAGTATACTGTTTTGTAATCTACAGAACTATACTAATATATCGTCAAGTAGAAGACTCACAAAGAAGTAAATGATAGCAAAGGTCAAACGTACAGTATATCTACTGTATTTTTCATTATATTAATTTCACAGCCGATTGATTCCTGAAAATAGCGAAACGGAATTACACCCTACTCAAAAATATCATTTTGATAAATATTTCAGAGATATATGAAGGTCAATGCAATGAAATCAATTTCGCGTGTAATTTTGCTTATTGTTTATGCCACTTTATGGTGATTTAAAGCAGCTATTTACATTATAAATATTTAGATTAATCATTGTTATCGATGTTTCTGGGATTTCCACAAAACCCGGTTTCTAGCAAAACTAGATTCCCCTGATTACTACAGAATTCGTGGCAGACCGATAATTTTCAAAGAAAAATATTAAAAAGAAGTGTTTCCCCCTATCTATATAATTTGTTGAGTAATAGGGCTACGTCGACATTGAATATTAAGAACAAAGACTTTTTTCATAAAGTGTCGTTGAAAAAGCATTCTGCATGTTCCTAGAAATCGAGAAGATCACTACATGCAGACTTGACTTAACACACACTTTCATTCTATTTATATCCATTTAAAGATAACATTGAAATAGTTTTCTGCTTCATCATGTCTGCATACTTCAACTACTCGTGACACGAGCTCCACAGCTGTGGTATACTCTATTCTTCAATAAAAGACGGATATGTGGTTTCAAATTATTACTCGTCCGTCAAACGAGTATTTTCTTTTTTTTTTTGACAACATACATGTATCAGCTGGGCATAACCACATTCACGCCCTATATTTTTTGTATTTGTATCATTTTTAAACTTGATGACTCTGAGTATCATGATTTCTCTTGGATAACTAGCCATTTGACAAATCATGTTTTGCAATGTAGACTTGGTGAGCTGGACTATTTTTGAACCTGACACAGAGTTGTTATAGTGGAGGGAAGTTCGTGGTGTAAGAACAGGAGAGCCCGAGCCTTTGAAAGAATTGGACTTTTTACACTGTTTCAGTAACTTCCAGGGGAGAGAATCTGTCTTTTTCTGGATTAAAAGGAATCAGAGGTTACACGAGAATAACAATGAACGAAGAACGCTTTGCAATTTCAGATTTTTTTTTTAAATACACATACCCTCCCAACCCCAACCCCCTCCCTAAAAATTATAAAAATTAAAAAAAAAAAAAAACACACACACACACACACAAACCAAATTTAAAACAACAACAACGACAACCCCCCCCCAACCCCAAAACAAAACCAAACCAAAAAAAAAAAAAAAAAAGAAACTTAATAAAATAAAGATAAAATAAATAAATAAATAGAAAATGAAAATAAAAAAAAAAAAACAATAAATCGCATACGAACAAAGGACTCCAAAAAAGTATACACAATTGAAAATTAAAAAAAGATGATTTAATTATAATAATTAAAGGGAAAAAGAGAAAGATCGTAATAATACTTTTGTGATAAACATGGAATAGGTTTTTTAGTTCATGATACAAACTTCAACTATTGATTTACTCACTGTAATCGAATTCTTCTTATGGTAAACAGCGCCTTTCTTTGTATTGAATTGGGAAGAAGTTTCACTCTCATAATTGATATCACAAAGTTTCATAGCGGGATAATAGTTGATGGACTTGCATCTGACCATTTTATTACATGCTTGAAGACAACATGCGAAACTTATGGTATCCTTTCTGGTTATTACATGGCTAGGAAGGAATTCCTCATGTGTTGTTGTGATTTTTTCAGAAAGGTCGATATGGGATGATATGGAGCTATCTGAGTGCCGAATCCCTATCCATAATAAGGCAACCAAAATTAGATTCATGTCGATGCCCTCGTCTCTATAATACAAAAACATTGTGTAAGATAAATAACATATATTTAGAAAGTCAATTATAAAAAATAACCACTAGCAAAGAAAAAAAAAAACTCCGACGTTTCACAGTCATAGATTCAAAAGCTCACGTTTTCTTGTACAAAAGAAGATGTATATCTGTGAACTTATAAACCTTACGCTGTCCAAATAGATAGAATTACACATAAACAATGTCGACAACACCTCTACTTCCAATAACAATTACAACTTGTTGCTCATGTGACGTTTTAAGACAAAATAGCAGCTAAAGTAGAGGTTAGTAAATTGAATCAAGTAAATGTACATATAAACCATCCCTCCTCCCCCTTCTCTAAAGCACTACACACCAGTAAATATATGAAAAAAAGATATACCTTAAATTTCTACGAAATCTATATATTTAATAATATTTGAAAAACTTACTAAATCGCTATAAGTTATGACCTGATCCCTCTTTCAAAGATACCTTCACATAATTCAGACCAAACGGTCTTTCCAACAACTCTGAGTGATCAAGAGGTTTTGAAAACACAATATTCAATCGATTGCAAATCGATTTATCATATGTATGCTTGGCCAAGCATGAGAAATGTTCAATATCTCATTGAATATACACAAATCATTAAAGAGTGATGATCGATTCTTTACTTCTAGTGTTTTATCACATTTTTGTTTGTCTGTGTGTGCATGGAGGGTTTTGTCACACCGCTGAATCAAATCTCTTTCCTTTCTATTGTGCATTAAACACTTTCTTCAATAAAACTTAATGAAAATACACTTTCTTAACGTTTAATCAATTGCCACATTTCACGGACTGTTGACCATAATTTATAATCATGTTTTATACTCATATAAGTAACCGAACATCCTCCCATAACTTGTTTACTTTTAAACTCAACTGTTTATTCTGATTGTTTTTGTGTACAAAAAATCTGCTTAAAACAACTGCAGGTAAATGACTAATGTGAATGCTGATAATATTTTTCATGAAATTATAGAGTTGCATCTTTTAAAAAAGAAAGATAGAAAATGGACTTAAATTACAAGTTAATAATTTCGTAAATCGAAGTCAATAAGAATTTCCACCTTTTTTTAGTTGTTTTGTTTTTACTACGTGTGCTTCTGTGATCGAGCTTCCTTATGACTTTATGTATTTTGTCCATGAACGGTTGATTACTAATAAAAAATAAAGTACAACGATAAAATCCCGGGTAAAGTTCCATGGGAATGAATAAAGCCAATCACGGACCCACAGATGAATCTAGATGAAAAACCAGGTGCCATGGAGGAAAAAAAAAATACATCTCAACCAACAGCTCACTTCCGCCATGATGCCATAATATATGTTGATTTTTTATAAACCAGATTTACATTCAGGCAGTATAATACCGTAGTTATATGTGGTGAAACGTCACGATTAGTATTTTCATCGGAATATAAATCCAATATAGTCTAAACGATAAACAACACCTTCAATCGAACAATGAAGTCAAGATAATTGTACACAAGACATGTGTGTCTTCCGTAATATGTGTGGAATGTTCACTTCACACGTTTAATTTCATGTTCACTACTACATAACTTTTCACTAAGGGATTTGCCTCAATGAATGTAGTAATCGTATTTAGAAGATGTTTTAGCATACCGCATAAGCTGAGACACTTCCTTGCAGGTTAAAAGGGAATGTCACTACATGTGTGTGGAAAGACAACAATAGGAAAATCAAAGTCGTCTGATTTGGCGTATAGTGAAGAACATAATTTATTTGTCAGCATCTACATCTAAATACGAAGCGCAAGCACTGGAGTATGATGTATCATTAATTTTGAGGCCTTTTGGATATACCGCATCTACTTATTATCAAAGTTCAAAAAGGCCCATCATATAAAGACAATACATCATCAATATATCTGGATATAAATTTAAAATTCATTGCCAATTGTATAATTGACGTTTAATAAACGTTTATTGTAAATTGGATTTGCGCTAGTAGATATTCCCTAGCTTGATTCCGTTGTCCAAAAATTCTAAACTTACGATACCTTCATTTCCCCGTTCGACTTAGTTGCGCTACTGTTTTAGACTTCAATGTAACAAAAACAAAAGAGCAGAAATTCACCTATAGATATGCAGTTCATTGGTCAAATAGCTTACATCTAATATGGTTCTTTTTAGTTGCTGTAACGCTATTTAAGGTGTGCAATGGAGTCTTTCACTCCGCTTTCTCTGATGACGTAGTATAAAATTATGCACTGCCAAGGAATAAGTCAACTTTTAACGCATTTATAAAAAAGTATAAACATATTCGTTGTCGACACAGTGACACTGACAGGAACAATTAATACATGGCTGCATTATAAAGTATATGATATTATCTTCTGGATCTATACTCTGAACTGATCCCAAATAGTTACTTCACATTTATTGTGAAAAAACTTCGTAAAGTATTATGAAACTAAGGAGATTGGTTGGTTAGCTCTCAATTTTAAAAGAAAAAAGAGGAGTTACCGGCTCATTTATGTGGCAGAAGTCACCATGGGTCTATACAATACATGAATATCAATAATATACTAGAACATTTAACACATTACAAAAATATTTGATTGTAGTGCAATTACGATACCGACTTAGGACGGTCATTTAATTTGACAAAAGCAAAACAAATGGTGTGGTTAACCGGTTTACGGGCCCACCTTCCCACTCACCGTAACAGCAGAACAATCAAAAGACGTACATTTAAAAATTTATAAATAATCCTCCATGTAAAGAACAAGGGTCAACAGGTATCGCATATTGAGAGGTCATAAAAATATAAACACGTAAGGTATTGTAAAACACATAATGGCATAAAAATATATGCGACATCAACATGATAAACCGTGCTCTGCCAGTCTGAAAGCGAGCTAAGACCCTAGATCTGTAGGAGTCCCGACTAACAGTCAGAGGGGACGAGGTTCAGGACCATGTCTCCTCTGAAAGAGGTTTGGACAAGGCCCGTCATATAGTCCCCACCGCCCTGTTAGTCAGCGTGCAACGTTCAAGTAAAAGTCTGTATACGGCTGTAGAGGGGCCAAATACAAGACCTATAGTCTTTTTGATGATCTCAATATCATATTGTCTATTTAGGAGACGTTTGACTATTTTATTACATGATAAAATAACGTTATCGGAGCCTTTTACTTTCCTTAGTTTATATACGAGATCACCGTAAAAATTAGGATGGGAAATTCCATTGGATACATACTGTTGAAAAGAAATATTTCCAAATTTAGATAGAAGTTCTGAATAAAATCTGAAGAATTTGCCGAATGTTTTTCTTAGCTTGTGATATCTGTAACCCTGAGTTAAAAGTTTAGTAGTAATTTGTAAATTTCTTTTATGAAAGTCCAAAACATCGGTGCAGCCTCTGACAAATCGAACTAATTGAGATATATAGATACCATATGATGGGAGTCGAGGGACATCGACATCCAAGTAAGGGAAATTTACAATAGGAAATCCAAAATCCTCACGTTTATGATAAATATTAGTATATATTAGGTTGTTGATAATTTTGATGCTTAAATCTAAGAAAGGTGTAGATTTATCTCAAGTATTAGCTTTATTCAATGTGAGCTCTGGTGGATATATTTCTGATATAAATTGTTCGAATTCAGGGTTGTCGATAACGAAAATGTCATCCAGATATTTGCAAGTATTATTAAATTTGTCAATGAGGTCAAAACGTTTTGATTTTTCGAATAGAAACCATAAAATCCCTCTCATAACAATAAAGAAATAAATCTGCTATCAGAGGCGCGCAGTTAGTACCCATAGGAATCCCAACTATTTGTTGATAAATCTTGCCATCAAATTGCACAAAAATATTATTCATGAGAAAATCTAGTGCTTTACATAATTCCTTGCAAGTCCAGTATTTATATGAAGTATATTGTTTGTTGGAAAAGAATCCAGAGTTATTGGAAGTACATATGTACGTTTTAGATTCTCTGTGAAAACACCATTGTATAAGAGACAGCAACTTGCTTTTAATCAAATCATGAGGCAGAGATGTATAAAGTGTAGAAAAATCAAATGTAGAAATTTGAGTCGCTTTGAAATTTAGCGAAAGAAGTTTGTCTATAACTTCATTAGAATTTTTAATCGACCAAAAGTAATTGATGTTACTATTATGAAATGCGACATCACAATATTTGATAATATGATCTTTTATAGCAGTTAGAGCAGACGTAATATGTTTCGATAGTACCGTAGTAGAGCAGTGGCTAGAATTAGATATGAAACGTGATTTATATGGACTTTTATGTAGTTTTGGGAGCCAATTCATGGTTGGTAGATCAGATTTATCAGTTTTAATTTTGAAGTCGGACATGGTCATGAGGTGATCGTGCAAGGTGCTCTTTTGAGGTAGGGCTTTCCACATATGTATGAGTGAAGTTACATGTAGTATATGATGTAATAAGAACAAAATGCTTGCTCTTTAAATATTGATATATATTTTTTTCATTTCTGCTGTTGCTGAGACATTGTCAATAAGCTTTATCGCCAGTGTAGTAACAGTTACGTCCCTTATAGCGCTCTTTAAAAAGAAGACGTGATTGATCTTGTTTATAGGGAAATTACGTGGGCAAACACAAAATATGGGGGAAAATTAAATTAAAAGCCATGCCACACGTTGCATAAATTGCAAATCAGACAGCAGAAAGAAGGACCTAATATAGAATTCCTTCCCTTAGCAAAAAAAAAAAAAAAATCGAATACATTGAAAATTTGGCTGACATTACCCCGAAGAGAGGGCTTGAGGTGAGAATATGCAACAAAAGTAAACGGGATAATGTTGATTTGAGATATTATGTGGTATGGTCTAAGCATTTTATAGACAATAAGCCAACGGATGAAAACCCACACCCCACTATATTTCATTACAAGTGTAAAGATGTGAAAAAAGACAGACACACAATTCAGTCGCAGGGCGCCGGTCCCCAGGGCGCAGTGTTGTCAACCTGTGTAAAGATGATGGTTCTGAGACTGAGAAGGAACCATTTACCTGTAGGAAGAGGGCTCGTCTTGCAAAATGTTTAGATGAAGAACGCAATTCAGTTTGTTACCCTTGGGTGGCTGGAGAGACTGAATTTCCAGGCTTGCTGACTACATGTACTAGTATCAATGATAGCAATGGCAATTTTGTTGAGCAGCATAGTGTACATGGTAGGTGTCATATCGACTTAATTAATAAGTAATGATTGATTGATATTTATTTAACGTCACACCACGAATATTTCACGTATATGGTGACGGCATCTGCCTGATGCGGGGCATACAAATATTGACCTTTGCAACGGACCCACCCGAAGCAGTGAGGGATCGTTAACGTGCCATGCATACCACGACACGGGGCCTCGTTTTTACTATCTCATCCGAAAGACAGGGCACCGGCATAACCAGAGCGGGAATCGAACCCCGGCCTACCGATCAGGAGTCCAGCGCGATACCAAATAAGTAATGAGATTTCTGTAAAAATATATAAATAATCACGATTTGTATCTCAAATAACTGACATAAATTTATAAAATTCACATTATTACATCAGATAATACATGTAACTTGCTTATTCATATTATTTATTTGCATCCATGATGTTGATACACGTGTACCTGTACCGGTACTACCAGTATATATATATCATAGAGCAAAGATCATCTTTAGAGCAAAAGGGCGACCATGACAGCTATATGTTTAAGAAGCCATCCTTGAAATACTGCAAATTAGAAGCTTTACAGGTGAAATTTTGATATATTAAGTAACACTGAAGAGAACATATGCTTTATTTATAGAATAAGTGTCCGATTTTGTTACCATATTATGTGTATTAAATGCATCAGCCAATGTAATTGATACCTGCATAAATACATGTGCCCAAAATAAGACACTTATTCTATACATAAGTTTTTTAACTGCCAAAATATAATACTGAAACTTCCATTTCCTACAGTGTGTGTACAAACTGCATCGGTAACCCCTTCTGGAAGAAGGTTACAAATTGAAAGAAAACAGAATCATCTCCAACTAAAGTGTGAGGTGTTATGAAATCACAGATCAATGTTATTTATATGGAAATAAACAGCATTGAACATTTGTCTTGTAAGGTTTACCACAGGCAATTACAGTGTAAATTACAGTGATTGTACATGATAATTAAAAAAAAAATAAAAAGAATATATAAATTATTACAAATACTTAGATTATTGATTGAATTTAAACTTCACATTGTTTAATATCCAAATACACGTTGTTGAAAATTTTGTCCTAAAATAATGATAATCTAAATTCAACGTATTTCATCATTTTTACTGGTACATCATTCATGTACATGAAGTATAAGCATTTGTAGTATGAGACAGATACGTGCCTGTAGTATGCTTATGAAACTAGTAACTTTAAATTAATTAATATTGTGATTTTAAAAATCTTTCATATTGATTATTATATTTTTACTAATTTTCTTTAGAGGAAGATTGTGAACAGTTACGGAAAGAAGTTTAAAACCTAAAAATGCCTTGTTAAAAAGGCAACTAGAAGATTCTCATCTCAAATAGGACTTTATAAATATCATTTTAAAGAATGATTCGAATGTATGACACTTTCTCGGATTACCTTCGCCAGTATTTTTATGCAATTCCTTGATTTTATACCCAATTTGTATGAAAAAAATTCCATTTGGAAAGGTGCTGAAAGAGGAGTAAAACATTGGCAACAAAATAATCACAAAAAAAAAAACCCAGGCATTAAAACTCATAAATTGTCAATTAAAGAAGACTTTATTCTCGTTATGTTGAAGCTTAGACTTGGTGTAGACAATTTAACTTTATCTGAAATCTTCAATGTTTCAGTTTCACACGTTTCAAGTCTGTTTATTACATGGATGAATTTTTTAAGTCAGGTTTTGAAAACCATGATCAATTGGACATCTAATGAAAAGGTAAAGAAATACATGCCTCCCTGCTTAAAGAGAAAATATCCAGACACTGTTGGGATTATAGACTGTACTGAGATGCTTGTTCAGAAACCCATAAAACTCAGGAACATTTTGAAAGCATAAGTGGCTATACAACCTAAAGGAGCATTTAGTTTTGTTTCTAAATTTTGGAGCGGAAATATCTCGGATAGAAAAATTACAGAACAGATTGGATTTTTAGATAAAGTAAGAAAAGGAGATCGCGTAATGGCGATACAGAGGGTTCCAAGTAAGATATTTGTTGACGGCAAAGGGGGCATATCTCAAGAGCTTCAAACAATGGCAAAGGTAGAACTCTTGCATCTAGAGAAATAACCCAAACAAGAAAGATTGCATCACTTAGAATACATGTGGAGCGTGCAATTCAGAGACTTAAAACATTTAAACTTTTAGGTCATACACTACCTCTGAATATGAAGGATATCTCATCAGAAATGTTGACTGTTGTTGCTGCCTTTTGCAATTTCTTACCACCACTATAAGTAAATGCATATGTTCTTTGTTCAAACTTGTTTACTTCATTCATTTTAATTATAAAATATTAATTTCATTAAAAAACTTATATTCATATGAAATAATATCCTTCATATTTACCAATTTTACAATCATAATTCTAATTTCAGAGATCCTGACATTTAACAAAAGGTTTATGTCACAATAAAGTTTTTTTGTTTTTGTTTTTTTTTTTAATATTATTGTAGTCATATATTCAACATACCCGGTACATGTAGAACATGAACATGTACTATGGTATCAATAGTAATACACAAGTAGTGAAATACTTGAGAATGAGGACTAGTTCAAGGCAGGAAGAATTAATCTTTCATAGAATAATTTAATTTTGATGAACACTTCTTCCCAGTGAGTTGGATTATATGATATCCTTTCAACATGCATGCCTTTATTTGTATGAATAACAAAGTCACAATATGATAATTTCAGTATAGCCAGTTCGCCCAATATTTGTACATAATGTAGTGATGAAGGGTCTCTTTTGAGGACACGTTTATCATTTTGCAAAGTACATGATTGTATTTTGATATGGCAATTTGAAGCATTTCATTTACATTTACAGTTAATAATACCATCTGAGGAAGCGGCAATGGATGGAAATTTTTCATACACAAGCACTCCAGTTTCTGTACAATAAAATGATACATGAGACTTTTTCTTATCTCTTGCATATATCTCTCTAGCCACTGGCTCAGTAGTTGTAAACTGGTATTTGCCAAGGATAGTTTTCACATTTTCACCACAGCCCTCCTCTGAGTCAGATAATGTGTACATTGCTACAGCATTAGTCTTGGTATCTTTCTCGATTTGTTTGCTATCAAGATCAGGGTTTTTCAAAGGAATGTAGCCAGAAGCAGAAGGGGGTTGTTGTGCCTCTCCTGAAAATTAGAATTAAAGAGGTTTTTAAATTGAAATTAGACAAAAGAACAAATTCTTTTAGCAATAATGAGGTAAAGTTTGATGTTAAAATATAAAATTTTAAATGGCATAAAACATAGCCTTATGTCTAGATTTTCTACTTCAATGGGTCTGCATACTCTTTTTGGTTTAGATCAATAAACAGCTACATCTGTCACACGTATTTCATTCTTGTCTTCTCTTTTTAAAACGAGTTCCTTTAGTCCATACGAAAGAGCAACAACATGATTACAAGACCCATCTCTGCTGTAATTAATTACATATACCTGTATAAGTAAAATGTAATAAATGCAAAAGAATTCTTGTATTACTTAAGGATTACCTTTTACCAATTTTGTAATTTATTGAGATATGAATTGGTTTTCATATAAAGTGTGCACCGCCTCCTATCATTATTATACATGTGTCTCCATAAACTGCAAAATTGTTGAACTTAATCCTTACAATTTTGTTAAAGACCATAATAATTTGAAAAATTTTAATTATCCACATCAGATTCTTTTTTTAACTGCAAATGAAAATGTTACAACAAAACTGGAGGAAAATATCTGCATAGCTGGTTGCTTTTAGAAACCGCCGACCCCGAAAGTGGGCATGTTTAATGAACCAAACCAATTTATGAAGCTATAATATGCTTTTAACAATCAAATTTTTCATAAAAATTAAATTATCAATAACCTGAGTATAATGAAACTCACGCAACACATGAACATTCTGCAGAATGGATGCATCCAGAGTTCTCCATCATAACTCATAGATGATATGATTCAGCGGACTGCCTAGTTTCAGGCACACGTCTAGCTCTTACATAAAACATGTCTGGATCTCATAAAAATTTGGAAAAAAGTTTATATGTGTAAGCATGATTTTCCGTATTTCTTTTTGGTGTGAACTTTAGAATCTGAATATTTTGAACAGATATTTTGAATAAATACATTAACAATTGAATTTAAAATAAGATATATGTAACAAAATATTATTTTATGAGCCTATGTAGTTTTACATGATTTGTGAATAGGTGGAAATTTTCACTCAAGATATTCATAGGCGGAATTATAATTATTTAAATAGGGGTTTGAAGTTTCCCATGACTAATGTTTTGCAGTATTTGGTCCTGAAATGAGGGAGTTGCAGCCCTTAAAATAGTCGAAAATGACCTTTTTTCTTGGTAAATTTTCTGACCAAAAAAGGGGCGGGGTGTTGTAAACTTCCCTCTAGATCCATCAATGATATGATTAAATTATCAGAAAACTTTATTAGGTTACCTAATTGGGATATGTGTACACTATGTAAGTGTCCACTGCAGTGTAACTGATAGCTGTTGTCTGACTTCCTTCTCTTTTTTCTCTCATTTGTCCAACCACAGTAAGACAGTAAGAATGTTGTTGTGTCAAAAAAGTCAACTGAAGACAAGTTTGACAAATTATCTGACCATTGTAGAGGTGAGTTTGGGTTAAATTGATCTGGAAACGTATAACCTTTGGCATAAATTGACTAATTCTTCCTTCTTTTTATTTGAAAAGCCAATCCCGCGATCCTTTAAATGTGTTTGTAATTGATCGCACACTGTGACCTTAAACTTTCTTTGATTGTTATCATTTCAAAATTGGCGCCCGACATTACTTTCAGTACATGTTGCTAGTATCGCATCACGTTGCCCCAGATGAAAGGCCTTTCCTACCTTCATCGTAGAGAGCGCCCTAATAGCGATAAGATCTATTTGCGTATATGAAGCACGAAATTATTAAACGGACCACACCCATATTCAAACTTAACCTGCATCTTCCCTTGATGCATCTGTTATATTGTAGGGAGGCCCAAATCCTTTCCTTAAAAACACATGAGATACACTTTTTAGATACCTATAAATAATTTTCTTGTATCACAATATACCAAAAAATAAATAAATTACAAAGCATATGTTATAGTCAACAAACTCTGAAAATTTCATTGGTTTATCTTGAGTACTTTACAAGATATGAGGATCTGAAAATGGACAATTTTGCATTTTCACACCTTTTTCAAGCAAATGAAAATGCACAACCTCGCAGTTTTATGAGTGTATAACTTAATCAGTTATGCATAAAATGTGTGATTTATTTATATTAATCTACTTTATGTACTACAGGTATTACGAAAAAAGATAAAAACATTGGTTGTAAGTCTTATCATCTCAAATATAATCTCTTATACTTGACGAAGAATGCTTTTTACTTGATGAAAATGACGAAGTCCAAATGTCCAAGGTCATTTTTCTAAAAACTTATACAACGATTCATAATAATGTAAAAACTTATTTAAAATGGTTACTTATAAGGATATTTGAAGGAATTTAGATTGTATGACAAAAAATAAACTCTTTATAAGCAAAAATATTTTTACCTAAATCAGGGGCAGGTAACTCTTTTAAAAAATGTGAAAAATATCACATACCTTTTAATTTATCATAGTATAGCTTAGTTTTTTTTATATTATTCTACTATATGTATTATATTCATTATTTTAAAAACATTAAATCTTTTAATAAGCGTGTTATAATCTCAAATATAAACTCTTCATAAATACAAATTGTCGAAAAGTTTGGTTGATTTCAAGTCCTGTTCTTTATGTCTCCTTCATGATAATCCACAATTAACAGGAAACCTGATAATGAGTCCTTGTCTTTCTATAATATGAATACCCAGTTTATTAAGATCGCTAATTAATATCTTGAAAGCTGTTAAAATGTACGAAATGAAGGTTGATATTTGCTGGGTCAGACAGCCGGTTGAGGTGATACTACGTACTAATTTAGCCGCACAGGTGACAGGTGATCGCCCTAGATCTTCAGATTTCGCCCCTAAATTGGCAGAGTATTTTGGTTTATATTGGACTTTCACTTGTGCCCCCCCCCCCCCCCCCCCCCCCCCATTTCGGAATTCTGGATTCGCCACTGATATAAATAAATAAATACCAAAATTAATTAAAGAAGATTAAAACCAAATAACCAAATCATTTGAATCAAAAGAGGCTCTTAGTCTCGTGATTTTGCCTTTAACAAAAAATGTCTTCCTTAAATATGAATAAATTAACCACCGCCCTTTCCTTTCGCAGATGTCTAGACTTATCTACAATTAAAATATACGTCTTAGGTTGTAAACAGTGGTGTCAATGTAAACTCAATGATGAAATGATGTCTTATTTCATCGCACAATATATGCCTTGGTATTTATTACATTGAAATGTGTATTTCTGTACATAATTCTATACGACAATACGTGGAGGTCGCCCCGAGTCAGAGGAAACACGTGTAAAATTGTATTAATAGAGCTACAAAATTACAATAAACTATATGAAATCGTCAAATATTTAATTAATGTAAATACCAATAATTATCAATTCGAATATAAAAATCGTCCATGGTAAGTATTTATTAGCCCACGCGCCCACGCTGTTCTTTAAATTACATCAAGAATGATGAAATGAAACTTTTGAGAAATAAAACTTTGTAAATAATAGCTAAGGGGTAATTTTTTCACAAATAAGATAATCATAATTACTTCTATAGACATTGTTTTCGTTATGTGTTCTCTTATTTGAGAACTATATAATGTACGATTGTTTACTATCTATATCGATGTAATCAAATGACTCGTAAAAACAATATGGCGGACCGTTGTTTTGGCAAAGAGGAAGACGCTATCTTTTTATTTTCAAATGTTTGTAGTCATTTCTAGGTATATTTTCATAAAAATGGTATCAAATGAATCGGGGGAAACATACTTATCGCATATTATGGGCCGGTAGAAATAAATTAAAAACTGAAAATTATATATATATAAAACAACGTGTGCCCGCATCGCACATCGTTTTCGCTTCGGCGATCAACTGTTCACAGGTAATGGACGTATCTACCTGAAAAACCTCACCTCACTGGATTTGATACAACTGTGACCCCGAACGACGCCAGTGAACATACCGCTTTTATGCTCATTGATTCTAAGCGCGCCGTCAATTATAAGGTAAAATAAACATCTCGCTGTACCGCTGCGGTATCGTTAGATATTTTAATCATTTTAGCTATTTTCCAATTGCCCTAATTTCTTTATTTCTACTCCAAAATGAGATGAAATTTGAGAAATGAGAAGAAAACAAAATGAATATTCTAATGATATGATTTTTATAAAATATATATATATATCAGAGATCGGCGATATATTCATTGAAATTTAATAAGGCCTCATAAAGGATTGAAAACTTTTACAGCAGTTTTATTTTATAGATTTGTATCAATTATCTTTGAAATATTTATCACGCAAAGTGTATCAATTAATACAAAGACTGTCCTGTTATACAAGGTCAAAACCGACCATAAAATACACCTGAATGCACCATGAAAATTGCAGCATAATATGTGGACATCTATCAAAGAGATGAAAGAATTTTTGAAAAATTAACATTAATAAGCTTGTCCATGTTTAGTGTCCACATTGCATTTTGCACTTCACGCACTATAGCGATGTCCTTTGTTGTCCAAACTACAAAGTCACAGGTAGACGTGTTAAGGATATGCAGTTGTCTCTGTATCTGGTCACATTGATGATGATCTTCATTAAGTCTGTAACTGGGCTTTCCCTCACGTGTTTGACTTTCTAGCAAGAAAAATGAGCAACGATTAAACACGAGCTAACAACATGATTGTTTTCAACATATTAGCACACAATACCGTGAATCATACAAGACATAAGTTCTATATTCAATTTATAGACAGGAGAAAAATTGAATGACCAAGATGGGATTTGAACCTACACATTTAGCTTAAATGCATAGGTATATAGATTTTAGGATCATGTTGATTTTGCTACTGTTTAAACTACATAGGAGAAGACATTTGTATTCTTTAATCACCAATGATATTTAGCATTTCCTGTTACACAGAAACTGTAAGATAAACAGTTGCAAGAGGAGTATGAGATCTTTTCAAAATGACTAGCTTTAAGTATTTAAATGAACATATTACCTAAAAAAAACCTTTGCACGACCTTATAGCTCCGTTAAGTTACGGGCACTGAAAGGGCACTTGACTTGACCATTATCTCCTGCCTCAAACGTATGGTCTCACGTTGCCCAGCTACTTCAGGGTCCTGGTGACTGCAGACTTCGCGAAAAGTGTCGCTCCGACTGTCAAAACCGGTAAAACTCGAGTTGGTCCGGTAAAATTTGACTACTAGTCTGTCCTAATGTCCGGCTAAAATTTTAGCTGTTACTATTAATAGTAGCGCGATCCCGCCGTACGCAACACTTTCAAATTCAAAACTACGACATATTTTCATATTTCATCGAAAGAAAAGATCTTAAATAAAAGCTTTTCTCGTATTCTTTACAAAAGTACTGTTGACTTTAACTATTGTTGACTTTGGATAAAGTATCTCAACTGAGACTTTTCAGCTCGTAATTTTATAGAAACGGGTACGGCGTAACTAGAAACAAATTGTATAAAACATCAGTCGTGTTACCGTTTCTGAAATACTTCAAAGGTGCTGTTCCGGGTAAATTCCAGATATTTTCATAATGCGTTATCATCTACTGTCACCATAAGTATTGATCAGACGTTTTTGTAGGTTGTATTGCGGTTGTTTGCCAGAAACTGTCAATTTGAACATCTGATCTCACAAATCACACATTGGAATTGGATTATGAGGTCACGAAGATTAATAAATATTACCCGAAAGCGATAGGCCGGTCGTTGCCCATGACACAAAAGGTGTGTTACTTCATTGACCGATGGCCGTACTTCCAGTTTCAAGTTTACAGCTATTTTATAGTGCCTCGCCATGGTTTTAATATTGATTTTACAACTGGATATCAAATTATGCCACCATTGTATTATTGATTTTTATTGATATACCCGAATATAGATTTAGTACAATATCTTAGTGTTCAGGTAGGAATAGTGAACTAACGTTAGCCAACATTCACGACTGACTTTACTACTATTTTATCCAATATAAAACGTATTTCAACGATAAACTGATTGATACAATGGCATTTCATGTTACAAACATTCGTTTCTGAAATTCAATATTTCTATCATTTACGATTATGCACTTACAAATTAACATAGATTGATGTTAAAGTTATACCTGCCAAGTATTTATTTATTTATTTCACCTATTTATTTATTTGTTCATTTTTTTATTTATTTATTTACGGGGAGCAGATGATTTAATCGATGTCTAGATGTCAGTAAAAGTCTACATTTCAGTTAAATAGTGTATGCTCATTGCAATACTGTATGATATGGTTTAGTTCTATCAGTCTATTGTCAAGTTGCGCAGTAATGTTTTCTTTGCAGATTAAAGGTGTCTGGGGGTACATTTCTATCTAACAATGTGGTCAACAATTAAGTCTCCAAGAGATTCTGAATTTCTACGACAGTTATTATATGTCTTGCACTAGCGGTCAAAGCATTTATTATTATTAAATTTAGACGAATATTGGTATATTTCCCTGTGAAACTTCATCTTCCCTTTGTGAGAAGTATATAATTTCCAAATTATTGTCCATGTTTACTTCGTACGTATTCAAAAATATTCACAGTATTACTCTGTCGTTTCTTACACTTCTGGAATTGTAATGGAATCCACCGATTTGATCTCTACATTCTCGTAGGTAAAACATTTGCAAATGAAAGGAACGCACTGTTTTGTCATCGGTATTCTTCTTAGACTGTATTTTTGTAATAATTTATAACATCATTTAGATTAATGTGATTACAGACAGACTATTAAAAATAGTCAGTCTATGAGGTATACTAACTCCAATGATCATATGACATCATCATGTAGATGGGTGGCCTGACCGATCAAAGGAGGATAATGCTCTATCCTCTTTTAAATATGATAAGATCCCAGCTTCTTTCAGGGGATCCTGGTTGCCTATATTTTATATTTTATCCGGTTTTATAAAAAACGAATTATTATAGATTACTGCTTGCAATTTAACTATCTTAGACATATTATGAACTTTGAATATGATAGATTTTATTCTTTTCTACTAAAATATAATCGTATTGTCTGTATGTAAGGCTATTCAAGGCGAGTGTCGCTACAAAAGAGGAGACACTCACTCCTTCCGGGTACCTGCTCTCTCCTCTGAATTTAGAGGCCCGTGAGTAACCATTCCATGGCTATGTAACACTAGATACTTCCGTGTTTTATTTTAATATGCAACATAGTTGACTGTTTCTGATTCTTAAAACGTTTAATTTAATAGTTAAATATAAAAGGAATACAATTTAATAATGTATTGTGTTTTGACACTTGCAAAAGTTGTTTTTGTTGTAGAGCAAGATTCTAGAAGAATGAACACTTTTGCGATTGTTTTGATTATGGCTGCGTTGCTTTGTATGACCACCAATGTTGTGAGCGGAGGATCCTGCGAAGATAACTGTAACGACATAAAGAAAAGATGTACTGGATTACACTTGAATTGTGCAGCTGCAGTTGCAAAATGCATGGTCTCATGTTCGTTCAAGTTTTGGAGATGATATGTCATGTCAAAAAAGCAAGTGGTCAAATACTTAAACGAAACTAGATAAATTTAACTTGCTATTACAATAAATCTTGAAAGGTCTATAATTACTTCTTGTTAGATTTTGTAATGGTTTTTGTTAACCTGCTTAGCGGTACACAATACTTTTATGAGCAATACCATGAGAAAGAAGAGAACACACCACATCAAATCCTGCTATATGGTCACGTAGCGAAAAAAGTATGAAGTTGCATACCATATTAAATCATATGATATCCAATATATAATAGTTGAATCATTAAAATACCAAGGATAAAGGTGTGAAATGCTCTGTTCAAAAGAGTCGGCATAGGTAGCGATCCCAAATATCATTCAATGTTCCAGACTATATCGCAGCAGAACTCCATATAGGCCATACAGCTGTCTTTGTGACATAGCATATTTCTAGGTCTAACAGTGTGACTGAACGTCGTGTTTCGCTTAAGCTCTTTTGCAAATTAAACACATCATGACATATTCAGATATCGATTAGTCTTAGACAGGCGATTATGGGATATTGCTTCTTATCAAAATAAAGTTTCTTATGCAGACGCATTCATCGTGTGAAAGAACTTTGAATGAAAGTAAGTCATCCGGGTATCTATATATTAAGCTGAATCGAAGGGCAGTTTCTTCTCAAGCCTGGCAATATAATACACTTAGATATCCCATAATACATATATTTCCTTTAAAACCTTATTTTTTCCCTTAAAAACCGAAGACAAGTGTGTGTGTTTGTTTGTTTGGGTTTTTTTTTTTTTTTTTTTTTTTTTTTGTCTGTCTAGTATCTTGAAAGAAAAAAGAGGAAACACTGGCTCAGTTATGTGGCAGAAGTCACCATAGAGCTATACAATACATGAATATAAAAAAATATATTAGAACATATATCACATTACAAAAATAATTGATTGTAGTGCAATTACAATACCGACTTAGGACGGTCATTTAATTTGACAAAAGCCAAACAAATGGTGTGGTTAACCGGTTTACGGGCCCACCTTCCCACTCACCGTAACAGCAGAACAATCAAAGGACTTACATTTAAAAATTTATAAATAATCCTCCATGTAAAGAACAAGGGTCAATTGAATTCTAATGCACTGTTTGTAACACGCGATCTCATTGGATGTCCTATTTAAAAAAAAACTGCAATGCAAAATACGAAAGTAACTGGTGTCACATGACTATGGCACTAACAACAATTTACCGCAGTGGACATTCACGGACCCCTGAAATTCAGAGGTTATTCACGATATTATGCAGTTTTTGATATGAAGTCAACAAGATCATAATAGAGTATTCTTACGCGCATTTTAAACAAAAAACAAAACATGTCAGAATCTGAAAGCTCATCCCCGATTGCGCTCTATCCATACTTCTAGATAGAGCTACCGCGCAAGCCTGATTTTTTTTTTCAAGACTGGGAAGTGATTTCTGGAGATGATATGGATCTTCTAGCAGCACGAAAACGCTATGCGAAAGTGAAATCGCTACCGTAGCAGACGACGTTCACGATACGGATCGTGATCAACCCACACCTAAGTGAAGCTGTACCAAATTATCACGATTTGCTGATCTGGGTGACAAGCGCCTAGATAATATCCTATGCCCACAACCTTGTGGCGACTTCTTGAAATATGTATATCTAAAATAAACACACATGAGAGCCGGGTCGGGATTCATCAAGATATTTAAATAACTTAGAGAAATATCATAAAACTTCTATACATACTTTATAACTAAGCATTTTGCACAATACTGAAGCATCGTCTGAGTTCGTCACTATTGGTAATGTAGGAGAAAACCTAGCCTATTTATAGATCTATGTACTAATACGAGAAGTACGGCAAAACATGGAATGGCTGATGTTGATTTTCGACACACTCATCAATGAAACAACTGCAATAAGGAACAAGTAATGGGTTTCAGAAAATAATTGTTTTCTGATTTTGGGACTCAAAATCGAAAGCCGTGGTACTTAAATAGCGAGACGCGTTGATTAACCAATGGCTGCTTATCTGATTTGGATTGGTACTCCATCTATTCAGACCGTTCCGTCCCATTTTCTGCGTCGTATCAACTGTAGTTCCTCAAAATTTCATTCAAGTATGTTTAAAAACTCAAAAAACTTGTTACAGATTTCTGGCGTTTGGAGATGCTTTTGAACATGTTTGAATGGAATATTGAGGACGGCTATCTATAGGATAGATATTGTTTAACATGGTGTTGCTCCATTTTCCTCTGATTATCAACAGAACTTGTAAGAAATACTGTTTCAAGCAGGCGCATTCTAGCTGTCATCTCGTACCTTAAAGAAAAGAAAGGTAACGAGACGATATAGGATGATTTCGATAATGAAAAGGCACTTTTCATGTAATGCAGTGTCTGTGCTAGAAAGATTATTGACTGTTGTAGCACAGAGAGGAAGTTCCGTTTGTCAAAGTAAATGCATCTACATATATTCATTGTGACGGTAACACCAATCAACGAATTACATAACTAAAAGCAACTTTAGAAAAATCAACATTTGAGTCAACAGCTTGTCTTCGGGTAAGATTCTTTTCAAATAATTGTACGCGTTCAAACGCAATAAGATGAAGTAAACAAAGAAGTACCGAATGGTTTACCTTATCTCGTAATTCATGTAATAAAAGGACACTTTAGTGTATAGGTTATATTCAGACAAATGCAAACCACAATTAAATTGAGATGAGACCAGATGCCGGGTAGGAGTAAGCGTCCCCTGGCTGCATACAACACCCGTCGCAAAAGTCGTGCAGCAGCAAGCCAATACATACAAATATTCAAATGAACACACCAAGAAGACAAAAACATTAAATTCACAGTATGACATGATATGCATGCGTTTTATGTAAATTCAAGTATAGTTAAAAAGTTATGACTTCTAGTTTGTATGGTCAGATCACAAAATGTCGGTTACAAGTCTAGAAATAGGGATCTCCAATTGCATGAGGTCCTATATCGACCATAGATCTTCCTCAGTGACAATTTAAAATGTTCCTCAATTATTCCTGTGAAAGTAATTTAGTGGCAAGTAGCCTCGCTCTCAGGACGAAATCTTCGTATTTAGAACATGCACTGGCATAGCGTATAAGTTGTAAAACGAAGACGCATGTTGCTACTCAGGAAAGATAAGATGATAATAATGAAATTGAAATCATCAAGTTTATCATAAAGAGAGGTTTCTCATGAACAACCGTCACTAATTGATAGGAGAATATTCATGTCTGAATCAGGAAATGCACTCTGAATGGTATCTTTTATCTCGAGTTCCTATGGATATATGACGTTGAGGTGGTCTTTTAATACAAGGTTGTTAATCGACAACTCGTCATTGATGTATCTGTAAATAAAGCTGAACCAAGAAGCTAATTGTTTATTGAAGTTGGAGAGCATAGAATGAATTCTGCTTCCTATGAGTACAACAAAACTTTGGTCAGAAGTGGCGCGCAATTTGCACCCATCGGGATGCCAACAATATGCTGGAACACTTTCCTGCAAAAATCACAATATTAACTATAGGAAACTCTAGCATTTGGAGAATATCATTTTCTGTATACTTACTGCTGGAATCAGACTGTTCCTTTATAAAATATGTGTCGTTGTGGCCCAAAACGAAATACATGTACTTTTATCTGTGAGATCTTTTCTTCCTCTTATATACTTAATGCAAATCTGTTCTTCAGATTTTTTATGAGACTAATTGTATAAATAGATGAAAAGCCAAAAGATTTTATGCTGGTGACATTATTGAAAATATGAGATTATAAGTACTTCAGAAGTTCCATGAAGTTCTTAAGGATCCATATCTGAGTGATTCCGCTTCTCGGGTAACATGAAAAGAGACTTTGTGAAGATCCAGTTATGAATCAACGCTAATATAGAATTCTATGAGTCTTTGGAATCCAAAAAGGTATGGTGGCTCGAGATCTAATCCATTTGTAGTGATGCCAAAGGAACGGAGAGTTGACTTTTGTTTGGCCAATACCTCTGAATGAGACAAATTTGTAACTGTGTAAGACGAATCACCAGGCCTTGAATGAAGACCAACACTTCCTTACTTTCGTCATATCTACCACTGCTGCGTTCACACATTATTTTATAATTCTGTTTACTTTTTAATCTGTTGATAAGACATACCGCGAAATATTAATGTATGTCTGTGTTGTAAATTTCATTTCGATTTTAAATACTGCACCGTATAAGTAAAAACGAAGAAGTACCGAAGGGTAAACTATATTTCATAGTCCATGGAATAAAGGGGACAATATCGTGTTTAGTGTTATGTTCAAACAAATGCGAACCCAAATCTAATCGAGGTGAGACCAGGTGCCCGGGAGGAGTAAGCGTCCCTTAATTGCAGGCAACACCCGTCTCAAAAGTCCTACAATAACCTTTCAAATCGAGAAGGTAAAAACATAAATATACACACATGAGACTAAAAGCAAGTAGACATGTTCTATGGAAACTAACATCACTTCCCTGTAGGTATATAGTGTGCAGTTCGGAATGTATAATCAATTTTACCTTGCATAATTATCTTTTTTATACCATATGAATGACTGAAATACATGTAGTTTCGTATGTAGATTATTGTCAAATGATCTTTTTTACTCAAGACACTTGTTGATCCTTTTTCTCTATATGGGGGTTATTTATAAATCTTTAAATGTGTGCCCTTTGCGTCTGCTATTTTTGCATTGAGTGGGAAGGTGGGCATCGGTAAACCGGTTAAACACATCAACTGTAAATCGGTTAACCACACGTTTGTACTGTAACTGGCCGACCTAAATCTGTACCGTAACTACAGTACTAAAGCCAAGGTACAACATATGAACAGAAGTGGGATCCCCACGGAAATATCAACATTAGGAATAAGAAAAAGGTCATGATCTTTGTTTCTCTAATCAGGTGTTATAGAGGCGTTGCCAATCTTCACCTTGCAACCGATTTTACATTTCAAATTGTGCCAACATCATGCTTATAACGTTTAAACTAATTGTATTATTAACGCAGCAGCAGATGGTTGACTCGACGTTTTATGTAGGACCACAATATATTATAAGAACACATAATTTATTAGAATTTCAATGCTATCCACCTACTCCCAATGACTAAAACAAAAATGTGAATGCGTCATTAGTTACAGTTACCTTATAGATCAATATATTGAGAATCAAAGAAAGGAAGAGAGATCAAAATTGTATGAACATACCTTTTAATGGTTATAAATAAGGATTACAATAAGTTTTACATGAACAGATGTAACAAGATATAAATTTAGTTATAATGCTAATAATGAATATATATGTATTTTATTTATCTATGTTTATCGAAGATAGCATCTTAGTCGCAATTCGTTAGGGCCGATATTTACTTCAAGATACCTAATTAACCTCCACAGCAAGAAAATCACAATACAATCCGGAAAAGGTCCTTGCCCACCAATTTAAGTACTCCATTCACACGTTATTTTATACTTTTGTCGACTTTAGAATCTGTTGAGAGGTGCATGCATGTCTATACTGTTAAATTTCACTTGGATGTTAAATATTGCATCATACATATAAAGTCTCATTAGCGATTTGCGCAATATCATTATGTGCAATAAATCGGCTGTCAGTTTCTTATGATGCAGTCAGCACATTACAAAGATTTATATCAAATATGTTGCATTATATATTACTTTATTAGTATTATTCCAAAATGCATGGTATATAAATTGCAGAGCAACATGTAATCAAAAAGTACGTACAGTTTTTCCACATTTCGAAGGTAAGTGTCCTGTCTATTGGTGAGATAAACCTTAATCTTAATTTTTGTAAACAGATATATATGTATATATACTTTTCAGTAGGGAGCGACATTATGGCAAATGAAATTATAAAATTAAATTTTTTATTTCTATTTAACCAGTAAAGGAAGAGAAAATAAGGAAACAAACACCCAAACATCACAAAACTTTGTCATATTTTCTCTCAGTCTTCTCCATATTGTCAAAGGTACATTTGTATATAGGTATTCCAATATTCTTTTTTTTTTTTTTCTCTCTTTTCTTTTTTTTTTTTTTTTTTTCTTTTTTATTAGTATTATTTTTTTTATCATTTTTTTATTTTTTTATTTTATTTTGTGGAAACGAGTTCTCTCAACTTTGTGTTATCACTGCCATTGATATTCTACAATAAAATATACATTATGTTCGCCATTTTGTTCACTTGAATACATCTAATGTATAACGATTTTACGCCCTCTTTGTTCAGCACATCCACCTTAACAAAGTATTTAAATAGCAGATTGATCCGAGGGTTCCATTCCAGACATTTTCATCATGCGTTATTATCTACTGTTACCATACCTGTTGATGAAACGTTTAAGAAGATGGTATTGCGTCTATCTGCCAGAAACTCAATTTGAACATTTGAAATTGTATTATGAGGCCACGAAGATTAATAAATATTATCAAAAGCGATAGGCCGGTTGTTACCCATGACACAAAAGCTGTGTCATTTCCTTGACCCAAGGTCATACTTCCACTTTCAAGTATACAGCAATTTTATGGTGTCTCGCCATGGATATAATATGATTTTACAACTGCATACCCAATTATGCCACCATAATATTTTATTATTTTTTATTTTATATACCCGAATATAGATCTAGTACAATGTCTTAGTTTTCAGGTAGGAATAGTGAACTGACGTCAGCCAACATTCACGACTGACTTTATTACGATTTCATCCAATATAAAACCTATTTCATAAATAAAATGATTCATAGTTTATACGCATTGATTGCTCAAATACATAATAGAATGGCTTTTCATGTAAGAAACATTCGTATCTGAAATTCAATATTTCTATCCTTTAGGATTATGCACTTTAAAATTAACATAGATTGATGTAAAGGGTATACAGGCCAAGTATTTATTTATTTATTTCACCCATTTATTTATTTGTTAATTTTTAAATTTATTTACGGGGAGCAGATCATTTCATCGATGTCTAGGTGTAAGTAAAATCTACAATAGACAGACGACAAATCTTCTACTAGAATGGCATTGCCCTACCACTGGTACTGTGTAACCAATCATCTGCAAGGACACAGTACGATATAAATTTTCGCTTAAATCTCGAACCGACTCTCGATAGGTTTTTGTGTTCAGGTCAAGTGAATATGCCACGTTGATCGTATATTCTTTCTCCATGTATAAATGAGAAATACATGTATATTCTATTTGTATACGTGTATGCTTTTTTCAGAAATCTGAAAAAAAAAAATGGTCTGTTGGTTGATAATTTGGAATATCAAAATTAGTACAGTCACATATTCTCATGTCGGAGCCAGTCTAATAACCGTCTCTATCGAAACGCCTGCCTAACTCCATCCGCTCACTTGATGATTACCGACTGAGGTCTGTGCGATGGTCGATGGGTTATCTGCCGATGATGGGAATATGGTCGTATAATTATGATCTCGTTAATTTGATCTTAGAAAATCATAGATAACATTCCGATTCCAAAGGCGCCCTCAGTACCCCGTTGGCTTTTGCCTAGTGTGTTAGTGATTTGAAATTAAAAAGATTAAAAAGAAAAGAATAAAACAATTGCAAACGATGCGGACCATGTTCGTATAGAACGTGTCACTGTCACGCAATGTCAGAACGAAATCCTACTGACTACGAAGGCATAAGTTAACGTATGACATATAACACGACATAATCTATGTCACTCACATTTGTAATCTTTGGTAAAAATACAGGCACGCTGAGAAAGAGAGGTGAGCGTATAAGTACCCGGGTAGAGTTTGCATCTTAGCGCTCAGAAATCGGGTAGTACTTATTTACCTACAAAGTATACCTTATATATCTATTACAATTTTTAAAATAGGTCTGTTCATGTCTTTGCTGCAAAAGAAAACATGTATATCTACGCCTTTGTCTGTATTATTCAGAATGTAATGATAATATAAACTTATATCCCTATGAACTTGATCAATATGACAGCAGCTTATGTTACACAAAATCAAGTAGACCTACTTCCTTCATGTGTCATATATTATATTCTCTAGTACCTAGTTGTATTGAATGGTAATGTTCGCATAAAATATGTCTTAGTTGTGATGTCAAGTAGACAAATAATAGAATTACTAACCAATACTATTTTGAAGGGAAGGATAATTATCAACAAATTTACAATTACATATATATTATCAATCTCAAAATACTCAATCCCTTTGAAATATCAGTTAGAGATTTCGTTAATGTAAAATAATAAACTATCTCTCATGCACTAACACTAAAAAGGACAAACCTTTCTCAAATCTGGCTGAGTTCAAGATTTAAGAGGAACAAATTTACCCTTTTTTAAACAAAATTTATACCACAGGAAAGCATTTAACATGACATTACAACAGACGAGACATTGCTGGCAAAAAGCCACTCTTAATTGTCGTATTGCGATACCATAGATCTATGTATTTGTTGATTTCCAAATGAACTTTGGGATTTGCATCTATTGTGAGGGATAATGGAACTCAGCACTGTAATACTAGAATATTATCGAGACTATAAAAAGTATAATACGTGTGGTTGCACTAGTAACGTTTAAATCCATTGATTATGAATTTCTAAAGCTTCCTAGTACGGAGACTTACAATCACGAAATGGTCAGATTTCATTTCAACAAAATAAATGACCATTTCAGCCGTGTGTCATATGGCAAGTAAATGTATCCCACATTGATTAAGACGGTTTTCAGGGGTGGGGGTTGTTGTTGTTCGTTTTCTTTGTTTCTTTGTTTTTTTTTTTTTTTTTTGTTTTGGGGGGTGGGGGGGTTGACAAGAAGAAAGCTTAAGCACAGTTCGTGTTATTTCACTCATGTTTTGATATTGTGTGACCAGACATATATCCTATATTCATCCATATTCATAGTGTTTATTCTTGTGACAGGCTTCCATCTCCCTAACTTCCAGGGGTATATGACTATGATACATTGCTGTGAGTGTCAAATGACATTAGTAACTGTCACCTATATTAACGCTGAATCAGCAAAAGAAATTGTGCTTTTTTATCCTGACATTGTATCCAGGACCACGAAAATCCACGAGCGGAAAAGGGAATTTATATTAAACTATGTATAAATTTTCAATTTTACACTGTACATACCTCTAATATTCAGACATAATTGGATAATTAAACCTGACTTTGTGTATAGAAGCACGGTATGCTGGGCTTAATACAAAAATACAATCAAATTAAGTGTAACTGCTGCCAATATTAAAATAGTGCAATTAAAAAGCATACTGATCACGAATGCTTTATAATACGAAATTTTGATCACAAAATGCAAATTAAATTTGTCCTTCTCTTATGCGATGGTGTCGTTTCAATATTGACCTGATAAGTATATTTCACTTCAAATTTATGCCAAGATATAGTACGGAGAATGCATCTTATTATTTCCTGAATACCAATACAAATGTAAAGATGATGGATAAATCCAAACCATAAGTCCGAAAATCATGAAACCAGAGGACATAAAATATCAGTGAAAATGAAAACCAAGTAGAATATAACGAAAAATGTCTACTTGAAGAGCATATGTGAACCCTCTAGATGGAGTAAGATCGGGTGCCCGGGGAGAGTGAGCATCTCCTGCTTGCTAGCAACACCGAGATTTCATATTTAGTAATAAGAGTCTCGTAACGACCATAAAATTTCCTCAGTGACGTTGTTAGTTTAGCACATATATAACCCTGGTTGAGTAGCTTATCTGAAAGTCGCCTAGCCCTCAGAACAAAGTCATTGTAATTTGAACATGCTCTGGAATAACCTATAAACTGAGATATGTATACGCCGTATGCGGGCGATGATGGAATGCTGCGTGTGATAGCGAAATTGAAATCGTCACATTTGTCAGGTGTTCAATTTCATTATTGACCTTATAAGTATATTTTACTTCAAATTTATGCCAAGTGAATGCATCTTATTTTTTGCCGAATACCAATACATAGTAGGGTAATTCAAATACTATTTATTTACTAACGCATGTACTGTTGTGTAGTGATGTACTCCAAACGATGTGTACATGCAGAATACACAACATTACAATTTCGCTTAAGAATGCACATTATATATCCGGTAAGGAAATGACAGGTTAGGATAGAGTACTCCTAGCCAGATGGCCCTGCTCAACATTTTTACGGCCTGTGGTGTGAATGCTTGCTTTTTTGAGACTGGTTTATCTACAAATAACGAAATGTAGTTAAAAGAAATAATACAAAAAAAAAAAAACTCTTTGCTGCAATTTTTCAGCCTTCTGGCCTTTATCAAGCAATAGTTAGGCCAGGAGGCCGAAAATTTTCAGCAGAGTGTTTGTGTTATTTCTTTTAGTATATTTAACTTCCCTTTGGAGGACTACTTATTCTATGAAATTTAGTTAGATAGTGTATGCTCTTTCCAATACTTTATGACATGGTTTAGTTCTATCAGTCTATTGTCAGGTTGCGCAGTAATGTTTTCTTTGAAGATTAAAGGTGCCTGGGGTACATTTCTATCTAACAATGTGGTCAACAATTAAGTCTCTAAGAGATTCTGATTTTCTTCGACAGATACGATATGTCTTGCACTAGCAGTTAAAGCATTCATTATCATTATTAAATTTAGACGAATATTGGTAGATTTCCCCGTGTATCTTCATCTTCCCTTTGTGAGAAGTATATAATTTCCAAATTATTGTCCGTGTTCATTTCGTACGTACTCAAAAATATTCACTGTATCACTCTATCGTTTCTTACACTTCTTGAATTGTAATTGAATCCATAGATTTGATCACTGCATTCTCGTAGGTACAACATTTGCAAATGAAAGGAACGCACATTTTTGTAATCGATATTCTTCTTAGACTGCATTTTTGTAATAAAGTATGACATTATTTAGATTAATGTGACTACAGTCAGACTATTAAAAGTAGTCAGACAATGAGGTATACTAACTCCAATGATCGTATGACATCATCATGTAAAAGAATAGCCTGATCGATCAAAAGAGAATAATGCTCAATCCTCTTCTAAATATGATAAGATACCTGCTTCTTTCAGGGGATCGTGGTTGCCTATATTTTATATTTTATCCTGTTTTATAAAAAAATTATTATACATTACTGGTTGGAATTTATCCATCTTAGACATATTATTGGCTTTGCATATAATTTTTTATATGATTTTGTTCTTTTATACTAAAATATAATCGAAATGTCTGTATGTAAGGCTTTTCAAGGCGAGTGTCTCTACCAAACAGGAGACGCTCACTCCTTCGTGGTACCTACTCTAACCTCTGAATTTAGAGGCCCGTCAGTAACCATTTCATGGCCATGTGACACTAGACACTTCCGTGTTTTACTTTAATATGCAACATAGTTTATTGCTGCTGATTGTTAAAACTTTGAATTTATCAGTTAAATATAAAAAAGAATAAACAATTAAAAAATGTGTTGTGTTTTGACACTTGTAAAAGTTATTTTTGTTGTTTTTGTTTCAGAGAAAGAGTATAGAAGAATGAACACTTTTGCGATTGTTTTGATTATGGCTGCGTTGCTCTGTATGACCACCAATGTTGTGAGTGGAAGATCCTGCAAAGATAACTGTAACGACATAAAGAAAAGATGTACTGGATTGCACTTGAATTGTGCAGCTGCGGTTGCAAAATGCATGGTCGCGTGTTCGTTTAGATTTTGGAGATGATATGCCATGTCAAAAAAGCAAGTGATTCAAATAATTCAATGAAACTAGATAAATTTTACTTGTTATTACAATAAATCTTGAAAGGTCTATAATTACTTCTTGTTAGTTTTTGTAATGGTTTTTATTAACATGCTTAGCGGTACACAATACTTTTATGACCGATACCATGAAAAAGACGAGAACACACCCTTCAAAATTAGGTCACGTAGTGAAGAAAAGTGTGAACTTACACACCATATTAAATCATATGACACCTAATATATAATTGTGGAATCGTTTAAATACCAACGATAAAGGTGTGAAATGCTGTGTTCAAAAGAGTCGGAATAGGTAGCGATCCCAAATATCATTGAATGTTCCAGACTATATCGCAGCAGAACTCCATATATACCATGCAGCTGTCTTGGTGACATAACATATTTATAGGTCGAACAGTGTAACTGAAAGTCGTGTTTCGCGTTAGCTCTTTTGCAAATTAAACACATTAACACATTAAACACACAGGCGATTATGAGATATCGCTTCTTATCAAAGTAAAGTTTCTCATGCAGAGGTATTCATCGTATAAAAGAACTTTGAATAAAAGTAAGATATCCGTGTACCTATATAGTAAGGTGAATCGAAGGGCAATTTCTCCTCTCAGAACTAAAAATAAATCCAATTATGTTTGAATGAAGAAATCAGCGAGAACTGGGTCACAATAATTGCATATTTGAATAATGACAATTAACATTGCTATTATACTATTACGGCTAATTAAAGATAAATGTCTTTAAAAAGTGAATTCGTTTTGTCAAACCTATATGCGAAAACATGACAAAATCTGGAAGAATTCGATTATCAATTAACAATATCGCCTGGCAATAAAATTCACTTAGATATCCCATATTATATATATTTCTTTGTTTTTTTTTTTTTTTTTGGTTTTTTTTTTCCAAGAAAAAAGAGGAGTTACCGGCTCAGTTATGTGGCAGAAGTCACCATGGAGCTATACAATACATGAATATAAATAATATAATAGAACATATATCACATTACAAAAATATTTGATTGTAGTGCAATTACGATACCGACTTAGGACGGTCATTTAATTTGACAAAAGTCAAACAAATGGTGTGGTTAACCGGTTTACGGGCCCACCTTCCCACTCACCGTAACAGCAGAACAATCAAAAGACGTACATTTAAAAATTTATAAATAATCCTCCATGTAAAGAACAAGGGTCAACAGGTATCGCATATTGAGAGGTCATCAAAATATAAACACGTGAGGTATTGTAAAATACATAATGGTATAAAAATATATGCGACATCAACATGATAAACCGTGCTCTGCCAGTCTGAAAGCGAGCTAAGACCCTAGATCTGTAGGAGTCCCGACTAACAGTCAGAGGGGACGAGGTTCAGGACCATGTCTCCTCTGAAAGATTTTTGGACAAGGCCCGTCATATAGTCCCCACCGCCCTGTTAGTCAGCGTGCAACGTTCAAGTAAAAGTCTGCATAAGGATGTAGAGTGGCCAAATACAAGACCTGTAGTCTTTTTGATGATCTCAATATCATATTGTCTATTTAGAAGACGTTTGATTATTTTATTACATGATAAAATAACGTTATCGGAGCCTTTTACTTGGAGAATCCTTTATAAAATATGTATAATTGTGGCACAAAACGAGGTAGATGTACTTTAATCTGAGAGATCTTTTCTTCTTTTTTTCCTTATTTATTTATTTATTTATTTATTTATTTATTATTATTATTATTATTTGTTATTGTTGTTGTTAAAGGCGGCGTTTTGAATAATTAATGGAAATCTGTTCTTCAGTTTTCTGATGAGACTAATTGTATAAAGAGTTGAAACGCCAAAAGATTTGATGCTAGTGACATTATTGAAAATATGAGATTTTAAGTACTCCAGAAGTTCCATGCAGTTCTTAAAGATCCATATCTGATTGATTTCGCTTCTCGGGTAACATGAAAAGAGACTTGGTGGAACGCTTGGAAGATCCAGTTATGAATCATTGCTAATATAGAATTTTATGAGTCTTTGGAATCCAAAAAGGCATGGCGGCTCGAGATCAGATTCATTTGTAGTGATGCAAAAGGAACAGAGAACTGACTTTTGTTTGGCCAATACCTCTGAAGGAGACAGATTTGTTACTGTGTAAGACGAATCACCAGGCCTTGAATGAAGACCAACACTTCCTTACTTTCGTCATATCTACCACTGCTGCGTTCACACATTATTTTATAATTCTGTTTACTTTTTAATCTGTTGAAAAGACATACCGCGGAATATTAATGTATGTCTGTGTTAAAAATTTCATTTCGATTTTAAATACTGCACCGCATAAGTAAAACACGAAGAAGTACCGAAGGGTAAACCATATCTCATAGTCCATGGAATAAAGGGGACAATATCGTGTTTAGTGTCAAGTTCAGACAAATGCGAACCCCAATATAATCGAGGTGAGACCAGGTGCCCGGGAAGAGTAAGCGTCTCGTAATTGCACCGAACATCCGTCGCAAATGTCCTGCAATAACCTTTCAAATTGAGGAGGTAAAAACATAAATATACACACACGAACATCCGAAGGAGACAGGAACACGAATTCAAATTTTCCATTAAAGGCAAGAAATGCTGCCTACCTGAAATTCCGGTGTCGGAAACGCAGGTGAACAAATATCTGCATATATGTGTATACGCGTATTATGTCAAATCAAGTATAGTCAAAAACTTAAGATAGTTATTTAGTATATCAGGTCCCAAAATATCGGTTAATACAAATGAAGTATTTTAACGACTTGCGTAATATCAGCTTCATACCCTGTATTGTTAAACCCAATGCTATATGTCTTTTGTACTTATTTATTCATTTATTTGGTAATTACTTGTAATATACATCCTCAAATGTTTTAAAGGTGTGGTAGAGATATAGATGGGGATTTTGTGTTGCTCATTTTCCTAGACTAAAAGCAAGTAGACATGTTCTATGGAAACCAACATCACTTCCCTGTAGGTATATATTGTGCAGTTCGGAATGTATAATCAATTTTACATTGCATAATGATCTTTTTTATACCATATCAATGACTGAAATACACGTAGTTTCGTATGCAGCAGATTACTGTCAACTGACCTTGTTTTCTTAAGAAACTAGTTGACCCTTGTTCTCTATATGGGGGATTATTCATAAATCTTTAAATGTGTGCCCTTCGCTTCTGCTATTTTTGCGGTGAGTGGGAATGTGGGCATCGGTAAACCGGTTAACCACATCAATTGTAAATCGGTTAACCACACGTTTGTTACTGTAATTGACCGACGACCTAAATCTGTACCGAAACTACAGTACAATCGAATAATTTGTGATGTAAGTTTTCTGTCTTATCAGGTTTAATGTGCATGTCCCTGTTGATTTTAGTTTCTGTATTCTCTTTAATATTTAAGTCATACTCGGTTATAAAATGTGATTTCTTCGTAACTTATTGAAATCATAAACCACCATATAAGAATAAGGTCAGGATCTTTGTTTGTCTCATCAGGTGTTATGGAGGCGTTGCTAATCTCCACCTTGCAACCGATTTCACATTTCAAATTGCGCCTACATTATGCTTATAAAGTTTAAACTAATTATATTATAAACGCAGGAACAGATGGTTGACTCGACGTTTTATGTAGGACCACAATATATTATAAGAACACATAATTTATTAGAATTTCAATGCTATCCACCTACTCCCAATGACTGCAACAAAAATGTGAATGCGTCATTAGTAACAGTTTCCTTATAGATCAATATATTGAGAATCAAAGAAAGGAAGAGGGATCAAAATTGTATGAACATACCATTTAATAGTCATAAATAAGGATTACAATAAGTTTTACATGAACAGATGTAACAAGATATAAATTTAGTCATAATGCTAATAATGAATATATATATATGTATTTTATTTATCTATGTTTATCGAAGATAGCAACTTAGTCGCAACTCGTTATGGCCGATATTTACTTCAAGATACCTAATTAACCTCCACAGCAAGAAAATCACAATACAATACGGAAACGGTCCTTGCCCACCTATTTAAGTACTCCATTTACACATTATTTTATACTTTTGTCGACTTTAGAATCTGTTGAGAGGTGCATGCATGTCTATACTGTTAAATTTCACTTGGATGTTAAATATTGCATCATACATATAAAGTCTCATTAGCGATTTGCGCAATATCATTATGTGCAATACATCGGCTGTCAGTTTCTTATGATGCAGTCAGCATATTACAAAGATTTATATCAAATATGTTGCATTATATATTACTTTATTAGTATTATTCCAAAATGCATGGTATATAAATTGCAGAGCAACATGTAATCAAAAAGTACGTACAGTTTTTCCACATTTCGAAGGTAAGTGTCCTGTCGATTGGTGAGATAAACCTTAATCTTAATTTTTGTAAACATATACATATATATACTTTTCAGTAGGGAGCGACATTATGGCAAATGAAATTGTAAAATTCAATTTTCTATTTCTGTTTAACCAGTAAGGAAGAGAAAATAAGCAAACAAACACCCAAACATCACAAAACTTTCTCATATTGTCTCTCAGTCTTCTAAGTATTATCAAAGGTACATGTGTATATAGGTATTCCAATATTCTTTTTTTTTTTTTTTTTTTTTGTCTTTTCTTTTTTTTTTTTTTTTTTTTTTTTTTTTGTTCTCTTTTTTATTATTTTTTTTTTATCATTTTTTTATTTTTTTATTTTATTTTGTGGAAACGAGTTCTCTCCACTTTGTGTAATCACTGCCATTGATATTCTATAATAAAATATACATTATGTTCGCCATTTTGTTCACTTGAATACATCTAATGTATAATGATTGTACGCCCTCTTTGTTCAGCACATCCAGCTTAAGATATTATCGCCACCTCACAAAGTATTTAAATAGCAGATTGATCCAAGGGTTCCATTCCAGATATTTTCATAATGCGTTATCATCTACTGTTACCATAACTGTTGATGAAACGTTTAAGAAGATGGTATTGCGTCTATCTGCCAGAAACTCAATTTGAATATTTGATCTCAAAATCACTCATTGAAATTGTATTATGAGGCCACGAAGATTAATAAATATTATCAAAAGCGATAGGCCGGTTAATGCCCATGACACAAAAGCTGTGTCATTTCCTTGACCCAAGGTCATACTTCCACTTTCAAGTATACAGCTATTTTATGGTGTCTCGCCATGGATATTATATGATTTTACAACTGGATACCCAATTATGCCACCATAATATTTTATTATTTTTTATTTTATATACCCGAATATAGATCTAGTACAATATCTTAGTTTTCAGGTAGGAATAGTGAACTGACTGAAGCCAACATTCACGACTGACTTTATTACGATTTCAACCAATATAAAACCTATTTCACAAATAAAATGATTCATAGTTTATACGCATTGATTGCTCAAATACATAATAGAATGGCTTTTCATGTAAGAAACATTCGTATCTGAAATTCAATATTTCTATCCTTCACGATTTTGCACTTTAAAATTAACATAGATTGGTGTAAAAGGTATACAGGCCAAGTATTTATTTATTCATTTCATCCATTTATTTATTTGTTGATTTTTAAATTCATTTACGGGGAGCAGATAATTTCATCGATGTCTAAGTGTCAGTAAAAGTCTACAATAGACAGACGACAAATCTTCTACCAGAATGACATTGCCCTACCACTGGTACTATGTAACTTCAATCATCTGCAAGGACACAGTACGATATAAATTTTCGCTTAAATCTCGAACCGACTCTCGATAGGTTTTTGTGTTCAGGCCAAGTCAATATGCCACGTTGATCGTACATTCTTTGTCCATGTATAAATAAGAAATACATGTATATCCATTCTATTTGTATACGTGAATGCTTTCTTCAGAAATCTGAAAAAAATGGCCTGTTGGTTGATAATTTGGAATATCAAAATTAGTACAGTCACATCGCTGCATATTCTCATGTCGGAGCCAGTCTAATAACCGTCTATATCGAAACGCCTGCTTAAATACATCCGCTCACTTGATGATTACCGACTGAGGTCTGTGCAATGGTCGATGGGTTATCTGCCGATGATGGGAATCTGGTCGTATAATTATGATCTCGTTAATTTGATCTTAGAAAATCATCGATAACCTTCCGATGCCAAAGGCGCCCTCAGTACCCTGTTGGCTTTTGCCTAGTGTGTTAGTGATTTAAAAATAAAAAAGATTAAAAAGAAAAGAATAAAACAATTGCAATTGAAAGAGAGGTCAGCGTATAAGTACCCGTGTAGAGGTTGCATCTTAGCGCTCAGAAATCGGGTAGTACTTATTTACCTACAAAGTATACCTTATATATCTATTACAATTTTTAAAATAGGTCTGTTCGTGTCTTTAATGCAAAAGCAAATATGTATATCTACGCTTTCGTCTGTATTATTCAGAATGTAATGATAATATAAACTTATATCCCTATGAACTTGATCAATATGACAGCAGCTTATGTTACACAAAATGCAAGTAGACCTACTTCCTTCATGTGTCAGATATTATATTCTCTAGTACCTAGTTGCATTGAATGGTCATGTTCGCATAAAATATGTCTTAGTTGTGATGTCAAGTAGACAAATAATAGAATTACTAACCAATATTATTTTGAAGGGAAGGATAATTATAAACAAATTTACAATTACATATATATTATCAATCTCAAAATACTCAATCCCTTTGAAATATCAGTTAGATATTTCGTTAATGTAAAATAATAACCCCCCCCCCCCCTCATGCACTAACACTAAAAAGGAGAAACCTTTCTCAAATCTGGCTGAGTTCAAGATTTAAGAGGAACAAATTTACCCTTTTTTAAACAAAATTTATACCACAGGAAAGCATTTAACATGACATTACAACAGACGAGACATTGCTGGCAAAAAGCCACTCTTACTTGTCGTATTGCGATACCATAGATCTATGTATTTGTTGATTTCCAAATGAATTTTGGGATTTACATCTATTGTGAGGGATAATGGAACTCAGCACTTTAATACCAGAATATTATCGAGACTATAAAAAGTATAATACTTGTGGTTGCACTAGTAACGTTTAAATCCATTGATTATGAATTTCTAAAGCTTCTTAGTTCGAAGACTTACAATCACGAAATGGTCAGATTTCATTTCAACAAAATAAATGACCATTTCAGCCGGGTCTCATATGGCAAGTAAATGTATCCCACATTGATTAAGACGGTTTTCAGGGGGTGGGGGTTGTTGTTGTTCGTTTTCTTTGTTTGTTTGTTTGTTTGTTTGTTTTTTTTTTATCTAATTTTTTTTTTTGCGGGGGGGGGGGGGTTGACAAGAAGAAAGGTTAAGCACAGTTCGTGTTATTTCACTCATGTTCTGATATTGTGTGACCAGACATATATGCTATATTCATCCACATTCATAGAGTTCATTCTTGTGACAGGCTTCCATCTCCCTAACTTCCAGGGGTATATGACTATGATACATTGCTGTGAGTGTCAAATGACATTAGTAACTGTCACATATATTAACGCTGAATCAGCAAAAGAAATTGTGCTTTTTTATCCTGACATTGTATCCAGGACCACGAAAATCCACCAGCGGAAAAGGGAATTTATATTAAACTATGTATATATTTTCAATTGTACACTGTACATACCTCTATTATTCAGGCATACTTGGATAATTAAACCTGACTTCGTGTATAGAAGCACGGTATGCTGGGCTTAATACAAAATACAATCAAATTAAGTGTAACTGCTGCCAATATTAAAATAGTGGGATTAAAATACATACTGATCAAGAATGCTTTATAATACGATATTTTGATCACAAAATGCAAATTAATTTGTCCTTCTCTTATGCGATGGTGTCGTTTCAATATTGACCTGATAAGTATATTTCACTTCAAATTTATGCCAAGATATAGTACGGAGAATGCATCTTATTATTTCCTGAATACCAATACAAATGTAAAGATGATGGATAAATCCAAACCATAAGTTCGAAAATCATGAAACCAGAGGACATAAAATATCAGTGAAAATGAAAACCAAGTAGAATATAACGAAAAATGTCTACTTGAAGAGCATATGTGAACCCTCTAGATGGAGTAAGATCGGGCGCCCGGGGAGAATGAGCATCTCCTGGTTGCTAGCAACACCGAGATTTTACATTTAGTAATAAGAGTCTCGTAACGACCATAAAATTTCCTCAGTGACGTTGTTAGTTTAGCACATATATAACCCTGGTTGAGTAGCTTATCTGAAAGTCGCCTAGCCCTCAGAACAAAGTCATTGTAATTTGAACATGCTCTGGAATAACCTATAAACTGAGATATGTATACGCCGTATACGGGCGATGATGGAATGTTGCGTGTGATAGCGAAATTGAAATCGTCACATTTGTCAGGTGTTCAATTTCATTATTGACCTTATAAGTATATTTTACTTCAAATTTATGCCAAGTGAATGCATCTTATTTTTTGCCGAATACCAATACATAGTAGGGAAATTCAAATACTATTTATTTACTAACGCATGTACTGTTGTGTAGTGATGTACTCCAAACGATGTGTACATGCAGACTACACAACATTACAATTTCGCTTAAGAAAGAAAAAAGAGGAGTTACCGGCTCAGTTATGTGGCAGAAGTCACCATGGAGCTATACAATACATGAATATAAATAATATAATAGAACATTTAACACATTACAAAAATATTTGATTGTAGTGCAATTACGATACCGACTTAGGACGGTCATTTCATTTGACAAAAGCCAAACAAATGGTGCGGTTACACATTATATATCCGGTAAGGAAATGACAGGTTAGGATAGAGTAATCCTAGCCAGATGGCCCTGCTCAACTTTTAACGGCCTGTGGTGTAAATGCTTGCTTTTTTGAGACTGGTTCAACTACAAATAACGAAATGTAGTTACAAGAAATAATACAAAAAACTCTTTGCTGCAATTTTTCGGCCTTCTGGCCTTTATCAAGCAATAGTTAGAATAGTAGTATCCTAACTATTGCTTGATAAAGGCCAGGAGGCCGAAAATTTGCAGCAGAGTGTTTGTGTTATTTCTTTTAGTATATTTTACTTCCCTTTGGAGGACTACTTATTCTATGAAATTTAGTTAGATAGTGTATGCTCATTGCAATACTTTATCACATGGTTTAGTTCTATCAGTCTATTGTCAAGTTGCGCAGTAATGTTTTCTTTGCAGATTAAAGGTGCCTGGGGTACATTTCTATCTAACAATGTGGTCAACAATTAAGTCTCTAAGAGATTCTGATTTTCTTTGACAGATACGATATGTCTTGCACTAGCAGTTAAAGCATTTATTATTATTATTAAATTTAGACGAATATTGGTAAATTTCCCCGTGTATCTTCATCTTCCCTTTGTGAGAAGTATATAATTTCCAAATTATTGTCCGTGTTCATTTCGTACGTATTCAAAAATATTCACTGTATCACTCTATCGTTTCTTACACTTCTTGAATTGTAATTGAATCCATAGATTTGATCACTACATTCTCGTAAGTAAAACATTTGCAAATGAAAGGAACGCACATTTTTGTAATCGGTATTCTTCTTAGACTGCATTTTTGTAATAAAGTATGACATCATTTAGATTAATGTGACTACAGTCAGACTATTAAAAGTAGTCAGACAATGAGGTATACTAACTCGAATGATCGTATGACATCATCATGTAGAAGAATAGCCTGACCGATCAAAAGAGAATAATGCTCAATCCTCTTCTAAATATGATAACATACCTGCTTCTTTCAGGGGATCGTGGTTGCATATATTTTATATTTTATCCTGTTTTATCAAAAAAAATTATTATACATTACTGGTTGGAATTTATCCATCTTAGACATATTATGGGCTTTGCATATAATAGATTTTGTTCTTTTATACTAAAATATAATCGAAATGTCTGTATGTAAGGCTTTTCAAGGCGAGTGTCTCTACCAAACAGGAGACGCTCACTCCTTCAGGGTACCTACTCTCACCTCTGAATTTAGAGGCCCGTCAGTAACCATTTCATGGCCATGTGACACTAGACACTTCCGTGTTTTACTTTAATATGCAACATAGTTGATTGCTTCTGATTGTTAAAACTTTGAATTTATCAGTTGAATATAAAAAAGAATAAAGAATTAAACAATGTGTTGTGTTTTGACACTTGTAAAAGTTATTTTTTTTTTTTTTTTTTTTTTTTGTTTCAGAGAAAGATTATAGAAGAATGAACACTTTTGCGATTGTTTTGATTATGGCTGCGTTGCTCTGTATGACCACCAATGTTGTGAGTGGAAGATCCTGCAAAGATAACTGTAACGACATAAAGAAAAGATGTTCTGGATTGCACTTGAATTGTGCAGCTGCAGTTGCAAAATGCATGGTCGCGTGTTCGTTTAGATTTTGGAGATGATATGCCATGTCAAAAAAGCAAGTGATTCAAATAATTCAATGAAACTAGATAGATTTTACTTGTTATTACAATAAATCTTGAAAGGTCTATAATTACTTCTTGTTAGTTTTTGTAATGGTTTTTATTAACTTGGTTAGCGGTACACTAGACTTTTATGACCGATACCATGAGAAAGACGAGAACACACCCTTCAAAATTAGGTCACGTAGTGAAAAAAAGTGTGAACTTACACACCATATTAAACCATATGACACCCAATATATAATTGTGGAATCGTTGAAATACCACCGATAAAAGTGTGAAATGCTGTGTTCAAAAGAGTCGGAATAGGTAGCGATCCCAAATATCTTGGAATGTTCCAGACTATATCGCAGCAGAACTTCATATATACCATGCAGCTGTCTTGGTGACATAACATATTTATAGGTCGAACAGTGTAACTGAAAGTCGTGTTTCGCGTTAGCTCTTTTGCAAATTAAACACATTAACACATTAAACACACAGGCGATTATGAGATATCGCTTCTTATCAAAGGAAAGTTTCTCATGCAGAGGTATTCATCGTATAAAAGAATTTCGAATAAAAGTAAGATATCCGTGTACCTATATAGTAAGTTGAATCGAAAGGCAATTTCTCCTCTCAGAACTAAAAATAAATCCAATTATGTTGGAATGAAGAAATCAGCGAGAACTGGGTCACAACATTTGCATATTTGAATAATGACAATTAACATTGCTATTATACTATTACGGCTAATTAAAGATAATTCTCTTTAAAAAGTGAATTCGTTTTGTCAAACCTATATGCGAAAACATGACAAAATCTGGAAGAATTCGATTATCAATCAACAATATTGCCTGGCAATAAAATTCATATTATTCATATCCCATATTATATATATTTCTTTTAAAACCTTTTTTTCCCTTTAAAACCGAAGACAAGGGTGTCTGGTATTTTTTTTCCAAGACACTTCTGGATATAGAAAAGGACGAAAATGGTATGCCAGTGACAAGTGAAATCGCAACCATAGCAGACGACAAAGAAAACACGAATTGTGATCATCCCACACTTAAGTCAACCTGTACCAAATTATCACGATTTACTGATCTGGGTAACGAGCACCTAGATAACATTTGTCTGAGTCCGTTACTATTGGTAATGTAGGAGAAAACCTAGTCGATTTATAGATCTATGTACTAATACGAGAAAAACGACAAACCATGAAATGTCTGATGTTGCTTAACAAAATAATAAACCCAACATTACAGAAAACAGGTTTTTATTTTGGTCACACTCATCAATGAAACTAGTCCAATAAGAAACAAATATTGGATCTGATTTAAGGACTCAAAATCGAAAGACGTGGTACCTTAATAGGGAGACGTGTTGATCGACCAATAGATGCTTATCTGTTTTGGTATGGTACTCCATCTATTCAGACCGTTCCGTCCCATCTTTTACGTCGTATCAACTGTAGTTCCTCAAAATTTCATTCAAGTATGTTTAAAAACTCAAAGAAACTTGTTACAGATTTCTGGCGTTTGGAGATGCTTTTGAACATGTTTGAATGGAATATTGAGGACGGCTATCTATAGGATAGATATTGTTTAACATGGTGTTGCTCCATTTTCCTCTGATTATCAACAGAACTTGTAAGAAATACTGTTTCAAGCAGGCGCATTCTAGCTGTCATCTCGTACCTTAAAGAAAAGAAAGGTAACGAGACGATATAGGATGATTTCGATAATGAAAAGGCACTTTTCATGTAATGCAGTGTCTGTGCTAGAAAGATTATTGACTGTTGTAGCACAGAGAGGAAGTTCCGTTTATCAAAGTAAATGCATCTACATATATTCATTGTGACGGTAACACCAATCAACGAATTACATAACTAAAAGCAACTTTAGAACAATCAACATTTGCTTCAACAGCTTGTCTTCGGGTAAGATTCTTTTCAAATATTTGTACGCGTTCAAACGCAATAAGATGAAGTAAACAAAGAAGTACCGAATGGTTTACCTTATCTCGTAGTTAATGGAATAAAAGGACACTTTAGTGTATAGGTTATATTCAGACAAATGCAAACCACAATTAAATTGAGATGAGACCAGATGCCGGAGAGGAGTAATCGTCCCCTGGCTGCATACAACACCCGTCGCAATAGTCGTGCAGCAGCAAGCCAATACATGCAAATATTCAAATGAACACATCAAGAAGACAAGAACATTAAATCTGAGTATCCCACCCAGGGTATGAAATGCTATACATGCAATTTATGTTAAATCAAGTATAGTCCAAAAGTTGTGACGGCTAGTTAGTATGGTCAGATCACAAAATGTGGATTACCAGTCTAGAAATAGGGATCTCCAATTACACGAGGTCCTATATCGACCATTGATCTTCCTCAGTGACAATTTCAAACGTGGCAAGTAGCCTCGCTCTCAGGACGAAATCTTCGTATTTAGAACATGCACTGGAATAGCGTATAAGTTGTGAAATGAAGACGCATGTTGCTACTCAGGAAAGATAAGATGGTAATAATGAAATTGAAATTGTCAAGTTTGTCATAAAGAGAGGTTTCTAACGAACAACCGTCACGTATTGACAGGAGAATATTCAGGTATGAAGCAGCAAATGCACTCTGAATTGTATCTTTTCTCGCAAGTTCCTATGGATATATGATGTTGAGGTGGTCTTTCAATACAAGGTTGTTAATCGACAGCACGTCATTGATGCATCTGTAAATAAAGCTGAACCAAGAAGCTAATTGTTTATTGACGTTGGAGAGCATGGACCGTATGGATTCTGCTATTTATTTTCCATTTGTTTTTCATTTTCACTGATTTTGTATGTCCTCTGGTTTTATGATTTTTGGACTTGTGGTTTGGATTTATCCATCATCTTTACATTCCTATGAGTACAACAAAATTTTGGTCAAAAGTGGCGCGCAATTTGCACCCATCTGAATGCCAACAATATGCTGGAACACTTTCCCGCAAAAATCACAATATTATCTTATAAGAAACTCTAACATTTGGAGAATCCTTTATAAAATATGTATAGTTGTGGCCCAAACCGAGGTAGATGTACTTTAATCTGTGGAACCTTGTCTTCTTTTTTTTTCATTATTTATTTATTTATCTATTTATTTATTTATTATTAATATTATTATTATTATTATTATTATTATTATTATTTTTTGTTAAAGGCGGCGTTTTGAATAATTAATGCAAATCTGTTCTTCAGTTTTCTGATGAGACTAATTGTATAAAGAGTTGAATTGCCAAAAGATTTGATGCTAGTGACATTATTGAAAATATGAGATTTTAAGTACTTCAGAAGTTCCATGAAGTTCTTACAGATCCATATCTGATTGATTCCGCTTCTCGGGTAACATGAAAAGAGACTTGGTGGAACGCTTGGAAGATCCAGTTATGAATCAATACTAATATAGAATTTTATGAGTCTTTGGAATCCAAAAAGGCATGGTGGCTCGAGATCAGATTCATTTGTAGTGATGCAAAAGGAACAGAGAACTGACTTTTGTTTGGCGAATACCTCTGAAGGAGACAGATTTGTTACTGTGTAAGACGAATCACCAGGCCTTGAATGAAGACCAACACTTCCTTACTTTCGTCATATCTACCACTGCTGCGTTCACACATTATTTTATAATTCTGTTTACTTTTTAATCTGTTGAAAAGACATACCGCGGAATATTAATGTATGTCTGTGTTAAAAATTTCATTTTGATTTTAAATACTGCACCGTATAAGTAAAAAACGAAGAAGTACCGAAGGGTAAACCATATCTCATAGTCCATGGAATAAAGGGGACAATATCGTGTTTAGTGTCATGTTCAGACAAATGCGAACCCCAATATAATCGAGGTGAGACCAGGTGCCCGGGAAGAGTAAGCGTCTCCTAATTGCACCCAACATCCGTTGCAAATGTCCTGCAATAACCTTTCAAATTGAGGAGGTAAAAACATAAATATACACACACGAACATCCGAAGGAGACAGGAACACGAATTCAAATGTTCCATTAAAGGCAAGAAATGCTGCCTACCTGAAATTCCGGTGTCGGAAACGCAGGTGAACAAATATCTGCATATATGTGTATACGCGTATTATGTCAAATCAAGTATAGTCAAAAACTTAAGATAGTTATTTAGTATATCAGGTCCCAAAATATCGGTTAATACAAATGAAGTATTTTAACGACTTGCGTAATATCAGCTTCATACCCTGTATTGTTAAATCCAATGGTATATGTCTTTTGTACTTATTTATTCATTTATTTGGTAATTACTTGTAATATACATCCTCAAATGTTTTAAAGGTGTGGTAGAGATATAGATGGGGATTTTGTGTTGCTCATTTTCCTAGACTAAAAGCAAGTAGACATGTTCTATGGAAACCAACATCACTTCCCTGTAGGTATATATTGTGCAGTTCGGAATGTATAATCAATTTTACATTGCATAATGATCTTTTTTATACCATATCAATGACTGAAATACACGTAGTTTCGTATGCAGCAGATTACTGTCAACTGACCTTGTTTTCTTAAGAAACTAGTTGACCCTTGTTCTCTATATGGGGGATTATTCATAAATCTTTAAATGTGTGCCCTTCGCTTCTGCTATTTTTGCGGTGAGTGGGAATGTGGGCATCGGTAAACCGGTTAACCACATCAATTGTAAATCGGTTAACCACACGTTTGTTACTGTAATTGACCGACGACCTAAATCTGTACCGAAACTACAGTACAATCGAATAATTTGTGATGTAAGTTTTCTGTCTTATCAGGTTTAATGTGCATGTCCCTGTTGATTTTAGTTTCTGTATTCTCTTTAATATTTAAGTCATACTCGGTTATAAAATGTGATTTCTTCGTAACTTATTGAAATCATAAACCACCATATAAGAATAAGGTCAGGATCTTTGTTTGTCTCATCAGGTGTTATGGAGGCGTTGCTAATCTCCACCTTGCAACCGATTTCACATTTCAAATTGCGCCTACATTATGCTTATAAAGTTTAAACTAATTATATTATAAACGCAGGAACAGATGGTTGACTCGACGTTTTATGTAGGACCACAATATATTATAAGAACACATAATTTATTAGAATTTCAATGCTATCCACCTACTCCCAATGACTGCAACAAAAATGTGAATGCGTCATTAGTAACAGTTTCCTTATAGATCAATATATTGAGAATCAAAGAAAGGAAGAGGGATCAAAATTGTATGAACATACCATTTAATAGTCATAAATAAGGATTACAATAAGTTTTACATGAACAGATGTAACAAGATATAAATTTAGTCATAATGCTAATAATGAATATATATATATGTATTTTATTTATCTATGTTTATCGAAGATAGCAACTTAGTCGCAACTCGTTATGGCCGATATTTACTTCAAGATACCTAATTAACCTCCACAGCAAGAAAATCACAATACAATACGGAAACGGTCCTTGCCCACCTATTTAAGTACTCCATTTACACATTATTTTATACTTTTGTCGACTTTAGAATCTGTTGAGAGGTGCATGCATGTCTATACTGTTAAATTTCACTTGGATGTTAAATATTGCATCATACATATAAAGTCTCATTAGCGATTTGCGCAATATCATTATGTGCAATACATCGGCTGTCAGTTTCTTATGATGCAGTCAGCATATTACAAAGATTTATATCAAATATGTTGCATTATATATTACTTTATTAGTATTATTCCAAAATGCATGGTATATAAATTGCAGAGCAACATGTAATCAAAAAGTACGTACAGTTTTTCCACATTTCGAAGGTAAGTGTCCTGTCGATTGGTGAGATAAACTTTAATCTTAATTTTTGTAAACATATACATATATATACTTTTCAGTAGGGAGCGACATTGTGGCAAATGAAATTGTAAAATTCAATTTTCTATTTCTGTTTAACCAGTAAGGAAGAGAAAATAAGCAAACAAACACCCAAACATCACAAAACTTTCTCATATTTTCTCTCAGTCTTCTAAGTATTATCAAAGGTACATGTGTATATAGGTATTCCAATATTCTTTTTTTCTCTTTTCTTTTTTTTTTTTTTTTTTTTTTTTTTTGTTCTCTTTTTTATTATTTTTTTTTTATCATTTTTTTTATTTTATTTTGTGGAAACGAGTTCTCTCCACCTTGTGTTATCACTGCCATTGATATTCTATAATAAAATATACATTATGTTCGCCATTTTGTTCACTTGAATACATCTAATGTATAATGATTGTACGCCCTCTTTGTTCAGCACATCCAGCTTAAGATATTATCGCCACCTCACAAAGTATTTAAATAGCAGATTGATCCAAGGGTTCCATTCCAGATATTTTCATAATGCGTTATCATCTACTGTTACCATAACTGTTGATGAAACGTTTAAGAAGATGGTATTGCGTCTATCTGCCAGAAACTCAATTTGAATATTTGATCTCAAAATCACTCATTGAAATTGTATTATGAGGCCACGAAGATTAATAAATATTATCAAAAGCGATAGGCCGGTTAATGCCCATGACACAAAAGCTGTGTCATTTCCTTGACCCAAGGTCATACTTCCACTTTCAAGTATACAGCTATTTTATGGTGTCTCGCCATGGATATTATATGATTTTACAACTGGATACCCAATTATGTCACCATAATATTTTGTTATTTTTTATTTTATATACCCGAATATAGATCTAGTACAATATCTTAGTTTTCAGGTAGGAATAGTGAACTGACTGAAGCCAACATTCACGACTGACTTTATTACGATTTCAACCAATATAAAACCTATTTCACAAATAAAATGATTCATAGTTTATACGCATTGATTGCTCAAATACATAATAGAATGGCTTTTCATGTAAGAAACATTCGTATCTGAAATTCAATATTTCTATCCTTCACGATTTTGCACTTTAAAATCAACATAGATTGGTGTAAAAGGTATACAGGCCAAGTATTTATTTATTCATTTCACCCATTTATTTATTTGTTGATTTTTAAATTCATTTACGGGGAGCAGATAATTTCATCGATGTCTAGGTGTCAGTAAAAGTCTACTATAGACAGACGACAAATCTTCTACTAGAATGACATTGCCCTACCACTGGTACTATGTATCTTCAATCATCTGCAAGGACACTGTACGATATAAATTTTCGCTTAAATCTCGAACCCACTCTCGATAGGTTTTTGTGTTCAGGCCAAGTCAATATGCCACGTTGATCGTATATTCTTTGTCCATGTATAAATAAGAAATACATGTATATCCATTCTATTTGTATACGTGAATGCTTTCTTCAGAAATCTGAAAAAATGGCCTGTTGGTTGATAATTTGGAATATCAAAATTAGTACAGTCACATCGCTGCATATTCTCATGTCGGAGCCAGTCTAATAACCGTCTATATCGAAACGCCTGCCTAAATACATCCGCTCACTTGATGATTACCGACTGAGGTCTGTGCAATGGTCGATGGGTTATCTGCCAATGATGGGAATATGGTCGTATAATTATGATCTCGTTAATTTGATCTTAGAAAATCATCGATAACCTTCCGATGCCAAAGGCGCCCTCAGTACCCTGTTGGCTTTTGCCTAGTGTGTTAGTGATTTAAAAATAAAAAAGATTAAAAAGAAAAGAATAAAACAATTGCAATTAAAAGAGAGGTCAGCGTATAAGTACCCGTGTAGAGTTTGCATCTTAGCGCTCAGAAATCGGGTAGTACTTATTTACCTACAAAGTATACCTTATATATCTATTACAATTTTTAAAATAGGTCTGTTCATGTCTTTGCTGCAAAAGAAAACATGTATATCTACGCTTTCGTCTGTATTATTTAGAATGTAATAATAATATAAACTTATATCCCTATGAACTTGATCAATATGACAGCAGCTTATGTTACACAAAATGCAAGTAGACCTACTTCCTTCATGTGTCAGATATTATATTCTCTAGTACCTAGTTGTATCGAATGGTCATGTTCGCATAAAATATGTCTTAGTTGTGCTGTCAAGTAGACAAATAATAGATTTACTAACCAATACTATTTTGAAGGGAAGGATAATTATCAACAAATTTACAATTACATATATATTATCACTCTCAAAATACTCAATCCCTTTGAAACATCAATTAGAGATTTCGTTAATGTAAAATAGTAAACTCCCCCTCATGCACTAACACTAAAAAGGACAAACCGTTCTCAAATCTGGCTGAGTTCAAGATTTAAGAGAAACAAATTTACCCTTTTTTAAACAAAATTTATACCACAGGAAAGCATTTAACATAACATTACAACAGATGAGACATTACTGGCAAAAAGCCACTCTTACTTGTCGTATTGCGATCCATAGATCTATGTATTTGTTGATTTCCAAATGAACTTTGGGATTTACATCTATTTTAAGTGAGGGATAATGGAACTCAGCACTGTAATACCAGAATATTATCGAGACTATAAACAGTATAATACTTGTGATTGCACTAGTAAAGTTTAAATCCATTGATTATGAATTTCTAAAGCTTCCTAGTGCGAAGAGTTACAATCAAGAAATGGTCAGATTTCATTTCAACAAAATAAATGACCATTTCAGCCGTGTGTGATATGGCAAGTAAATGTATTCCACATTGATTAAGACGGGTTTCAGGGGGTGGGGGTTGTTGTTGTTGTTCGTTTTCTTTGTTTTTTATTTTTTTGTTTTTTAATTTTTTTTTTTCGCGTGGGGGGGGGGGGGTTGACAAGAAGAAAGGTTAAGCACAGTTTGTGCTATTTCTCTCATGTTCTGATATTGTGTGACCAGACATATATTCTATATTCATCCACATTCATAGAGTTCATTCTAGTGACAGGCTTCCATCTCCCTAACTTCCAGGGGTATATGACTATGATACATTGCTGTGAGTGTCAAATGACATTAGTAACTGTCACCTTCTATATTAACGCTGAATCAGCCAAAGAAATTGTGCTTTTTTATCCTGACATTGTATCCAGGACACGAATATCCACGAGCGGAAAAGGGAATTTATATTAAACTATGTATATATTTTCAATTGTACGCTGTACATACCTCTATTATTCAGGCATAATGGGATAAATAAACCTGACTTTGTGTGTAGAAGCACGGTATGCTGGGCTTAATACAAAAATACAATCAAATTAAGTGTAACCGCTGCCAATATTAAAATAGTGCGATTAAAATGCATACCGATCACGAATGCTTTATAATACGATATTTTGATCACAAAATGCAAATTAATTTGTCCTTCTCTTATGCGATGGTGTCGTTTCAATATTGACCTGATAAGTATATTTCACTTCAAATTTATGCCAAGATATAGTACGGAGAATGCATCTTATTATTTCCTGAATACCAATACAAATGTAAAGATGATGGATAAATCCAAACCATAAGTTCAAAAATCATGAAACCAAAGGACATAAAATATCAGTGAAAATGAAAACCAAGTAGAATATAACGAAAAATGTCTACTTGAAGAGCATATGTGAACCCTCTAGATGGAGTAAGATCCGGTGCCCGGGGAGAGTTAGCATCTCCTGCTTGCTAGCAACACCGATATTTCATATTTAGTAATAAGAGTCTCGTAACGACCATAAAATTTCCTCAGTGACGTTTTTAGTTTAGCACATATATAACCCTGGTTGAGTAGCTTATCTGAAAGTCGCCTAGCCCTCAGAACAAAGCCATTGTAATTTGAACATGCTCTGGAATAACGTATTAATTGAGATATGAATACGCCGTATACGGGCGATGATGGAATGTTGCGTGTGATAGCGAAATTGAAATCGTCACATTTGTCAGGTGTTCAATTTCATTATTGACCTTATAAGTATAGTTTACTTCAAATTTATGCCAAGTGAATGCATCTTATTTTTTGCCGAATACCGATACATAGTAGGGAAATTCAAATACTATTTATTTATTAACGCATGTACTGTTGTGTAGTGATGTACTCCAAACGATGTGTACATGCAGACTACACAACATTACAATTTCGCTTAAGAAAGAAAAAAGAGGAGTTACCGGCTCAGTTATGTGGCAGAAGTCACCATGGATCTATACAATACATGAATATAAATAATATAATAGAACATTTAACACATTACAAAAATATTTGATTGTAGTGCAATTACGATACCGACTTAGGACGGTCATTTCATTTGACAAAAGCCAAACAAATGGTGTGGTTACACATTATATATCCGGTAAGGAAATGACAGGTTAGGATAGAGTAATCCTAGCCAGATGGCCCTGCTCAACTTTTAACGGCCTGTAGTGTAAATGCTTGCTTTTTTGAGACTGGTTCAGCTACAAATAACGAAATGTAATTACAAGAAATAATAATAAAAAAACTCTTTGCTGCAATTTTTCGGCCTTCTGGCCTTTATCAAGCAATAGTTAGAATAGTACTATCCTAACTATTGCTTGATAAAGGCCAGGAGGCCGAAAATTTGCAGCAGAGTGTTTGTGTTATTTCTTGTCGTATTGCGATCCATAGATCTATGTATTTGTTGATTTCCAAATGAACTTTGGGATTTACATCTATTTTAAGTGAGGGATAATGGAACTCAGCACTGTAATACCAGAATATTATCGAGACTATAAACAGTATAATACTTGTGATTGCACTAGTAAAGTTTAAATCCATTGATTATGAATTTCTAAAGCTTCCTAGTGCGAAGAGTTACAATCAAGAAATGGTCAGATTTCATTTCAACAAAATAAATGACCATTTCAGCCGTGTGTGATATGGCAAGTAAATGTATTCCACATTGATTAAGACGGGTTTCAGGGGGTGGGGGTTGTTGTTGTTGTTCGTTTTCTTTGTTTTTTATTTTTTTGTTTTTTAATTTTTTTTTTTCGCGTGGGGGGGGGGGGGGTTGACAAGAAGAAAGGTTAAGCACAGTTTGTGCTATTTCTCTCATGTTCTGATATTGTGTGACCAGACATATATTCTATATTCATCCACATTCATAGAGTTCATTCTAGTGACAGGCTTCCATCTCCCTAACTTCCAGGGGTATATGACTATGATACATTGCTGTGAGTGTCAAATGACATTAGTAACTGTCACCTTCTATATTAACGCTGAATCAGCCAAAGAAATTGTGCTTTTTTTATCCTGACATTGTATCCAGGACACGAATATCCACGAGCGGAAAAGGGAATTTATATTAAACTATGTATATATTTTCAATTGTACGCTGTACATACCTCTATTATTCAGGCATAATGGGATAAATAAACCTGACTTTGTGTGTAGAAGCACGGTATGCTGGGCTTAATACAAAAATACAATCAAATTAAGTGTAACCGCTGCCAATATTAAAATAGTGCGATTAAAATGCATACCGATCACGAATGCTTTATAATACGATATTTTGATCACAAAATGCAAATTAATTTGTCCTTCTCTTATGCGATGGTGTCGTTTCAATATTGACCTGATAAGTATATTTCACTTCAAATTTATGCCAAGATATAGTACGGAGAATGCATCTTATTATTTCCTGAATACCAATACAAATGTAAAGATGATGGATAAATCCAAACCATAAGTTCAAAAATCATGAAACCAAAGGACATAAAATATCAGTGAAAATGAAAACCAAGTAGAATATAACGAAAAATGTCTACTTGAAGAGCATATGTGAACCCTCTAGATGGAGTAAGATCCGGTGCCCGGGGAGAGTTAGCATCTCCTGCTTGCTAGCAACACCGATATTTCATATTTAGTAATAAGAGTCTCGTAACGACCATAAAATTTCCTCAGTGACGTTTTTAGTTTAGCACATATATAACCCTGGTTGAGTAGCTTATCTGAAAGTCGCCTAGCCCTCAGAACAAAGCCATTGTAATTTGAACATGCTCTGGAATAACGTATTAATTGAGATATGAATACGCCGTATACGGGCGATGATGGAATGTTGCGTGTGATAGCGAAATTGAAATCGTCACATTTGTCAGGTGTTCAATTTCATTATTGACCTTATAAGTATAGTTTACTTCAAATTTATGCCAAGTGAATGCATCTTATTTTTTGCCGAATACCGATACATAGTAGGGAAATTCAAATACTATTTATTTATTAACGCATGTACTGTTGTGTAGTGATGTACTCCAAACGATGTGTACATGCAGACTACACAACATTACAATTTCGCTTAAGAAAGAAAAAAGAGGAGTTACCGGCTCAGTTATGTGGCAGAAGTCACCATGGATCTATACAATACATGAATATAAATAATATAATAGAACATTTAACACATTACAAAAATATTTGATTGTAGTGCAATTACGATACCGACTTAGGACGGTCATTTCATTTGACAAAAGCCAAACAAATGGTGTGGTTACACATTATATATCCGGTAAGGAAATGACAGGTTAGGATAGAGTAATCCTAGCCAGATGGCCCTGCTCAACTTTTAACGGCCTGTAGTGTAAATGCTTGCTTTTTTGAGACTGGTTCAGCTACAAATAACGAAATGTAATTACAAGAAATAATAATAAAAAAACTCTTTGCTGCAATTTTTCGGCCTTCTGGCCTTTATCAAGCAATAGTTAGAATAGTACTATCCTAACTATTGCTTGATAAAGGCCAGGAGGCCGAAAATTTGCAGCAGAGTGTTTGTGTTATTTCTTTTAGTATATTTTACTTCCCTTTGGAGGGCTACTTATTCTATGAAATTTAGTTAGATAGTGTATGCTCATTGCAATACTTTATGACATGGTTTAGTTCTATCAGTCTATTGTCAAGTTGCGCAGTAATGTTTTCTTTGCAGATTAAAGGTGCCTGGGGTACATTTCTGTCTAACAATGTGGTCAACAATTAAGTCTCTAAGAGATTCTGATTTTCTTTGACAGATACGATATGTCTTGCACTAGCAGTTAAAGCATTTATTATTATTATTAAATTTAGACGAATATTGGTAAATTTCCCCGTGTATCTTCATCTTCCCTTTGTGAGAAGTATATAATTTCCAAATTATTGTCCGTGTTCATTTCGTACGTATTCAAAAATTTTCACTGTATCACTCTATCGTTTCTTACACTTCTTGAATTGTAATTGAATCCATAGATTTGATCACTACATTCTCGTACGTAAAACATTTGCAAATGAAAGGAACGCACATTTTTGTAATCGGTATTCTTCTTAGACTGCATTTTTGTAATAAAGTATGACATCATTTAGATTAATGTGACTACAGTCAGGCTATTAAAAGTAGTCAGACAATGAGGTATACTAACTCGAATGATCATATGACATCATCATGTAGAAGAATAGCCTGACCGATCAAAAGAGAATAATGCTCAATCCTCTTCTAAATATGATAAGATACCTGCCTCTTTCAGGGGATCGTGGTTGCATATATTTTATATTTTATCCTGTTTTATAAAAAAAAATTATTATACATTACTGGTTGGAATTTATCTATCTTAGACATATTATGGGCTTTGCATATAATAGATTTTGTTCTTTTATACTAAAATATAATCGAAATGTCTGTATGTAAGGCTTTTCAAGGCGAGTGTCTCTACCAAACAGCAGACGCTCACTCTTTCAGGGTACCTACTCTCACCTCTGAATTTAGAGGCCCGTCAGTAACCATTTCATGGCCATGTGACACTAGACACTTCCGTGTTTTACTTTAATATGCAACATAGTTGATTGCTTCTGATTGTTAAAACTTTGAATTTATCAGTTGAATATAACATGACAAAATCTGGAAGAATTCGATTATCAATTAACACTATTGCCTGGCAATAAAATTCACTTAGATATCCCATATTATATATATTTCTTTTAAAACCCGTTTTCTCTTTAAAATCGAAGACAAGGGTGTCTGGTTTTTTTTTTTTTTTTTTTTTTTTTTTTGTTTTTTTTTTTTTTTTTTTTTTTTGTTTTTTTTTTCCAAGACACTTCTGGATATAGAAAAGGACGAAAATGGTATGCCAGTGACAAGTGAAATCGCAACCATAGCAGACGACAAAGAAGACACGGATCGTGATCATCCCACACTTAAGTCAACCTGTACCAAATTATCACGATTTACTGATCTGGGTAACGAGCACCTAGATAACATTTGTCTGAGTCCGTTACTATTGGCGATGTAGGAAAAAACCTAGTCGATTTATAGATCTATGTACTAATACGAGAAGAACGACAAAACATGAAATGTCTGATGTTGCTTAACAAAATAATAAACCCAACATTACAGAAAACAGGTGTTTGATTTTGGTCACACTCATCAATGAAACAAGTCCAATAAGAAACAAATATTGGGTCTGATTTAAGGACTCAAAATCGAAAGACGTGGTACCTTAATAGGGAGACGTGTTGATCGACCAATAGATGCTTATATGTTTTGGTATGGTACTCCATCTATTCAGACCGTTCCGTCCCATCTTTTACGTCGTATCAACTGTAGTTCCTCAAAATTTCATTCAAGTATGTTTAAAAACTCAAAGAAACTTGTTACAGATTTCTGGCGTTTGGAGATGCTTTTGAACATGTTTGAATGGAATATTGAGGACGGCTATCTATAGGATAGATATTGTTTAACATGGTGTTGCTCCATTTTCCTCTGATTATCAACAGAACTTGTAAGAAATACTGTTTCAAGCAGGCGCATTTTAGCCGTCATCTCGTACCTTAAAGAAAAGAAAGGTAACGAGACGATATAGGATGATTTCGATAATGAAAAGGCACTTTTCATGTAATGCAGTGTCTGTGCTAGAAAGATTATTGACTGTTGTAGCACAGAGAGGAAGTTCCGTTTATCAAAGTAAATGCATCTACATATATTCATTGTGACGGTAACACCAATCAACGAATTACATAACTAAAAGCAACTTTAGAACAATCAACATTTGCTTCAACAGCTTGTCTTCGGGTAAGATTCTTTTCAAATATTTGTACGCGTTCAAACGCAATAAGATGAAGTAAACAAAGAAGTACCGAATGGTTTACCTTATCTCGTAGTTCATGGAATAAAAGGACACTTTAGTGTATAGGTTATATTCAGACAAATTCAAACCACAATTAAATTGAGATGAGAGGAGTAAGCGTCCCCTGGCTGCATACAACACCCGTCGCAATAGTCGTGCAGCAGCAAGCCAATACATGCAAATATTCAAATGAACACATCAAGAAGACAAAAACATTAAATCTGAGTATCCCATCCACGGTATGAAATGCTATACATGCAATTTATGTTAAATCAAGTATAGTCCAAAAGTTGTGACGGCTAGTTAGTATGGTCAGATCACAAAATGTCGGTTACCAGTCTAGAAATAGGGATCTCCAATTACACGAGGTCCTATATCGACCATTGATCTTCCTCAGTGACAATTTCAAACGTGGCAAGTAGCCTCGCTCTCAGGACGAAATCTTCGTATTTAGAACATGCACTGGAATAGCGTATAAGTTGTGAAATGAAGACGCATGTTGCTACTCAGGAAAGATAAGATGGTAATAATGAAATTGAAATTGTCAAGTTTGTCATAAAGAGAGGTTTCTAACGAACAACCGTCACGTATTGACAGGAGAATATTCAGGTATGAAGCAGCAAATGCACTCTGAATTGTATCTTTTCTCGCAAGTTCCTATGGATATATGATGTTGAGGTGGTCTTTCAATACAAGGTTGTTAATCGACAGTACGTCATTGATGCATCTGTAAATAAAGCTGAACCAAGAAGCTAATTGTTTATTGACGTTGGAGAGCATAGACCGTATGGATTCTGCTATTTTATTTTCCATTTGTTTTTCATTTTCACTGATTGTGTATGTCCTCTGCTTTTATGATTTTTGGACTTGTGGTTTGGATTTATCCCTCATCTTTACATTCCTATGAGTACAACAAAACTTTGGTCAGAAGTGGCGCGCAATTTGCGCCCATCTGAATGCCAACAATATGCTGGAACACTTTCCTGCAAAAATCACAATATTATCTTATAAGAAACTCTAACATTTGAAAGAAAAAAAAAAGAGGAGTTACTGGCTCAGTTATGTGGCAGAAATCACCATAGAGCTATACAATACATGAATATAAATAATATAGTAGAACATATATCACATTACAAAAATATTTGATTGTAGTGCAATTACGATACCGACTTAGGACGGTCATTTAATTTGACAAAAGCCAAACAAATGGTGTGGTTAACCGGTTTACGGGCCCACCTTCCCACTCACCGTAACAGCAGAACAATCAAAGGACGTACATTTAAAAATTTATAAATAATCCTCCATGTAAAGAACAAGGTTCAACAGGTATCGCATATTGAGAGGTCATCAAAATATAAACACGTGAGGTATTGTAAAATACATAATGGTATAAAAATATATGCGACATCAACATGATAAACCGTGCTCTGCCAGTCTGAAAGCGAGCTAAGACCCTAGATCTGTAGGAATCCCGACTAACAGTCAGAGGGGACGAGGTTCAGGACCATGTCTCCTCTGAAAGAGGTTTGGACAAGGCCCGTCATATAGTCCCCACCGCCCTGTTAGTCAGCGTGCAACGTTCAAGTAAAAGTCTGCATAAGGCTGTAGAGGGGCCAAATACAAGATACAAGACCTATAGTCTTTTTGATGATCTCAATATCATATTGTCTATTTAGAAGACGTTTGATTATTTTATTACATGATAAAATCGGAGCCTTTTACTTGGAGAATCCTTTATAAAATATGTATAGTTGTGGCCCAAAACGAGGTAGATATACTTTAATCTGTGAGATCTTTTCTTCTTTTTTTCATTATTTATTTATTTATCTATTTATTTATTTATTATTATTATTTTATTTTTTTGTTTTGTTGTTGTTGTTGTTAAAGGCGGCGTTTTGAATAATTAATGCAAATCTGTTCTTCAGTTTTCTGATGTGGCTAATTGTATAAAGAGTTGAAATGCCAAAAGATTTGATGCTAGTGACATCATTGAAAATATGAGATTTTATTTACTCCAGAATTTCCATGAAGTTCTTAAAGATCCCTATCTGATTGATTCCGCTTCTCGGGTAACATGAAAAGAGACTTGGTGGAACGCTTGGAAGATCCAGTTATGAATCAATGCTAATATAGAATTTTATGAGTCTTTGGGATCCAAAAAGGCATGGTGGCTCGAGATCAGATTCATTTGTAGTGATGCAAAAGGAACAGAGAACTGGCTTTTGTTTGGCCAATACCTCTGAAGGAGACAGATTTGTTACTGTGTAAGACGGATCACCAGGCCTTGAATGAAGACCAACACTTCCTTGCTTTCGTCATATCTACCACTGCTGCGTTCACACATTATTTTATAATTCTGTTTACTTTTTAATCTGTTGAAAAGACATACCGCGGAATATTAATGTATGTCTGTGTTGTAAATTTCATTTCGATTTTAAATACTGCACCGTATAAGTAAAACACGAAGAAGTACCGAAGGGTAAACCATATCTCATAGTCCATGGAATAAAGGGGACAATATCGTGTTTAGTGTCATGTTCAGACAAATGCGAACCTCAATATAATCGAGGTGAGACCAGGTGCCCGGGAAGGGTAAGCGTCTCCTAATTGCATGCAACACTCGTTGCAAGTGCTGCAATAACCTTTCAAATTGAGGAGGTAAAACATAAATATAAACACACGAACATCCGAAGGAGACAGGAATACGAATTCAAATTTTCCATTAAAGGCAAGAAATGCTGCCTACCTGAAATTCCGGTGTCGGAAACACAGGTGAACAAATATCTGCATATATGTGTATATGCGTATTATGTCAAATCAAGTATAGTAAAAAACTTAAGATAGTGATTTAGTATATCAGGTCCCAAAATATCGGTTAATACAAATGAAGTATTTTAACGACTTGCGTAATATCAGCTTCATACCCTGTATTGTTAAATCCAATGCTATATGTCTTTTGTACTTATTTATTCATTTATTTGGTAATTACTTGTAATATACATCCTCAAATGTTTTAAAGGTGTGGTAGAGATATAGATGGGGATTTTATGTTGTTCATTTTCCTAGACTAAAAGCAAGTAGACATGTTCTATGGAAACCAACATCAGTTCCCTGTAGGTATATATTGTGCAGTTCGGAATGTATAATCAATTTTACATTGCATAATTATCTTTTTTATACCATATGAATGACTGAAATACATATAGTTTCGTATGCAGATTATTGTCAACTGACCTTTTTTTCTTAAGAAACTAGTTGACCCTTGTTCTCTATATGGGGGATTGTTTATAAATCTGTAAATGTGTGCCCTTCGCTTCTGCTATTTTTGCGGTGAGTGGGAATGTGGGCATCGGTAAACCGGTTAACCACATCAATTGTAAATCGGTTAACCACACGTTTGTTACTGTAATTGACCGACGACCTAAATCTGTACCGTAACTACAGTACAATCGAATAATATGTGATGTAAGTTTTCTGTCTTATCAGGTTTAATGTGCATGTCCCTGTTGATTTTAGTTTCTGTATTCTCTTTAATATTTAAGTCATACTCGATTATAAAATGTGATTTCTTCGTAACTTATTGAAATCATAAACCACTATATAAGAATAAGGTCGTGATCTTTGTTTGTTTCATCAGGTGTTATGGAGGCGTTGCTAATCTCCACCTTGCAACCGAATTCACATTTCAAATTGCGCCTACATTATGCTTATAAAGTTTAAACTAATTATATTATAAACGCAGGAACAGATGGTTGACTCGACGTTTTATGTAGGACCACAATATATTATAAGAACACATAATTTATTAGAATTTCAATGCTATCCACCTACACCCAATGACTAAAACAAAAATGTAAATGCGTCATTAGTTACAGTTACCTTATAGATCAATATATTGAGAATCAAAGAAAGGAAGAGAGATCAAAATTGTATGAACATACCATTTAATAGTCATAAATAAGGATTACAATACGTTTTACATGAACAGATGTAACAAGATATAAATTTAGTTATAATGCTAATAATGAATATATATGTATTTTATTTATCTATGTTTATCGAAGATAGCTCCTTAGTCGCAACTCGTTATGGCCGATATTTACTTCAAAGAAAAAAGAGGAGTTACCGGCTCAGTTAATTAACCTCCACAGCAAGAAAATCACAATACAATCCGGAAAAGGTCATTGCCCACCTATTTAAGTACTCCATTCACACATTATTTTATACTTCTGTCGACTTTAGAATCTGTTGAGAGGTGCATGCATGTCTATACTGTAAATTTCACTTGGAAGTTAAATATTGCATCATACATATAAAGCCTCATTAGCGATTTGCGCAATATCATTACGTGCAATAAATCTGCTGTCAGTTTCTTATGATGCAGTCAGCATATTACAAAGATTTATATCAAATATGTTGCATTAAATATTACCTCATTAGTATTATTCCAAAACGCATAGTATATAAATTTCAGAGCAACATGCAATCAAAACGTACGTACAGTTTTTACACATTTGGAAGGTAAGTGTCGTGTCGATTGGTGAGATAAACCTTTTAAAATCTTTATTTCCGTAAAACTTTTTGTTGAAATGCGTGTGAACAATATAAGTATAAACACCGTTTGACGATTTTTTTGCGATCTAAAATGATTTAGAATCGGATAAGACTAATTAGAAAATCATTTAAATGCACACGTCATTGTGACATATATATATTTAAGAAGTTGGTTACCTCCTGCTTCCATGTTTTTAAAAGCGACGTAAATCACCAATCAACCAACCAACCAGTCATCATAAAGCATTTTCTAATATGTTGACGTTTTTGTTTGTAGTCCGTGCTAGATGAAACCCCGTCATTCTCGTATCATTTGGACCAAACCATAGTGCATGTGTATCACTTTATATGTACGAATATTGTACCGTTTCTATTTATTTCACCAGAAACACCCATTCCCTTCATAACCATTTTAACTATCGACTTTTTGTCAAAACAATCCTTTGCCTCTTTATGTTAAAGTTTTTTTATCAACTGTAATTAAACTGTAAAATCGTCATGTGTCTATGAGCTTTAATAGCCCGAATAGTCCTATGCAATCACGGTGCGTGTGTCAGGTCGACAGATTAACTTTAATTTTCTATGGCACATTTCCCAATCTCTGGGTTTCCATAAATGGGATCATGTGGTATATATATTTAATATTTTGCATAAACACCCATTCCCTTCATAGCCATTTTAACTATCGACTTTTTCGTCAAAACAATCCTTTGCCTCTTTATGTTAAAGTTTTTTAATCAACTGTAATTAAACTGTAAAATCGTCATGTGTCTATGAGCTTTAATAGCCCGAATAGTCCTATGCAATCACGGTGCGTGTGTCAGGTCGACAGATTAACTTTAATTTTCTATGGCACATTTCCCAATCTCTGGGTTTCCATAAATGGGATCATGTGGTATATATATTTAATATTTTGCATATAATATTACTAGTCCAAAATGATTGTATACCATAGACTTTTTTTTCAACCTAAGAGGAAGGGCGTACGGAACGTATTGCAAACACAAGTACATAGTGATAACGATATGCAATATAATATGAATTGAACAATCAAGTAAGACCTTCCTTTTTTCTCGTTCCTTATGCTTTAAATTTCCTACTGTTCAGATATTCTTAAACAATGTAAACGATGGTAAATTTGATGATTTCATCTGTATGGTGATACCTGTAAAAATGATATTACTCTTTTCAGTGTAGCAGACCCTTCAAGAAGAATGAAAACTCTTGTACTTGTTTTGATAATGGCTGTGTTGCTTTGTACGACGATTAATGCCGTAATCGTCAGTCCCTGTGATAATAACTGTCGCCGGATTCTGGGCGCGTGTCATATGAAACGTAGTGAGTGTGGGGCTGAAGTTACAAGATGTGTTCTGTCGTGTATTACTTCTGCTTTCGGTGGATGAGACCTGGTTATATTATATGAAATGGATGAACAGATGCATAAAATGAATCGAAAGTAGATGTGCGTCTCGATGATATTACAATTAAGTATTCAAAATCGAATTTGTGTCAGTTGAATGGTATTTCGGTTTTGGGGGTTTTTATTTTTTTTTTTTTTTTTTTTTTTTTTTTTTTTTTTTTTTTGTTTGCTGTTTATGAATTGTATCAAAACATAACTAGTATTGTAAGAATAAAGAAAAGATAAATATCTCAAGCTCCATTTACTCTTCATGCAGCAAAGATTGCTAAAGAAAATTCATCATTTGAATACTAAGATAACGTATAATATCAAGAAGATTCCGTGGTGACGACAAAGAATACATAGAAACCTCTGCAAGGAACTACCCCAAACATTTCGTAATTTCATTTTTGATCTACGTATTCAGTGACAAGGGGTCCCGGTTTGTGACTGTTCCAGAAAGAGACAGGACAATGGTGAGTCAAAGGCAGGATTCGGACCCTGGATCTCTCGATCATGAGCACAAGATGTAAACCATTAAGCTACGTCTGCGAAGATGGTGTATACTATCAACTCAGTAGTTCATAAAACATAGGACTGAATGGCTTACAAGATCAGCAAAAAGGAAAACACAAAAGAAAACAAATAGAAAAGCATCTTTTTAGGAGGATACGCGAGCGCCCAATGGGATTTGGGTCAGGCGTCTTGGGAGATTTAGCATATTTTGGTTTCTACCTAAACCCATGACTTATGCACATCATAATCATGACGGCTGCAGTCAGCCCTAGCATTCATGACCTAAATAACGAGATATATTTAACTAGAACCGTGTATTAACCAAAGGTATTTGACTTCTCGCTAGCATTACGTACATGCTTGAGTCGAACGAAAATCTTTAGAATTCCAAGTAACAGCCAGCTAGGTCAACAACAATGACCTTATAACATCTTCAACATTTTAGGTAAAAAGGTGTAGTCCAACATATCCAAAGACACGGGATCTTTATTTGTAGAGTTCAATTGTTTTGAACCTCAGCTACCCTTATAGGCTTCAGTGTAACAAAAACAGAACAGAAATTCACGAATAAATGTATGATTTAATGATCCTTATTATCTAAATTGTGTTTTATAAGTCATTTTAATCTTGTAAAACCATTTGAAAATTAATCTTTTTCCGAACATTCTCTCCGATTTCTCTATTATAAAGTATATCGATTTAGCCGTGTCAAGAAATAAATCGATTGTATCTCATGTACTGGAAAAATGTATACATATATGTATTCTTTATCGATATATGGCATACAAGGGGACAATACGTCCTATATACTTGCTGATTTATAAAACATGTGACATTACCTTCTGGATATGCACTGACCAGAAATATTCACTTCAAATTTACTGTTAATAAACTTCGTAAAGTATAATAAAACTAAGAAGAATCTCCCTTATACATAATTTTGCACAACGATTCATTATTTCGGTCTTCTGTTTAACTTGGTAATGGGTTTGCTCTTTAAATATTTCTAAGTACGGTTTCCACAATTAAAGCCTTGATCACCATTTAAGAGACATTAATTTTCGCATTCGGTATATAGAGCACTTAATTAATACATGTATATATGTTCTGAAAGTTAATACTGATTCATATTCATATTGTAAATGTTGATGTTTTTGGCAGTCATACACTTTATCTTCTTTTTTCTGTTGTCAATTTCTTTTTTAATGCAAATTATTTTCTTTTTCTTTTTAAAGAGAATATATTTCAAAATATCAATACAAATATTCTTCCAGATATGGCATGCGCTGATTTCAAGTAATTGTTAATTAATTTATCTGTTTTTTATGTCTTTGATATCATAACTGAAAAATTATGATCACACTACATACAGAATATTGTGTATAATCATAAATCCGTGTCATTATTGGCACACATGAAACATATGTCCCGAGAGAACCAATCATTTACACGTACTGTCAAACGATATTGTAAAGTAAACGTCAATGCTTTAATACCTAGTGATTTATCAAATTTACTACACGTTGACAATATCTCACTGATGAAAACCTGCATCAACAGGTGTTTATAATCTGCTTCCAGTGCATGCATAACTTCCACTCTTGGAGCTACATGTATATTGCAGACGACAGAGGATTAAGTAAAATGACAGCAACCAGTAGTAAATCTTGCAGTGCTTCTAACTGTATTTCTGTTGCGATGATTTACCACATGCAGTTTTTGCATGGCTGCATGTCTTTAAACAAATTTTCCCGACACGACATGTGTCATAGTCGAAGGTCATTTCCGGGTTTAGAAAACACTTATTGCAGAATACGCCAAGCAATGGTTGCCAATGATTTGTGTCTTAAAAGAGGAATTTTGTCCGTCATGCATATTCTTAGATATTTGAATAACGGTTGTAGAAAACATTTATAGCAGCATACGCTAAGCAACGGTTGCCAATGATTTGTGATTTAAAAGAGGAATTTTGTCCGTCATGCATATTCTTAGATATTTGATTAACGGGTGTAGAAAACATTTAAACAATGCACCACAGCGGACATTTATGGACTCTTGAAATTCAGAGGTGACACCAGGTGCCCGGAAGGTGTAAGTACCTCCTGAATAGCTAACCACACCCGCCATCAATACCTTTACATGCAGAAGAAACAAATGTAACCTAGCAATGTATATATAAATGAATGTAAACGAACAATGTGTAGAAAGTGTCATTACCACATAACATAAGGAATAAAGGATAGCATCATCGGGTGATACATGCAGACAGGAGACGCTTACTCTCCCCGGGCACCTGGACTCACCTCGAAATTTTTCAGTATTTCGGGGTTCACAACGGTTCCTTTTTGAAACTTACACGATTTTGTATCTGTCCTTGGACTTTGAGAATGATTAACGGTTTGGTACTTCTTCGATATTGATTAAGTCAAACCCTCCGCGGGGAAAACAAAAAAGTGTCAATATTTTAAAAAAAATCAATATTTGTAGACAAAGATTTTATTAATTTTACATTCCGTCTTTGTGATGATGTTAATATCATATTGTCGATGTCTAGGCGTTTAAATATGTCATACTGTCAATGTTTATTATTTGGTACAGACCGAACAAGTTTAGACATATAAACGATATAAAGGTAAAATAGCTTTTATCCTGATCACATTCACTGTGCTGTGCCATATGTTGCATTCACTATTACGTAATTTGTATTCTATATCCAAATACACATAGTATATTGATAGCAAACAATATGCCAATCAACCATCCAAAATCAACAAGCCTTGCAAACCCATACATACACGTATGTATTTATATCAAAGATAATAGAATGTCCACATTATTTACCATGGTGTTCGGATACATATGTGAAGTGTGTCATCAAACAATGTCTTTGTAAAACCTTGAGATCTGGGTCCGGCGCCATAAACTGAGAAAAATACTTCAGTCAAAATTTCAAATTCTTATGTTCAACAATGAATGAATAACTGGGATTTGGATTGCATTGAGTTTTATTCGATCAATAAATATAATTAAACCATTCTGTATGACAATTTATTTGAACGTTTGATAAGGGAATAAATTAAAATGAAGAAATTGACTTCAGTATACTCTCAGTTTATGCCGCCGGACCCTGTTTATGTTAAATGAAATAAGAACACCAAGGAGTTCAACATCATATTATTACTTATGGTGATGGTTCATATTAAATAAAGTCTTTAAAACGTTTTAGTTCTTTGTGTTTTTGTTCAAGGGGATACACCTCCTCTCTATTATTTTCCACTTCTAATTCCAGTAGCATTTAGGAATATAATCTTAGTATGTAAATATCTCCAGGAATAAAGATATGCAAACTTTGAATTCTTTAGTACTGCGTCTTTTGTATAATATATTGATTTATAGTCATATTCGTGGTGTCATATTTCGGGGCAATTATCCCCTTCTGTGGCCATAAATCATGGCAGCCAAAGCATTTTCTGATTTATACTAAGGGATCCAGGAAGATGATATGTAATAGCTTTTTGTGTCGCATTACTATGAGGGAGATTGCATTACATGTAGGAACCGAATACATTTGAAACATGGTTTTATGATTTAAAATGAAAACTAAAATGGCCAGTTTGCATCCTACCAAGAAGTAAGAATTTTACCCCATTTTAATGTACTGAAAAAAAAATTCAAAAAGACAAAAAGGCAACCTATATTAACGATGAAGTTTATTTTTTGGTCATGAAACAGAAGTTGGGTGGCCAATACTTATCCTACACATTGGAGTAAATATGTCAAAACAGTGGCGAAGTATGGTTCCTTGCTCTATCATCATCTAAATAACTAAATAATTGATTCAAACAGTGGTTCGAAAACACCCATTTGGTCACAACTACATGGAATGTCCTTTTAATAATTATTATTGTAAAAAAAAAAGATTACTTTACTTTTCAGTCACGTTCTGCAAGACCTTGCTTTGAGTTATGTTTCCAATGTTACATTTCTCTGATAAACGATCATAACCCCATAAGCTGTTCGAACTTTTCACTTTGAGTGATACAAAGGTTACACTGTTCATCAGTATGAGCAAAATCGGATGGAAAAAACATCGCTTCTTCTTTTATCAATTGTTACATTGCCGCTGTCGTGTCTGTCTGGTCCCCATTCTGAAAGGCTAATGTCAGTTGAAAGAAACAATAATAAATATTTGAAAGAGGCTAAAATTTTAAAGGATTATCAATAGGAATGCGCATGCTTCATTCAAATGTCTCCCATTCGGCAGAAACTAACAGGCAGAAACAGTATAGCAAATTAGGGAGACAGGAGTAGTGCATCCCCGTCAAGATTTAATAAAATCATTTAATGGTTTGTGAAGAAATTTAAAATGCAAAAGTAAGGAGGCGGACTGCTGTCTGATCGCGGTCCCTTCTGTCAATGAATTTTCTCATTTAGATAAATTTTAAATTCAGAATTCAAGTTAAAACAGTCCGTTGCTTTATCTTTGTTTTGTAGTAACTGTTTCTGCAAAATAAAAATCATCCAATTAACGCAGTAGTTTCGAATAACCGAAAACATATTTAGATAGTAACTTTTGAATGTAACAACATTGATATATATTTGGCAGGTAACAATGTCAAATTGGACAAATCCAATATTAGACGGGCGTTAGTTCCTTGCAAAAAATAAATAAATAAATAAATAAATAAATAAATAAATAAAAAAAAAAAAAAAAGATTTCCATCCCGATTATTCTGTTCCTATTATTGTTAAATGAAAAATATGGCATTCGTTAATTGTTATTTTACGTCACGTCAATAATATTTCACGTTCATGTTCATTAGATAGCAAGAGGTTACGCCTCTGAAAACTTTTAGCATTTTTCTCTTGAAATTATCGTTGACCGTCTAAGATTACGTCGTAGTGCGTGTGACGTTTACTTCGTATGAAATTTACTATAAAAAGGTTTTATTAATCAAGAACTAAGTTTTATTCAATGATGCTCAAGGCCAACACTGTGGGAATCCAAAATACGGTTATGATTAGGGGAAACTAAAAGAAAGTAGACTTGTTTTATGGAAACTAACAATCAATTTTGTATTGCATAATTCATTATATTTTTCTATCAAATGAATGACTGAAATGCATGTAGTTTCGTATGTAAATTATTTTCAAATGAGCTCTTTTCTTAAAAAGCTTGTTGATCCTTGTTTTCTATATGGGGATTATTTATAAATCTATAATTCTGTGTCCTTTGCTTGCGCTGTTTAAGCAGAGAGTGGGAAGGTGGACGTCGATAAAACGTTTAACCACATTAACTGTAAATCGGTTAACCACACGTTTGTTACTTTAATTGACCGGCCTAAGTCTGTTCCGTAACTACAGTACAATCGGATATTTTTGTGTCGCCGTTTTCTGTGTTATCTGGTTTTACGTGCATGTCCCTGGTGATTTACGTTACACAGTCATGTCTTCTGTCTTCCCTTCATCATATGTCATACTCGATTATAAAATGTGATTTGTTCGTAACTTATTGAAATCACAAACTAAAATACCATAATAACTGAAGCCAAGGTACAAAATATTAACAGAACAGCAGTCTTTATGCAAACATCTAAATTAGGAATAACAAGGAGATCATGATTTTTTTTTTTTTTTTTTTTTTTTTTTTTTTTATGGAGGCAATGTCAATCTCCAACTTGCGACCAATTTTACATTTCACATTGTGCCTACATTATTCTTGTAACGTTGAAACTTACAGTATTATAAACGCCGGAGTGGATGGTTGACTCGACGTTTTATGTAGGACCACAATAATTATGTGAACACATAAGTTATTAGAATATAAATGCTATCCACCTAATACCGATGATTGAAGCAAAACCGTAAATGATTAATTAACTACAGTTTCCTTACAGATCAATATAATGTGAATCAAAAGAAGAAAGAGAGATAAAATTGTACGAAAATACCTTTTAACAGTCATAAATAGGAATTTCAACACTTTTTAGATGAACAGATATAACAAGGTTTAAATATATTTATAATACTATCATAAATATATATGTATTTTATTTATCTATGTTTATCGAAGATAGCACCATAGTTGCAACTCGTTATGGTCGATCTTTGCTTCAAGATAACTAATAGACTTATAGCAGGAAATTTCAATACAATCAGGAATAGGTCCTTGCCCATCTCCTTCTTTCAACATGTCTTTAACTACCCCATTCACGCATTATTTTATACTTATGTCGACTTTATATCTCCTAAGAGCTTCATGTATGTCTATATTGTAAATGTCAATTTGATGGTAAATACTGCACTGTACACCTAGAGGCTCATTACCAATTTGTGCAATATCAGTGCAATAAATTGGCTGTCAGTTTTATTATGACGAAGTCAGCGTATTATATCAAACATGTTGCGTTATGTATTACCTCATTAGTATTATTCTAAACCGCATAGTATATAAAATGCACAGCAACTTGCAATCAAACAATACCTAGAGTTTTTCCACATTCCAAAGGTAAGTGTCGTGTCTATTCGTAGATGAAACTAAATCTTTATTCTGTAAACCTTTTGTTGGAAGTCTTACACACGAGGGATATGCAAATACATATTTATATTTTACTAACATTCTGCGATGTAAAATAATGACATTAGTTAAAGAACTTACTGAATTAGAATCGGATAAGAGCAACTAGACAGGCATTCAAATGCACATGGCAATATTTTCTTTTCTTTTGTGAATAAATAAATAGAATAAAAAACTTGTTTTCACTAGTTTCAAATTGAATTCTGCTGTAAAATCAGTTGAAACAAGTACACCGCCGGCAATATCAGAATATATGCATATATTACATTTACTTCTATAATGGAATCCTTCATTAAGAATTTCACATAACACATAACATATTATGATTTTATTATTTATGTTTTCCAAATGTCATTTTGTATTTTATGTAGCTCCATTAATTGCAATAAAACATCGTGTAGGCGATGGTCAAAAATTGCATCAATATTTTCAAATCTATTCCTCAAAATTTTAGGGATTTTAATCAAATTTAGTTTAAATATTTCATCTCTCTAATTACATATATAGTAATCATCCGGCTCCTTCCAAATATTGAGTTAGCCTACATCTATATATGTAACCTTATCCTATAGGAATGAGAATATAATTTCCTCCACGGGAGTATCTGTTAAAGTGTATATGTATAATTGTGAGAATGACAAACACAGAAAATACAACATTAACACAACGTTATGTCAGAAATGCAACTAAATGCGCTTATAGTAACATACCGTTTATCACCTGCGTTAAAAACCCGTGTTCAAAATGATACGTTTAACGGGGCTAACTGCTAGATGGAAGGTTATTGTCATAAGAATATACTACAATACAATCTAATGTCAAAATAACACATATTTTTGGTCTCTAAACTACTTTTTCCATTTATCAGAAATTATTTCGTGATGTTTGACTTTCTTGTTTGTAGTCAATGTTAGATGAAACATCTCCAGTCATATCTTGTATCATTTGGACCTAGTCAGAATGCATTTTTATTGCTTCATAAGTTCCAATTTTATACCGTTACACCAATCATTTCACCAAAAACATGCATTCCCTTCAGAACGATCCTAACCCACAATACACCCCACCCCCTTCTTCCCATCAAAACAATGACATTTTCTTTTCATTGTAGCGAAACCTCCAAGAAAAATGAAAACGCTTGTATTTGTTTTGATAATGACTGTGTTGCTTTGTACGACGATCAATGCTGTAAGCGGCGGTTCCTGTGAAGGCAACTGTCGCAGGAGTCGGAGAACATGTCTAAAGAAACGTGCAGAGTGTGGGGCCGACCTTACAAGATGCATTCTCTCTTGTATCGCTACTGCTTTCGGCGGATGAGACCTGGTTTTTATTATGTGAAATGAATAAACAGATTCATAAAATTAATCGAAACTAGATGTGCGTCTCGTTGATACTACAATAAAGTATTTAAAAACGAATCTGTGTTGGTTTGTGAGGTGGTGTCAAAACGTACCTCATACATACTACAGCAATAAGAAAGAATAGTCTGGCAGAGACCAGATAGGACCGTGCAATGGCGTCTATAGAATATATTTTTATATTTCATTAGATATGGTCTTTCTGAGTAAGAATCCGATTGGTGCCACTTTGGCATCATTGGGCAATTAAAAATGGCAGCCAAAATCCAAGATGGCTGCCAAAAAGTAGAAATTGTTTATTTTAATGTATGAAAGAAGCGATTCCTTTACAGTGATGACTTATTTATAGTGGAAAGATTGGTTGCAATAATTACCATTGTTGACATTAACCCACCCACCCCCTTCCCCCCAAAAATGGCTGCCAAAATCCAAGATGGCTGTCAGAAATTTAAGAAAATACAAAACTTCAAAATGTAATGGCATAAAAATTAAAAAAGTGTCTTTTTCTAACTTTATTTAATTTTTGTGATTTAAAGTGAGTAAATGACTATTTAGCGTATTATAAAACCTTATTTACCCCCCCCCCCCTCCCCCCAATATATATACATGAAAATATTCAGTTATGTAGATTTTCACAATAGAAAAGTAATGTTGAAAAAGAAAAACTTTTTCCTTCGTGATAGAGGCGACATTTGAAGAGTTAAACATGTTACAGGTCGTGACAAACATTACCTAATTGGAACAAGTGGCTCCATCTCTAAATGGCCACGTGCTGCTGAATGAATATACCTACATGCAGCGAACATTTATATAATACCAACTCATTCCTTACTCGGAGAAAGTTGCGTTTATGCTATACAACATATTCCTTAAATGTTAAATCAGGCCAAATTGCGTATTGTGCATTACTTCAGAAGTAATTAAGTCATTTTAAAGTAAAGGTTTCACATTTTTAAAATGGAAAGCTGTATTTTAAGAAATATTGGGACATGTCATGGTAGTCAGAAGGACATACCGTCAAAATCAGGGGCATCACGAATTCACACTATCAATGAATATAGCAAAATATATGGTGATGAGCTTCTGATTACTGCATACAGAAAATGTGTGTCAACATATTGCTCGCGGCACCATCTTAGAAGACGTCCAAACAAGAGCCAAGAAGTTGCTGGTACTAGTAATGTCCTTTCGGCACATAAAAGAAGTAAGCGGTCAGACACTCCTTGTTTCGATTTTCAGATATATTGTATATTTTGGGGTGAAAATTGTGAGTGTGACAAAATCCTAAAGCATCCTGATAGATGGGGGCCAGCTTACCAGTGTCGGACACTTTGGACAGGGTATGGTTTTAAAAGACATATCCTTGAAACGTGTCAAGAACGAGGTGACCAAAAAGCAGACAGGAGCGCTGAGTGACCTTCATGTTGACTGCAAATCAGATTTTCTGAGTCCCCGCAGTATAGTTGCAGCTTCTACAGATAATATTGATGTAGATTTCGAGTATTTAGTTAAGATCATGAGAGACGATATATGCTATAGAAGCTAACGGTAAACTATCGCGTAGATCACCAATGCAATTAATAGGTGAATATTTTGGAGATGAACTCTTAATTCTGTCAGCCAACGGAGTAGCCAGTTTACTTGTTTTAAAGGATGATGCTCCACTTTGCAACAGAGAAATTAGCAAGCGCAATTCTTTCTGAAATCAAAGCAATGGATGTATCTCGGAAACAATACAATGCTAGACTGACAGACGATGTTATTCAGAACTCTGTTAGTGAGACATTACTGTCCTTTTTATCAAAGCTATCTAGTAAGCTTAACCATACACCGCAAGCATGTTTCATTGGTTCTATCGTTACCAGCCTTGTAACTAATTTTCGTACAATGTTGCAGACAACACTGGGCGTTATGCTGAGAAATTCTAAGAAACTTGTAACAACAATGAATAAAATTGGGGTAACAAGTAACTATGATGAAGTTTTGAGATTTAAAAAATCTGCAGCCATCGAGGCAGTCGCTTCAAGGTATATCTGACTCCTCTAAGGGATTACTACAAACAATAGCTGATAACTTTGATGCTGACATTTCGTCTCAAAACGGGAAACTTTCATCACATTCCCTTGCAATGCTCCTGACCCAAACTGATAAAGATCCTAATGACAAATCAAAAGATTCATTGTTTATCAGAAAAATCGATCAAACTGAATTGGCGCATCCTGTCGATTATGACATTCAAATTGAGCGCTATCATTTACCCAAGAAACCACAGATGCCAAATGAAAAGAGTAAGAAATCTCCATTGTCATTGAAAGTGTTAGCAACTATGGCCATTTCAAAGAAACGTTCACAAACAAACGATGCCATATTTCTTAAAGATGTTTTTACTTCTGAACAATGTCCTGAGTATAATGGCTATAACACAAGAGAATCCAGAATCAAGTGATGCAGCGAAAGACAAACGCTGTCTATCTGCCACTTATGATATGACTCCAGACACTATGCTGACAGCTTTGAGGCAATCCCAAATCCAAGCTCGACAGTGTGATCAGGAATACTCTGTATTCACATGTGATCTGCAGTTGTATCGAGTTTCTGTTAACATCCTTTGGGCGTATCCTCAACAATTCAGCAATGTCATTTTACGATGAGGAGGAATGCACACACTGATGAGTTTTGTTGGTTCCATAGGAACTCTTATGGCTAACAGTGGACTATCTGAGATCCTTGAGTCAACATTCGGCGGAGTGAGTAAAATGCTTAATGGAAAAAAGTATCCACAAAATGTACGTGCATTGAGGTTGTTGACAGAAGAAATCTTTTGTCCTATAATCGAAGAAGACATTGATGAGAAAACCTCATTGGAAGAGATAATAGATAGTGTTGCTTTAAAAAGTAGAACAACAAAATTATGGGCAGATGTTCTTGTTAAGGGAGTAATGCTCGTGATGATGTATGTGCGTGCTAGGCGAGAAGCTGATTGGTGTTTGCATCTTTATGCTGTCAGATAAATGATTCCATACTTTTACGCAGCGGGACATGTAAATTATGCACGCTATGCTCTTTACTACCTTCGGGAAATGGAACATCTTCCATCTATCGTTCTTGAAAAATTCAGGAAAGGGGAACATGTCATGCGTCACGGCCCTGATGTATTTAATGGAATTTGGAGTGATATGTTCATAGAAAACAAATTTATGCAGTATGGTCATGGCAAACGTGACATCATAGGGATTACCCTGAAACCAGAAGCTTTGAAAGTATGGGCTTCAAGTTTGCATACATGTTGTCAACTAGAACAAGATTTTGAAGAGTACATCAATGGGGACACAAAGAATGATACTATGGCACATAAAGAAGAAATGAGAGGTTAAATTATAGCCGACAGGAAAGACAGAGAATCCCTACGGTTAAGATTAGATGACAGTTTGCATCCTTTTAAACCAGACGAACACCCCAAAAGACCTTGTTAACATAGTTACCGGTCAAGTGGCCTAGCCACTGTAAACGTTGAAATAGGAAAACAACAGATGAAAGACTTTGAGAGAGGATGGCCAGATTCATTTCACATTACTATCAAGCTTTTGCTGAAAACCCAATAAGAGTCTAATAAAGCTATCACTATCGGCGAAGAAAAATCATTTGACACAGAGTTGATATACAGCAGAGTGATAGAAATGCAAGTCAGTGGGAGAGATATTGATTTGAAGAACGTCTTGCCGTATGAACTAGCTCAAGTACCAGCATCGATGTTCAATGCGACAGGAAAACCTAAACTTGCTAAGAAGAAATCCCAATTAAAGCAAATGTTGAAAAAAGAAAGTTCTGCCCGACAATCTTCGAAACAAATCGAAAGTGTTGTTATTGATGGATCGGCAATACTATACGTAGTTAGTTGGCCAAAAGATGGCATAGTCAAAAAATAGAGAGGAAGCTGAAGGATTTTGATGTGTATTTGGTTTTCGGTAGATACCAAGAATTCAGTATAAAAAGTGCAACAAGAGCGGATCGTGGAAAGCCTGTCCGTTAGGTCAAAACATATCAATTAACAGACGCAATGAAACTTCCAAAACAAGACGACATTCGAAACGTCAAAGGAAATAAGAAACAATTGATTGCTCTCATTTATGACGATCTTTCATCAAACGTCAAACTGCCAGATGCGGAAAACACAGATTTGTCATCACTGGGGAAAACGAATCACCCCTTGAAGTAACATACGTAGGCTGTATTAATATTCCAAGGCATGACATGCGAACAAGTCATGAGGAGGCAGACAATATCCTTGTTCAACAAATGGTCAACATCTCAAAGGAAACTTCAAGGGGTGTTTTTATATTATCTCTGATGACACAGATGTATTTGTATTGGCTCTTTACCACTTTCAAAAAACAGGCAGTGACGGTTCCAATCATAATGGAATCTGCTATTCAGTATAGAGCAATCATTGATATAAATGAAACAGTTGAAACACATTGTGACATAATATCTGTCCTCCCAGCAGTTCATGCCCTTTCTGGATGCGACACAGTAGCCATTTGTCAAGGTATAGGTAAAGGTACTGCCCTTAAGATATTAAGATCAAAGAAATGTCCTGTTAGTTCAGTTGGCGAAAAGACCGTAGATGATGAGGAAGTTGCAAGGCAAGCTATAAGTTTCATTGCATTGTGCTACAGCATTGACCAAGTACAAACCATGTCAGACGCAAGGGTTAGGGTATGGGCAAGAAAGGCTGGAAAATCACTTGCATCTGCTCCCAAACTCTCTTCCCCACCACCAACAAATGAGTCTTTCTTTCAAAATGTAAATAGAGCTCATTATCAGACATGCGTGTGGAAACATGCTGTAGACCCAGATCCACCTGTTCTTGATCCTCTAATTTACGGGTGGAGCAAGCTTGCAGGACAAAAAACATTGGTGCCTGTAATGTTGTCACCTGGAATTCCCATAGCACCTCCAGAAATTTTAAAAATGATAAAGCCTTCATGTGAAAGTCAGGCACCATGTTCCAGCATGCGATGTGGCTGTAAAAGTTCAGGATTGACCTGTACTGTTTTCTGTGCTTGTCGCCGTGATAGTGTATGCTGCAATGTAAGTAACTAAGTAAAATTCAAGATCCAAATACTGTGCTTTATAAATGATCAAAATTGTAATTTAAACAGTGGAAATTGGAATAACTGGGAAGAGATACTTAGGCTACAATCAATTGAAAAAAAGAAAATATTACTTTAAACTTGTCGGTTTACATACAGTTTTACTATTACATGTATCAAGGACTTATACGTGTATAAGTCCTTGCATGTATTCAGTGACATACATACACATGTATATGTATATAGGTCTCTGATGTATTGCAATATATGTATATTTGATATATTTGTGTTCATAATTTTCTGCCCCCCTTGATCATTGTCATTGTTGTTTTAATACTTTTTGGGGGGTTTCTTTTTATTTATACTGTATCATAATACATATTTTCATGACAACTAACCATATCAATGCAAAGTTTGAAGAGCTCGATTCAATACGTTCCTTCAACCTTGGTTGATTAGGGCTTACCATTACTTTCAAAAATTTCTTCAGTTACATTGCGACATGGAAGTGGGAGGATTAACAACAAAGTGGTGCAACCCGTGAATTGAACAACAGATCTTCTGCTCTGTAATCCAAGTGCTTAACATATACACCAACTCTGCCCCATTGCTTCAAAATTATGCATTTTACAAATACAGTTCTCTTTTCATACTATAGGTGCTCCTTTGGCCATTGAAAGACAATGCCCACACAGTTAGAGTGTTGTTGCTGCAAACTGAATATGATTTAGAGGGATATGTGAAGACATGTTGTTTTGGGTTCATATCTGAAATCAAGTTTGCTTTTGTATTTATTAGAATTTGAAGTTTAAATGCAGAAAAGAGCTCTTATATTTTCTTTAATATTTGACCTCCTTTGATGCATTAGTTTGGGTTTAATTACAGATATGGTGAGGATTGTAACTGAATAACAATTTTGTCCATTACTCAATATGTTAAATATTGAATTTTTTATTAGATTCTTGGACTTTTTCAACTTTGTTGCCAAAGGGGTATTTTTACCTAATTCAGGACCACTGCTTTATGATACTACAATTACAATCATAAAATTTATAATCCTCAAGAATGGTTTTGAGATACTAAGTATATGTATGCATTCTGAAATCATAAAATAAATGCAAGGATCTTCATCTTAGTGTCAATTAATGAATTAACTCGAAATATACTAGTGTCTGTTATAACAGTGTGCTCTTACATCACACCACATGGAAGATCAATAATGACAAAACTGAAGATGTAAAGATAAAAAAAAAAACACAATAAAAAAATTTCTCAGGTAGTGTTTTTGTTGTTGAAATATAAATATAGTTTATAAAGAATCCAGCTTGATATTATCGTGTCTTATGTTTGATAACCAGAGCTGGGAGATAGCTATAAGAATTTTATACATATCCTCAGACAACTTTAGACAAGACATGTATAGAAATAAGGAAATTGCCCCTGAACTCTTTAAATATAGATTTATAGTGTTCTGTAGGTGCTTTTGCAGTTATAAACATCATGCTCAATTAATTTTGGAAGGTCTTTATACATATATCATAATACTCATAACAAGAGTCTTAGACAGGAACGAATATGGGTGACTTGTTAGCTGTATTGTATGTTTGTGCTATATATGCATGTATATAATATATAAAAGCACAAGTAGGAGATATCTTTTCTTTATTTTAGTGTTGTTTGTCGCTTTCTTATGCTTATATATATATATATATATATATATATATATATATATATATATATATATATATATATATATATATATATATATATATATATGTGTGTGTGTGTGTGTGTGTGTGTGTGTGTGTGTGTGTGTGTGTGTGTGTGTGTGTGTTAATGCCTACTATACCATCATATATGGTAAAAAGAATTTATAAAATATTTTAAGTGTTTGTGACCATATCTTAATAGAATAATAATACTTAATTTCAACAGTTGTCTTTTTGTAAAAGCTGACCGTGATAATTCGGCCCATTCTTTAACTTTTTTTTTTCATCAAGATGCCGATGACACGAGAAAACGAAAGTAGTCACATTACAGTACCATCTTTAACTTAATTTAAGTGTCGGCTAAATCCTGCAACTTTAGCAAGAATTGGATTTCGTGCAAAGCAGTGAGGTGTGAAATGATCTAAACATATATGTGAGGACCCTTCTGGTATCTATAGCTTGTCCATCTAGTGCTACTTGCATCTGTACTAATGACGTGAACAAGTTCAACAACCCAGTCCATATGAGACTTGTCTCTTCCCCCCTTCCATGTTCTCCGAAATTTCGGAAATTGCAAGACACTTACGCCTGAGTTCGTACTGGTATTGTTACATCCAAATACTACATAGTGGACCATGTCCTCACTCAAAGATTTTATTTAATTATTGTTAACACGTGCACAGCGTCTCTAGTTTCCTCTACTTTCATTTAAACAATGACAGAAATGACGTCATGCGCCGAATAAATACAGAGATTTACGAATATTACCGAAGAATTCTATAAATAACTTCTCGTTTTTAAAGAAGTACAACGACGTATCGTACATTGGAGTGAGACGATTCTGGTTTGGTTTTAGATGCTAAAATTGATTTATAATTTTTACATTTCCTGTGACCTTTAAGGAACAATTTCTATCGGATATAAAAGTTTGAAACCTTCCTGTGTTGTGCCAAAATGTGTATAAATCAACATTTCATTGTTTTCTAACGATTATATACGCTATTTGTATTGTTTTTAAGAAAATCTTCAATTTTTTCTCGCTATTTTTGACGCCATCTTGTTTCTACGGAGTTGCCCATGGATGCCAGCTTGGCATCACTCGGTTTTATAATATACAATGTTCCTACCACTTAAAAAAGCAAAAAACATTTTCTATAGACGATATTGCACGCTTCTCGTAAAATAATGGGGATTCTGCAGGACTAACAGTATCGTGGTCCTCTGAGTGGAACTTTTTTTCCACAATAACGGGGGGTAATTTCAAGTGAAATCATTTGAATTTGAGTGGTAATTTATCTTTTGGGGTACGCGTATTGATTTTTGTTGAGTCATTGTGTATATTAGTGTATGTGCTTGTCTTGCTGTGGACCTTGATACAGAATCTCCTTTGGTGATCTTTTTTTTTCCCTTGATTTATATCATCATGTATATTTGGGTGCATAAACTGTTTCTTTTATGGCTTGTTTTATTCAGTAGATTTATCAACCAGAAATGTACACATATCTGCTTTTATTGTGGAGAGAGCACTTGGTGGACTCTAATAACAGTAACAAAAGAGATGCAAGAAATAGTTCAATCCCGAGACCCATGTCTAAAGCCTGTATTGTCGGCTTGTAGGAATTCTCTGATAGTTGGCAGAAAATGAAAAAAATGAGAGATTTTCATATTAGCTCTCGAAATCAGTACGGTATAAAATTATTTGCATTTAATAGATTATACAAAGGCATTTTATCTTGTTTTAGTGTACAGAATTATGTATGAAATGACTTTTAAATGATATTCTGGACTGAGACCGATTTCGATCATTTTACACAGATTTGACACCTTCTTTACTAGAAGGTTACCTAATTTCACTTATCCATATATAAATACATATGGAATTTACACGATTTCACTCCTTCTACTGGGTATATGTGACGGGTGTTGCTAGCAAGCAGGAGATATTCACTTACCCCGGGCACCTGATCTCACTCCATCATAGGGGTTCACATATGCTCTTAACGTAGACCTAATTTCTTATTTTCCACTTGGTTTTCATTTTCACTGATTTTGTATGTCCTCTGGTTTCATGATTTTTTAATTTATGGTTTGGATTTATCCATCATCTTTACATGTAACGGTTTCAATATGTAGGAGGAGCCATAATAACACTGATGATGACTAAGTATAAATGAGTCATTGGTATTTATGGGAATTCTTATTGCAAGCGATCCTTTACATATGGTTTCTGACTTTGCAGTCATTAATTTTCACATTCAAGGCCATTCATGACATATCATACCCTAGTAAAGAATTACATCATGTTTTATGTATATAGATGATTTAGAGTCAAACCTATCGCAGTTAATACTTGGTATCCTGGAGACTTTCCTCTTTAAATCTGTAATGCAAAATGCAGCATTTATTTCAATACTTTGTAATTTGTAAGTAACAGAAGCATACCGGCATTCTCAATGAATTGATTTTTTTTTTGTCTATTTCGAGTTACATGATCGGATTTCCATAATGTTCCTTAAAACAAGACAGCGAAACTGTTTTTTTTTTCTTTTTTGCCTCCTCCTACCCGATTTTAAAATTTCAAAATCTGTAAACCAATAAATGAAAAGAGCCCTATTCCTTGTATCATACACATTATAATGGACATCGAAAATACTGTATAATCGTCAAAAACCTTTTCTTCAAGCTAATCTTATATGCGAATATCATGACATTTTAGACACTCTTCGAACAAACCGAAATGTGACATAGGATATGCACCAACTACGCTGAGTAACAAGGGATGGGGACTCTGTTAAGGGCCTTGTTCAAACCTTTTCAGAGGAGTCAAGGTTATTTTTCTTCTAACTGTTTGTCAAGATTCCTTTTCATCAAGGATCTGAGCTCGCTTACATACGAGCAGAACACGATTTACTTATGTGGATGTCGGGTTACATATTTGATAGCAGCATATTTTTCTACACGTTTCAAGAGTAAAAAAAAAATATGACCTCTCTTCTTGAGAAACGTTGCTTCTCTATATGGAGGATGATTAATATTTTTTTTTTAATGTGTGTCCTTTGATTGTGCTGCTTTTGCAGCGAATTGGGCGTCCGTAAATCGGTTAACCACACCAATTGAAGGACGTGTGTTACTTTGTTAACCGTCCTCAGTCGGTATTGTAATCGCAGCACAATCGCATATCTGTTTTTAATATCGCTTTTTCCCTGTATATTTTACTATTATCATGTTTTGTGTGTATACAGCTTTGTCAGATGTCTACTCCTTTATATTGGGAGATTCTTTTATGCGAAAAAGAAAAAAAAAAAAAAAAAAAAAAAAGAAAAAGAAAAGAAAAGAAAACACAGCTTGTACATATAAGACATATTTATTCAACAAATTTTAAAGTTTATTAATCATCATTGCATATTTCATCCCTAGATGTTTATAATTACATTGTTGCTAGGGTCAACATTGATATAATGATTAAGCACTTTGCTTGTAGAGCAAACGATCCGGGGTCGATTCCCGGAATGTATTTTTAGACAAGATTCATTTCTTTAATTATAAATTGTATATCTGTGATACCATGACGTTATATTTGAATTTTGTACTATGCTTATTGGTTTATATGTGCCTACCTATGTCTTATATTTGTATGTCATTTATTTTCACTACGCCTTCGCGAGTTTCTTTCCTTTTAGTCTAAATAAGATTATCAGTATTTGCATGAACCTCTTATATTGTCTTGATTCTTGAGAAATATAATGTTGTTATAGAATATTTTATCGATGGACTCTTGTATAGGTAAGATTTCTTTCTGATTAACACTATAGTGCTTTATATATTTTCGCGCTATTTTGTATTTTATGGTCTATGACGTCATGGTCTGACTTTATGTTTATTTATGCTGAAGCACTTACACCTTGAGCATGGATTTCATATAGCCGTTAGTTGTCGATCGTTTTTGTAACTTGCTAAAGTCTTAGTAGCCGAAAGTTCGTGATAGAGTGTCGTCCTTCTTAATACTATAATTTGTATTTAAAGCTGGTATTCGGGCCATAAGCCTAGGAGGACAAAGAAATAAATATGGTAACAAATAACTCCACTTCATTTATTTGAAAGATACACATGTAAAAACATTCATATCATAATGATTATTGGCATGTAAAAAACCACTAAATTTAGGGATTGAGTGGCGAAACATGTTCAATTTCTTTCTTACTGTCTTAATTTATTTTATCGTTTGCAATGGGTGGGTAAAGTGTAAAATGTTAAATGGCACTATATAAGTAAGATGATCTGGACTTTCTATAAACAATAATCAAATAAAAAAGAAAGTCATGTTAAATAATAATTGCCTAATCTTACATTCCAGTAACATTACACATTGTGTTCTGGTTTCATTTTAGAAGCTATCTGTGCAACAGACCGCGCCACATATATTTTGACATTTGAGATGTAGCATGTGACTGGTATGACATAAAATTGAGGGTGAACATGTTCTGAAATTCTTTAATTCTAAAACAATATTTTGTCCTGTGTCAGAAAAACAGGAAATTTAAACTGGAAATGCACGTGTTTTGCGTAAAAGAAACTACTTTCGTTATTTTTATTATTATTATGATTATAATTATTATTATAATAATTATTATTACTTTTTTTTGAAAGGTTACATTTGTATTTAATTTCAAGCTAATTTTGTTCAATGTATAGATTGCTAGAGTTTGTCTGCTTTTGTATGGATTCCTTTTCTAAACATCTATTCGTCAAACATTCTGTAGTCTTCACGTGGAAGCTGGAAGCTTCATTTACACACCAATTTATGTACTTGTTTGGAATTAGAAAGCGTGCATCGGTCGAAACTGATCTTTTCCCATAAAATTGTGTGGTAATGCTATATTTCAGGATTAAGTGCAATTTTCAAACAAAGTAAGATGGATATTGTAAACCCGAGATGACAAAATGAATTAAATTTATCTGATATGCCCTTATGTACTGAGCACAATGATTCAATGATGTCTTTTTTCAGCAAATTGACAATAACATTGGCCCTTTATTGACTGTATAGTGACGTTCAAACATAAGGTCGGTGCTGATTTATCCTCTTTCATTCAACACAGTGAAGCAGCTACATTACCGATTGAACGTTGGTGTCTTCCATATATGGGGTATAAAACTATACCTATAAATACTTTATAAGATTGTATACAATATTACTCAGTTCATGGATTTCTTAACACCGTCCGGACCACAATCGTTTTCGAACGGCGTGTGGTATCAACGTTTACTGTTATTAGAACTGTAACGATTACCTCTGTACATCTTCATTCATTCTTCACACAACTTTTCTACAAAGTTCTCTGGGCTCAGCTACAGCCCGATATAGACTTTTACTTGAACGTTGCACCCTGACCAGCAGGGAGGTGGGACTAAATTATGGCACTTCTTGAAACCTGCTTTAGAGGAGGCATCGACCTGAACTCGATTGGTCGAGACTCGTACAGATCAGGAGACTGACCTCGCATTCAGACCGGCATAGCACTGTTTCCTAATTTTGATGTTACTAAATATTTTTATACCATGATTGTTTTCTGCATCACGTGTTCATATATTTTTATGACCTCTCAGCATGATACACATGTTGACGCTTAATCTCTAGATGAAGGAACATTTGTATTTTAAATGTGTGTCCTTTGATTATTCTGTAGTAGTATTGAATGGAAAGATAGACCAATAAACCATTTTATTACACCAATCGATTGACTATAGTCATTTCGAATTACCGTCCTGATCCGTATCGTTAAGAACACTATAATTGAATACTTTTGTGATGTCCCCATTTTTTTTTTTTTTTTTTTTTTTTTTTTTTGTTTGGTTTGTTTGTCTGTTTCTATTTTTTTTTTTCTTTCTTTTTATTATTATTATTATTATTATTATTATTATTATTATTAATACAACGGGAGCAAATTATACCAAATATAATCATGCATTCAATGGAGGAGGTTGCTACCGTTGATCAGAACTTTCTGCAAATTATGGTGAGTTATTTAAAGGTGAGAGCTACCTCAGTGTATATATATATATATATATATATATATATATATATATATATATATATATATATATATATATATATATATATATATATATATATATATATATCAATTTCCATATATCAATCTATTCGTTCATGCAACTGTATATAATACGGAAAATTGAATGAAATTGAATGAAACGGGAAAAAGTGTTTAGATATATTTTAATTATACCCTATATATATTTATATACTTTTTCAAAATCCATCGTATGTCATATTATGCTGAAACACTTTAGGATATGAACTACTGCCAAAGCTTTTCTCGGAAAAGTGTAACTCAAATATCGACATTACTTCCTTTTTCAGTATAATTAAATGACAACCATGATAAGTGGGTTGTTTCATTCGACTTGTATTAAGCCGGTATGGTACAGTGGATGAGGTGCTCGGCTCATAACTGAAAGGTCCCGAGTTAGACTCCCGTCGTGGGCACATCATGGTTCTGTCTTCCGGATGAGACAATAAAAATCGAGTAGGCGTAGCACGTAAAAGATCCCTCTATGATTCATGTTGGTCCGTTGGGTGAGTGTATTGTAAAGGAATTGATTTCTATGCAATGTGTGGGGCAGATGCCGTCATCATATGTGTAAAATAATCGGAACGTAAACCAATAATCAATCAATCGGAGACAGAGCTAGAGATAAGGCGCGTATGAGCGTAATTACGCATTTAAATTTGTTTAAATGCATTGGAAAGATAAACATGGCATAAAAACACGCATTTACATATCGCCTTACCCATTAGATGCCTAATGCACTGCGTACGCGATTGTCGACATTAAAACGAAAGTAAAACTGCCTCGCCTCGTCTAGTAAGCCTGGCAAATTAAAAAAAAAAAATAAATGATAAATGTGTACATGTAGCACTATTGTGAAATTGTGCAATGGCAATTAAACGAAGGTTATGTTTTCAAAGAAAGAGACACTTTAGTCATTTCAATTCCTGATAAGGCAAAATATTTCGACTATATATTGACCAGTAGAACAATGCAACTTAGCGATAAGACAAATTTCACTAAAGTCGTTTATGCAAATGAGCAAGAAATACCAAGTTAATAAAGTACTGTATAACCTAATAGCAGTTCAAAATTTGAATCTGACTCATTTGTGCAAGTCAGTTACATGCATCGTTCTACATGTAAAAAAATCAAAAAGGTAATCATAAAGGGCGAGGAAAGAGGTCCGACTTAATTGTATAAAAATTCATCCATTTTGTTTGAAAAATAACCCAAGAAATAAATGCATCTATCTTTTTTACAAGCCTTAAAGAATATGTTGTGTGTTTGGAGTAATATAGTGCACAGGAAGATCATTATGCAACTATGCAATATAATACTATTAGTAACAAAAATGTATTACGACCAAAGCAATATTTCAAAAATACCAATAATGACCGAATCACTCCATAAGAGTGATCCCCCTTTTCGGCATTCCGAAAAAATAGGGGGTGAAAATACCACTTGAAATTTGGAAAATCAGCACTGAATTTGAAATCAGGGAGCAAATATCATTTGTACTCAAAACATATTTGAGCTCTACGCGGAGATATAGATAAAGAAGATATATGCACATGGCAAGTACAGTAAAATATTAATCTGGGATCACTAGAAAGAAAAATACAATAAATAAAATATAACAACCAGAATAGCAGTTATCATTCTATCGCAACTATGGATATTTTGACAACTGGATCATGCCTTTTCTTGGTGATGTCCAAAGCTGAAGCATGAAAATAGAACACAGTTAATCCTATCATGTATGCGTGTATAGCTACAGAATTTAGAACTAGTCTAAGGAAGTTACGCTTTTGCTGCTAACAATTATGAGATTTTGATTTTATTGCTTGATATTTTTGTTCCTTTGATTACTTGATTGTAATGAGCAATTTCTATGTATTCATTTATGCAACTGTATATAATAAGGATAATATTGAATGTTATCATACGAAGTGTTATTTACTTTTTATATACAGGTCATCCATTTATTAAAATAGGCTTGAATAATTCATAATATTTTTATTGTTTTGTGATATATGCATAGCAGATGACAGGGAAATACTAATATAGGTCAAAGAAAGGTAATTAACGAGAGCCGTGATTGGCTGATGTGGTGTAGGGAGAGAGGGACTACTATTTCAATGTATCAGGAGCTGTGATTGGATGAAATTATTTGATTTATGTATAAATAAAGATTGATTCTGCTGTAAAATCATGAATTTTTATCTCATTTCGCTAATGTAAAGATTTAATGACCTAAAAAGGGGTGGTTGTTTACATTTGAATTTTGGCCAATTTTGGGGGGTATCCCCCTTCCAGCATGATTTTCTCGAAATTAATGTGGATAACCTATGGTAAACTGTTAAAATTCTGATAGAGGAGGGTCTGACAAACATTTTGATATGTGGATTATATATGGCTAAAATGTAGCATGTTGTGTAAATCTTGCTGGAAGTTCGGTAATTTAACATGGGACCCTATGGGAAATGGAATTACTATGCTTTGACCTATATACCGAGCAGAACTCGATATTGTGTAATAGAGACACTGACTATCACGGATCCCTTGAAGAAAATAGGACCATATGCCATGGAGAAGTTAACATCCCCTGTTGACAGGTTGTATAATCCGAGACGCCATAGGATTAAACGAGCTGGTAGATCTCGTCGTATCAAGTGGAAACGGTATAACCTTACTCAAGCATGATAAGTAAAATGGTTGGATATTGTATTATCAGAATGTATACGATTTTTCAAGGATTACGATAAAAAACGAAAGACAACAAGTCAGACATTGATTTCTGTTTAGCGCAAAGAAAGTCATTTTTAAGCAACTGCAACATCTGCATAATGAAGACTTCAAATGTGGGTTTTGTGACTCTTGCCTCGGTAATGGAAGGAACAGAAATGTGTTAAAAGCTCTGATATATCAGATTACTACAGATATGTAGACACCATAGACAGGTTATTAAAGTATATTGATACACGTACAAGGAAAATTAATGATAGGAAAATTGAAATAGAGAAGTTTGTGTATTGTAATTTAATAAGTTTACCTTCTTGCTATATATTCAACAGAAGATCTAAGGACGAAGCAGAGGATTATGTTGTATTTCAAATTTCAAGTTCGTTAGAATATATTGCGTTTTCATATGTTTCACAGTTTTTGCAGACATTTCAATGACTTTTATATCATCTTGGATAATCAAGGCCGACATAATGAATATAAACAATCTTTGAAAAACAAACATAGTACTATATATACTTATAACTGGGTGTCAAATTAATCAAACCTAAGGACAAAACTATGTATTGGGGAGGGGGGGGGGGTCTTTAGTTTCTAAAAATATCTGCAAATTTTCATTGCAATAGAATTAAGGTACGTATCTTGGGACTAAGTACATAATGCGATATGAAATTGAAAGATCTCTCCTCAAAATCCATTTCAGGTCAGTGAAATAGACCATTGGTATAGAAGAAATAGAAATAGTAAATTCACACAATTTTTCGATTACAGGGTAGTCATAGTATTGATTAAGGATACTCACGAAAAGAACCAGTCAAAATATAAAATCATCAAACTATTAGCATTTTATTAAGCATTTTTTATTCAGAAAAATAGAGGTATGAAAAATTGTTGTATTTAGAAATGGGGGAGGGTTCGAGAAAATGAAAAATGGTTATTCAATGATTTGAATCTTGAAATTGTTAATGAATTCGCATATTATGGTGTACTTTTTAATTTTAACAATAAATTCACACTTTCGGAGAAAAGGGTTGCTGACCAAGGCAGGAAGGCGCTGTTTGCCTTAAGATCTAATCTTTATATTTGAATATTAAAACTTTACTATCACTTTTTCATTGTTACTTGGGTACTGTACTAAATTATGGTTCTGAGATATGGGGATATCATAAAGGGGACACTATTGAAAAGATACATTTAGAGTTTTGCAAACATGTTTTAAATGTTAAAAACTCTACCAATAGTGTAATGATTTATGCTGAACTAGGTAGATACCCATTAAGATATCTTAGAATTTTTAATATGATTAAGTATTGGTGTAAATTATTACACACTGACAATTGTATATTGAAATCATGCTATAATACTTTGTATGAATCTGCTGAAAAGGGTCATGTTAACTGGGTATCGAATATTAAGCATGAGTTATCATTAAGTTTAAATGATATTTGGATATCTCAAAATCTTAGTAAAACGTACTTTCCTGTTATAAAGCAAAGGTTGTTTGATCATGCTCAACAGTATTTAAAGGGTGTTTTGGACACATCTACTAAATGTCATTTATATAGACATATTATTGACCATTTTACGCTTCAATTTTATCTATGTATGTCCATTCCTCCAATATACATAAATGTATAACGAGATTTAGATTGTCTGCACACACTCTTGCTTGTGAGACTAGTCGGTATAGTAAGAACACAAATAAAAGTAATCTTTGCCATAGAGGATGAATTTCACTTTATTTTACAATACCCAGTTTATGTTGATTTACGTAAACAGTATATAAAGCCTTACTCTTGGAAACGTCCGTCCGCTTTTAAATTAGTTCAACTTTTTTCTTCACACAATATCAAAGAGTTAAACAATTTGGGTCGATTTATTTTCAAAGCAAATGCATTAAGAAATTCTGTACTTTGAATTATGAACTTAATTATCATTTTTATGATTTGTGTTTACTTTTAACTTAAGTATGGTATATGTGTTTATGGAAACATGCATATTTGCATTCTCCTTAGTAATTATGTTTACCTGATGCTAAATTTATGTATTTGTGTCATGTATCTGATGCTTAATTGGTATATTTATACTATATTATACCAATAAGCCGGATGACTTAAGGTTAATAAAGAATAGAATGCTTTTGCCAAATCAGAATTTCGTAAGTTGAACTTATCTTTACTTTCCTTTTTACCATCATACATCTACTACAATCAAAGATCTTCTCGAAAAGAGTGTAGCTTAAATATCGGCATTACTTCCTTTTCCAATAGAATTAAATGACAAACATGATCAATGGTTTGCCTTTCATCCTGTTTGTATTGATATTACATGATGTAGTCTTATATCTTGGCTGCAAGTTGGATCAAAACATGACTGTTTTTACCTAATTAGAATTTAGTGCAATGTAGTAAATCTTCACCTTTCTATTTACCTTTCTTTTCGAAGAATATTATTCATATATTTTAGCCAAACACTGTGTATATATATCTTCCTGTTTGAACATCCATCGCATATGATATTGTCTGGAAATACTTTGGAATATGAATACCTTAAACCTATTTCTTTCTCGGAAAAAGGTGTAACTCAGATATTAACTTTACTTCCTGTTTTAGCAGAATGAAATGACAAAATAGTTTTCTACATTTAAGTGGCCTAAGGATGTGTGGTCATCATTGCTACAAAATGCATTAACAGATGAAATGGCAGAAGTGCATACATCTGTATGGGACAAGGTAATGATTATGATTTTATGAAGCAGGAGATACCTGAAGCATATGAACTTATACCAAAGGCATATAGGCAAAAGTTCAAGAATTATAAAAAGTTTGATAATCAAGAGTATGTTGAATTTGCAGGAAAGAAAGTGGAGATATTTGATAGATGGTCTGCATCAAATGCAGCTAAAATGGCAATTTATTATACTTTAACTTCTAATTAGAATTTCAATAAGAAGGTTGTAAGTAGTAAACACTCCGTAGGTCAGAATGTCTCTCTTTCTTATCCCGTTAAAGCAGGAAATTATGGTAAACCTGAAATTGCCAGTGGTAAGGATAAACATGCATAGGAAAAGAATGTACAATAGCGGTAAATGCCAAATCTGATCCATCTTGTTCCAATTGTAAAAGAAGGGACATTCCTTGCGTTGATAGTGAAGTCATAGAAAATAATCCAATGTTAGAAGACAGGGATTTACATCCTTCTTACTTTATGACCAGAGGTATGTCTAGAGCGATTAGGTTCGAACCTACACCCATTGATCATAAGGATGATGAATTTCAGGGATTGCACGATAATTTAATGGTCAGTATTGGAGAAAAAGAGCATGATAATAGTTCTACAAAACAGGTAGTGAGGGAGAAAGAAAAGTTACTGACTCAGCCGTATGACAGAAGTCACCACGGTAATGCACAGTAGATAGTGTACTGATATGAAAAAAAAGACAGTAAAACAAAAACACATAAGGACATCACAAAAATATTCGATTGTAGTGCAGATACGATACCGATTTATGACGGTCATTTGATATGACAATAGTAAATCAATTGGTGTGGTTAATCGGTTTAAGGGCCGATCTTCCCATTCACGACAACAGCAGAATGATTAAATGACACACATCTAAAAATTGATAAAAAAGGCATCCGATGATAGAGATTTTGGCAATGATTCTCTCAGTAGAGATAACCGTTTACAAGAACAGGGAAACGAACCTGGTTTAATAGAGCTTTGTAAGAAGATAGTAAGTTCTGAGCAGGTTACGCAAGAACCTGCGTAGTATTATCTAAAGAAATTTGCACATGCCACTGATGAAGAAGAGTGAAGAGCTGTACAACACATAGTTGCTCCTCAAGTGAATCGTGATAAAGTGTTGAAAGTAAGTCACGATTCAGCCAAGTAGACGTATCGTAGGATACTTGGAGTTAAAAATGAAATAGTAAAGTATTGTAACTCGTATCATACATGAGAAGCGTAATCATAATATTCCCTCTGCCCAAATTCAGCAAATTCCTGCTTTTCAGGAACCATTTAGTTGAGTTCTTATAGACTACGGTGGTAACTTACCGAAAACAAAGTCAGGTAAATTTTATGTCCAATATATTTCAACAGGTAATGTATGAATTTGATATCAAACAGTACAAATCTAGATTTTATCATCCAGAATCTCAGGGAGCTCTAGAGCGATTCAACCAGTCTTAAGTCTATGATTAGAAAGTACTGCTTGGATCATGATAAAGATTAGGACAAAGGTATACATATGTTACTTTTTGCGGCTCGTGATGCTGTACAAGAATCAGTTGGCTTTGACCGTTAAAGGTACTAAAAGAAAAGAAGCTATCTGATAGATTGGACCTTGCCATGTTATGCAAAGTGTATAATTTCAAGGAAAAGCTGTGTGAAGCGTGTAGTTTAGCACAAAACAGTTTAAAGAAGAGTCAATCAAAGATGAAAACTTTCTATGGTAAAAATCTCGACAAAGTTTAATTAAAAAGTTAAAGGCATTATATTTCTGCCTATTCCTGGTCGTCAACTACAGGCTAAGTATATTAAGGGACTTTAAAACGCCTATCTAATATCATTATAGTTTAATCAACAACTAGGGTCAATAATTGCATCATGCTTGATTTATTATGAAAATTTGAATTATATTTGAAAATATGATTGATACTATCACAAGTTTCCTTTAAAAATGATTCGATTTCATCAGATATGTATACCACGTCCAAAATTTCATGTGTTTTGTTTAGTAACGAGTATGCCCCCCCCCCCCCCCTCCATTTGCTTTAACGCATGCACGCAAACTGGACCGCATGGATTGACATTAACTTCAATTTTTCCCAGTAGGAATATTATTCCACTCTTCTTGAAGAGCACGTGCCAACTCATCCACAGTTCTTGGTTGACGGTGACGTTTACGTAGGCGTCCCCCTAACTCATCCCGCTTGTGCTCTATAGGATTGAAGTCGGGTGAACGTGCTGGGAAATCCATTACATTAATTCCCTGGATGTTTAGAAAGTTTAAGGTGACTCTAGCCGTGTCCATACATGCGTTGTCTTGTTGAAACGTCAACGGATTGTTGACAGTTTAATGACGTTGAATTAATGGAAGGGGCTCAGGCTGTAAAACGTCATCGATGTAGCGCCTCGCGGTAAGAGTATTCCTCAAAATAACCAGTGATGACTTGAAATGTTCATTGATGGCTCCCCAAACCATGACGCCACCACCGCCAAATTTGTCACGCTCAATTATGCAGTTTGCGGCAAAACGTTCATTTCGTCTCCTATAAAGGCAATGTCTTCCGTCAGCCATGGACAAATTAAATCTTGATTCGTCACTGAACACTACGTCATGCCAATTACGTCAATTAGCAAGCATGTTCCGGGACCAGGTCAGACGATTTCTTCGGTGGCGAGGAGTTACAATCAAGCCTTTCAATGGGCGACGGAATAGCAAACCTTGCTCTTTCAATCGTTGGCGTACTGTCCTGGGTGGATTTGCCTACCGTGACGACCTATCACATCTCTTGACGTACTTACGGTTGTCGCAAACCTGTCACGTAGATGACGTTGCCTTATGAAAACGTATTGACGTCTTGTCGTTACGCGTGGCTCGTGATTGTAGACAAATGGACGTTGAAGCGTCCTGCGATGATACCTTGATTTACGCCGGCGTCTACAAGGTCAAAACCAGCATACCTCTGTTGCTCAGACATTCTCGGCATTTCACGCGTTAGTTTTAATGAAGCAAAGTTTGAAATCAGGATAGATAAAGGCACTTGGTACCAGTATACGTTATTTCTGAAGAAAATGTCTCAATGTAGAGCACGTGGTCGAGTACTTTTTGAAAAGCGTACAGGTGAGCAGTATTACGTTATGGTTGAGTGATTTGTCTCGCCGATAGCATGAAAGTTACTGCAATCACACAATATCAAGCAGATATTCAAATCGATTTATTTTCAAAACATTTATGTTTTTACCTGAAATAAAAAACATATAGGCGTTTTTAAGTCTCTGAGTATATTATGACCGTATATATGTAATAAAGACTAAGGTCAATGAGTTAAATTATTTGGTAGAGACCCCAGACACATGTAAGAGTAAACGGTTATGTCACATAAATATGTTACAGATGAGATAAATTTGATAATGCCAGTTGCCATTATTATGTCTAATGATCAAACAGACTTCAATGAAGCATGTGTAGAAAATCATCTTAGACAATACAATTCTGAAATTTGGTCAAAGTTAAATTTAATGCAGATGTATGCCACAAGAGATACTAGAGTATCACACCTCTTTTCCTAATGTACCTAACAGACCTACAATTTGTATGTGTGTTTATATACGGAATATTCCGATGCGATATGTTATATCGTATCTGATCCTAATCTCATTGCTACTTTCGCAGCTTCTCCACGTAATGACCTTCTGACTAATTTAGCAGATTCGCTATATTTGTATTTCAATCAACACAAAGGTCATAACTGGTATCTTGCTTACTCCCATCTCCGGAGAACGTAGATAACTTTGCATTAAAAACTGATTTTAGACATTCATTATGTCCATATGCATTGTTCGAAGAATCAGTTTCATTTCCATTATCATGTGATTCCTACTTCAGATTCAATTAAGTCACATATTTCACCGCCCAGTCTTAAACAGTTGGTGACTCTAAATCTGATTTTACTTTCATTTCTTTCAAAGCTGTAACCATCGTCCTCACTGTTCAACTACTCCATTTCGGCTGATTAAGTGTCTAAACTATTCTAAATCTAATACTAAGATAAAAAAAATATGTTCGCTCGAGCGTGAAATTTTGAGTGATAACAATCAAGTACTATAAATACTTACGTGTAATCAACCATAAAATTTGAACAATCAGCACTCTGGTGCTATACTGACTTAACTCTCAAGTATACAAATTAAATTAAACTAAACTACATCTTAAATCTAAACTACTATGACTACAATAGTAAGATGCACAATATAGCACTTATTAATCTAAATCAAAAGCTAATGTAATACAGAATCTGATATTACAAAACACCAATAACATGCAATTTAATAATGGTGCGCATCAAGCATACAAAAATAACAACACACACAGTTTAATGCTTAAATATATATAACTTCACACTTATCAAGACGAGTCAGTTGAGATGGTTTCAGGTCAGAATAATTCATAGAATATTGGCTACAAATAAACTGTTAAATATCATTAAAATTAAGAATTCTCCTTTATGCAATGTATGTAATACAGAATCATAGACTATCGTTCACTTATTTGTCCTTTGTAATCCAGTTAGAGCTTTGTGGATGGAATTGGAAAACTGGATTCGTTTAAACACAAATTTAAATATTTTCTTATCATCATCCAATATAATATTTGGAGTTCATAAATATAATTGTAATACAATAAACTTAATTATTATTCTCCTTAAATATTTCATATATATAAAATCAAGACAAAGTGCCAATATGACTTCTGTGGTTTTAAAACATATTTGTTGAATTACTATGAGACTGAAAGGTACATGTATCTTTAGAAAAGGAGGTGAAGATGAATTTAATAAGCGATGGCACACTTGGAAAAACTTGTTTGTAGCCTAAACTCTATTATCATTATTATTATACAATTTGCTCATACTTTAACTATTGTGAACGTAATATCTAATTATCATCATTGCATATATCCAACAATATACTTACCGGTATATGTATATATGTGTATATGTATGTGTGTATGTATATGTATATATATACTTCATTACATTGCTAGTACTACTTGTCAATTGAATACACTTATATTTCATATGTTGTATAAACAATACATTTCAGTATATGATATATTTGTATAATATATATATGTGTGTGTGTGTGTGTGTTTTTATGTGTATGTTTATGTGTGTATGTACATGCATATATATATATATATATGTACATGCATATATATATATATATACTTCATTGCATTACTAGCACTACTTGACAATTGAATACACTTATATTTCATGTATTGCGTAAACAATATACATTTCAGTATAAGATACCTTTTTCCTCCCCTTTTAATAATATATTGTTATATTTGAAAGAAAATATCTATGATTCAGTACACTATCTTCAGAATACTTATACATTCAAAATATATGGTTCAGTTACACCATGAACTAAAGTATGTAGAATTGAATAAGATGAGAAATGGATGAGAGAGAAAATCTCTGAGTGAAAGATGTGTATTGTCTTGTCGTTTATGTTTTATTGTTATATGTTTATTATATGTTTGTCCTACATATATATTAATAATAAAAAAAAAAAGAAAAAGACGAGTCATTTCTGTTGCTACTCTATCTTCTTCTGTTGTTGACACTCGAACAACAAACTGTAACCTACCTGATACCCTATATCATTACATCAGTGACTGACAGACATATACTATCATATTGACAGATGTATGTATGAAACTGACGACATGACATCTGATCTAAAATAACACTGACTTTCAAAGTACTAAATTTTAAAAACTTCACAAATTTTCAACTATCTATCTATCTATCTATCTATCTATCTATCTATCTATCTATCTATCTATCTATATATATATATATATATATATATATATATATATATATATATATATATATATATATATATATATATATATATAATATATATATATATATATATATATATATATATATATATATATATATATATTTAAAATAACTTGCATACAAAGTCACTAGCACACAATATACAGATATAATAATTTAATAATCGTTAAGTAATTTTAACCGAAAGGCCATTTATACCATCGCCTAATAAGGTAGAAACAACACAACAGTCACTGCCTGGCAGGTCTGCTTAGAAATGTTAATCAATGTGTGTTCAGGTATTATGAGAATATGGCAATACTACTAAATTAGTTGCTAAATTTTCTCTCATATCAATCACAACTCACAATCATCATGTACACAAACATAGCAATGATAATGAAAATGTCATTGTGAACAAAAGAAAACACTATAAAAGATAAAGTCTTACAAAACTTGCATATGTAGTTATTGTGCTAGCCAGATTTTTCTTTTACAAACTAAAGTACACCATGGTATGTAATGTTTCTTTAATTATGCACACTGGGTGTTAGAAACGCGTTAAATACCTTGTCTGCGATTTGCAACCGACAAAACGTTTTGCATTTTTTTCACCAGAAAAGTCAGTCCTCCTGATTTGAGTAGCAGAATAAACCCAAAACGGTTTCCGGTCCAGAGCAATTACTTAAATTCGGAATCAATTTCTTCCAGTTTAAGAAAAATTCCTTCACGAATCGCTGAAGTAGCTAATGTCCCTATGTGGGCTGTAAATGTAATAGTATTCTATTCCTACATGATATTAAAGCATGAACACAATAAGAGTTCGGTTTCATTGGTTTTTAAAGATTTAATTCTGTAAATAATCCACAAAATAGGACTACATAATGTAGAATGATAATTTCATAAAATATAACTCACAGGCCCTGTCTAATGGAACGAGGTCCAGCACAACCGAAAAAAATTGTCTCCACATCGTGTATATATAGATATGATAATATGATAGTTACATCTGTGTCCAGTTAAAAATAAAATCTAGTAAGTATCGATCTCAATGAAATAAAGCGTCCGCAATATATACAAACTTCGATCTCAACTTAAAACAAGGAAATACCAAAGACTTGGCGGTAAAAGTATAAACTAATTAAATATAAACAACCTGCTTATGACCTTGCTGACCGCTATGACGTCATCCAGGTAAATATATGTACATAGATAATTACTCTTCACTCTCTTTGCAATTATGTATAAATAAACAGAAAGCGTAATTAATTAAATTAATCAATAAAAACAAAGCAAACAAATCAATGATGTTGTATTGATTCAATGGACTCTGCCTATCATAATAGCAGCTGTTCTCCATTATTTTGATATTCTGCCTTGGGGTTAACGAGTGATTATGTGATTGTTCCTTTGATTGTGATTAGAACATAATTATATATATATATATATATATATATATATATATATATATATATATATATATATATATATATATATATATATATATATATATATATATATATATATATATATATATATATAATATATATATATATATATATATATATATATATATATATATATATAATTATAGCGATTGCCAGTGATTTGAAGAATTAAAACATCGGTGACAACTAGAGCTAATTTTTTCTTTTCTTTTTTATGTAAAAATAGTTTAATTACATGAATATGTGATTTGTTTTAAGCACCACATCATTTCTTAGTTGATTATTATTTTACATTTTCATATTGCTTGTAGGAAACTCCTCCGCTTTTGGCTTTTAACATGCACACACTTATTACCTGAATTACTGCAACTCCACTTTAACCCTTTTCATTAAAAAAATATGCTGTCAGGGTGGGGTGGGATGGGGGGGCATTCATGGCGTAAAAAAACACACACATCTAGTTTTCAGTAAAACGAGCTCTTTTATGGTTTTCAAACTTATTTTGGTCCCGGTTTCTTCCAGCTAGAACAATGTGAATGTTCCTTGCTCGTAAATAGTATAAGTAAGTGTACTGAAGGAGGACTAGCATCGAAAAGTATCCTTTGTCGCTTTAATGGAAGTTGAAAATGTAATGAGATGAAATGAAAAGAAAATGTCCATTTGTAGACTGAGTCAATTTGGACGCGGTGAATTTACAGTCGATTTTCATGCAATTTTTACAATAATTCAATTTTCACAACTGCATTTCATACGTATCTACCTACTTCAAGTCATGTTATCACCCTTTGGTAAAGCCAACAAAAATCACAAAGATTTCAAAAAATAACAATTTACTTACAAGGTAACATAGAATAATAAAATTACAGATAATGATTACAACCACAAAGTCCAATAAGATGTACGTAGGTAGCAATTCAGGAACGCTGAAGTCTGTATTACATCCACTGTTTATAATATGAATAATGTGTCCAGTGTATAATTCCAAAGCTCGATAAATCCAATTCAAACAGTCGGTAAACACGATTCATCCCCAGTATATACGTAAACAAGTAATGTGATGAAGTGCTCCCGAAATGCCAAAGTCCATGCCTTATTTACATTTTCATAGTTTCTAGATATTTCTAGTTTCTACAATATTCAAATGATTTCCAATATAGAAACATCTAAATTCATAAGAACTTGCAAGAACATTCGCATATCATTATGACAAATGATCCATCAAACATGTATCATGTATCTATCTTTGTGCCAAAATACTGTAGGCAGTTAAGTAATGGTTCCAGATATACTTGGATTGACGTTTAAAATTTTGGTCATACAAATTTATTATCATTAGCCAAAATGGATAACTGTTACCCTATGAGAAGAAAATCATTCAAAATTACACACAGAAAGGCATACCATTCGATATATCAGTGGATTGCTATGTATTCCAAATATTTATCATTAGTAGATATTTGAAACGGTCTGCTAGCCTTAATACCGTAGAAAATAAACCAAAACCGACTTCACCTCGTGAACTCGTTACCACTTCCCCGTTACCAAGTCGTAATATTTGAGTTTTCAAACGTTGTGCCGTGTGGGTTTTCAATCTTGCGAGGATATCCCCATACAGTAAATAAACAACTACATTAACAGAAATATGGAAAAAGAAAACCATATATACAAAGAACTAGTCTAAAAATACGATGATATCTGACGTCAGCTACATTTTGCGTGTTTGCTGTTCGCTGTCTCAAGGTAAAAAAAACAATTTTTGAAAGTTTGTTCTTTTTAACAATACATACTTAAATGCAACAAGTGTGCAGGATGTTATTGGGGGGGTGGGGGGGGGGGGGGGTTGCAGAATTTGTCATTTTGAGAAGAGATTTCAGAAGAGAAGCATGTCAAAATCCGACTCTCTCTCATAGTAAAAGTTTACAATAGGGTTGAACAAGGACTTATAAACAAAAGCCATACCGAAAATTTCTTTCTTATTTCTACTATTTTCCTTACAGCAATCTAAAAGGTACATCTCAGTTAATAGATCAGATATCAGCTACATTTTGATATCCATTTTGATGTCACCATTGCCATTGCCGAGGAAATGGGGTACGTTTCAATAGGGCCGCACTTCAGCCGTACCGAAAATTTGATGGATATTTGCCAGCTTATTTCTACGAATTTCCACTAAAACGATCTAACATTTATATCAGAGTTAATAGATCAGGATATCAGATAAAGAGTGGTACCCATTGCCGAGAAAATGGGAAAGGTTTTTGAAAGGGTCTGACATTTCCTCCTGGACTTTCCGTCATACGAAAAGTGTGCTAGAGGGTGCTTTATTAGATGTTTGCCAGCTTATTTCTTCTAAACTATTGCAACAATAGACACATTGTGGATGGTTATGTTTAACAATGCAACGGACTGATTACTGTTGAAATGTGTGTACTCCATAGGCATCGCCATTCACTTTGGTTTACGTCTCGCTCAAATCTCGTGAAACGCGAGAGTTCGTAATAGTATTCACTAAGAGATACAGAGTTGCCTATCCTCCTTGTTTATAAGTCCTTTATAAAAGTTAATACGATTTAAAATCTGTAAACAATGTTCAATCTTTTATTAACAACGTTAGTCATGTTTAGTAGAAAGTGAACTTGTGAGGCAGACTGACATTCATATATATTTTTTATAAAATATTTTCATAAAATATGGTTTAAATATCAATAAAGTAAATAAGAAAATAATTCAATCATTATTCATAAACACGCACTCTTTCCGTATATGGTAAAACATTTGTAAGTGACCCATTTAGGTGTGGAAGTAGTTCGGCATGTCGTAAAAATTATTTTGTATGAGTTGGTGTGTGTATATGAATTGAAAGTTTGTAGTTATGTTATATTATATTCATGTACTGTATAGCTCCATTGTGACTTCTGCCACATAACTGAGCCAGTAACTCCTCTTTTTTCTTATGATATCCAGATATATTTGAACAATTGGTAATTATATATTTACATTTATTGAATCATTATGCATGGAAGTTATGATAAACTAAAAACAATTACACATAGTCGAGATATCAAATTACAAGAGGACAAAGAATCGTTGCAACAAAACGAAAACGACTTCGCCGTTCTGATATTTAATGGGACATGCCGGAAAAATAAGAACTTTATCTTTCACCTCATGAGAAGTAGCATAGCACAACATAAATATAGACATGCTTTTTGAATAGGCCTTTATATTAGGATAAATTTTAAAGCAGTATTTCATCTCTACGTGAGTATTCTAAATTTAATTTTGCGGACTGAATCTCACTAGCTCACTTATATTGTGTAATGTGAAGTCATACTTTTGCACTTTGTTTTTTATCATTAGTCTTTTATTTGGAGAAATGGATTATGTATAAAAAGTATAATAATAAAAACAAATAGAAAAACCAAGTGGTCAAATACTTGTGGACATTTTTAGGGTAAGAATATAAGTTTCAGTGATCCGCATTTCACTTTGTAAACGGTAAAAGAGTTGAGTACATTACAACATGACATTCATTTACAAATGTAGGGAAGTAAAAACAAAAACAAAAAAACAGAAACTGTGTTTTGTTCATAACTTTCACTTAGATAGATTGTTCTTAGGTGTATGTATAGATGATTAGTGGATGCAGGATATTTTAATTAATCAATACAAAGGAAGAAAGGAAAGCTACTGACTCACCGTATGACAGAAGTCACCACCATTTAGTATGTCGAGATATGGGTATATGTGCCTATTTCCATATTCATATTCTAGGGGATTTTGGTCGTTATATCTCACTATAAAATGAATTGTGCACGTAGAATCTTTATTTCATTTACACGACAGAACTTTTGTCCAATTTCACTTTGTATGCGATATATATAATGACATTGGGAAATTAAAACTGATACCAATTCTGATGTCACCAAAATTAGAACCAGTAGCAACTAGCAAATGAGTTCTTCCTATTTTACAATGTTGTACATGAAATATAAAGAGTGTGGGAATGATTGATCATGACGTATTTCCTCATGTCAAACCCACTCAATTGCTCATGCGGCCTTTTTACTTTACTTTGAAACATTTCCTTTGCACCATGAAGTCCTTCGCGTCCTTTTCCGCATCACTGAACGTATCTCCGCATTCTTTCAAAATTAAGTGTTAGTGAATTTTACTAAGGAAACTGTGTATATCACTTAATGATTATCCAATTTAATTAAATTCGTTGCAGCATATTGTTCTTTTTTTCTGAAATATATTTGGCAATTATAAATCAAACGTTATTCTATTGATAATACATCACGTGTTGTGTGTCATTATTGATTTATCGGTGTTGCATACGTTTTTTTTTTCGTTTTATAATAAAACTCATATTAGATTCTTACCTGTCATAGTCTTTGTATCTTAAAACAAACTGTCGATTTAAATTCCGTTTATATATAATGTTACGATGCTGGTGAAAATTATATGAAATATGTACACCATTATATGCAAATGAAAAGCAATGAGAGTGTGAATTGAATATCAATGTTATAAATGGTGTTGAAACCTATGTATTTCAAATGTATGTATTCATTTATCTACACCCCCAAAAGCGAAAATACTTATTTATAACGGTAAAATGTATATATCCTAGCACACCCACTGACCGAAAATATTACAAATGTCTAAAAACTAATGTATCTCAATTAATTATTTATCTTCACCCTCTGAGAGAAAATACTTATATATAAAAGAGTTAAGTGTAGATTTATTCCAAACACACACTCACCAAAAGAACATGTTTTGCTTTTTAAAGCTTGAGAAGATCCTAAGCAATGAGTGACACGGGGTCCGTATATTGCGCAGACATATTCTTTGCTTCCATTTTCAACTGGAATGGTTTGATCTAATTTACTAAGCCTGACACCATTAACCTGCAATATGAGCGGATTCATGTAAGTGCTCTACCATATAAGAATTAGACTGAAGCTGACATATGCATGGTCACCAACTTTGATATCATTTTTAGTTTCAAATGGAAATTCGATAACAAATTATAGAGGATAAAAGGGAGCTCTTTCATCTTTAGTTTCGGTGGCAACCGATGCTAAATTTACAATGAAAAATAACAGAAGGATCAGGAATAGTTTTGAAAAATCTATTTTATCATATTCATACCATGGAAATGCAGATAAATGTAATAAGTGTAGAGTTAAGTAGTCTAAAAATAATTATGGATTCACAAAATTTTGTAAAATAATAGCATATTGAAATTTATTTACCGGAATTTCAAGTAAAAAAGGGGATACTATCTGCGATTTTGATAAGAGAGATATAAGAAATCGAGGACTGCCTGTTATTGATATAAAAACCCCCATTAAACCCACTATTATTGAAGGATATTGAAAGACAATATTAGTTCAAGTACTTCTTGTATCTATGAAAACATTTCTGTATACATAATTGAAAATCACTCAAAATGTTTTTCCCATAAACAGTTAAATAGGTATTCAAATTTACACAGTATATCGACTGTTAATTAAAGAAAAAATAGGAGTTACTGATTCAGTTATGTGGCAGAAGTCACCATAGAGCTATACACTACATGAATATAAATAATATACCATCATATATACTAAGAACAAAAATTAATACTATTGATACGGTGATGAAGAATTAAAAGATATTTCTCAAAATTGTGGATCTGCAGAATGTTGAGGTTTAAAATGTAATATTAGGTATAACAACCAATTGATACCCTCATACTGGTGTCTTTAGTGTGAATTTATTTCTTTATATATGCACAACCACTGTAATTGCCCGAGATAAAGTTTTCAAGACCTATGTATTTTATTTCTGTATAAAATACATTGATCCGTGACGTCATAATGTCCCACATTTGAAATCGCGGATGAATATATATGTCAACCAGATCTATTTTTGTCCTGATTTATACTCTCTCTCTCTCTCTCTCTCTCTCTCTCTCTCCTTGATATCGTACTTATCACAGGCATGCATACATATTTGTGAAATATAAGTAATTTTTTACACAGAAAAAAAACTTTTCATTTTGATTGAGAATAAAGAGTACAAATCGTGTGTTCTCTGTTAATAAATTTCACAAGAAGATAAAAATCGTCTGCATCTTCCTTACAATCATGGGTGCTTCGTCGTTCTTTAACATCGGAGAAACATATCAAAATTTTGGGCTTGATCTGCTAGAATTTGAGAATGACGAAAACGGTGACGAGATTTTGTTGTCAATATTTGGGACTGACACCACTAATGAGGTTGAAACCTCCCAAAATAACACTATAGATATAGATTTAGATTCTGCATCAGAGGCAGTGCCTGCACCACAGCCAGGACCAGTGCCAGCACTACAGTCAGGGGCATCATCTTGTGCTGCATCTAGTACTGGTAGATTTCCCATTGTGACTCAGAATGAAATACTTCAGTATTATGACTCAACACAGGCAAAGGCTACAAAGGACAACACCAAATGGGGAGTTAAAATAATCCACGATGATGGTCATATCAATAATCAATTTTTCAACTAAAAGAAATCAACCTAGTTATGTTTTACACCCCCCCCCCTCTTGAAAAAAAACAATGTTAGTATCAAACTTGTATATAAATATAGTACAATTCATTGTCCAAATCATATATAAATATAGTACAATTCATTGTCCAAATCAGGGCCCTTGAACATCACACACAATATATATATAATATCTTGTGCAATATAAGACATGAATACTACAATACTGATACATAGATTTACATCTATAGACTGCTAACACAAAGGGATTATTAGGCACTGTCCAAGGGACATGATGTACTGAAAGCTATAAGACCAGAGAGAATACTTATGTACATGTATATGTTTCTTTCAATGCAATTGTGATTGTGAAAATACAAAGAAGGACATCCAACAAGACTTGTCGATGACAACATAGCTCGCCATTAGTGCACTGTCAGAGGGAAAGCATTTTCAAGTTCATAGGCAAAAGTCAAAATTTAACAAGATGAAAGCTCTGGTGATAATGAATCTACATATGATTATGAAATTCCTATCTCTACTTTCTGAAATGAAAAACCTAGGGTGAAGCTTTTGAAAGGCCAAGGTCAAATGGACAAACTCATGGCATCAAATGACAGCTATTGATATACAGGACCTATATGTGAAGTATCAAAACCCTACTCCTATTGAATCAAAAGATAGAGCCCATGTTACTATTAGCAATTTTTGAAAAGTATATCAAAGTTCAAGGTCAAATGTCATGGTATCAAATGAAAAGTCTTGAAATGGGGGACTTGGGTGTGAAGCCTTAACAATATTGGTTCAGAATATATAACCCAGGTTAAAGTTTTTGAAAGGTAGGTCAAAGTCTAAGGTCACAAGACCAACAGTCAAAGTAAACAAAAATATTTTTAAAAATCTTATGACCTAAATCTTAAATTTCAGAGTGGAGTATACAAACGTCAGGGCAGATGATAGATTTTGAGTCCATAACAACTGATGTACTGGCTGAGCTACTGACAAGGTTTTACTGTTCTGCAAAACCACAGAAAGGGGAGGAAAATTATCATAAGAATACCCTAAAGTCAATCAGAGGTGCCATTAACCGTCACTTGCAGGATTTAGGAAGAAATATAAATATTGTTAATGATACCGAGTTCAAAGCAGCAAACCGTGTTTTAATGGCTTATTGAAAGAGAGAGTTAAGATGGGTGATTCTAGGCCAATGCAACATAGGAAAATCGCCAATGATGACGATATGGTAGTCCTGAGAGAATATTTTTCAGCTGTTGAGACCAATCCAGTTATACTCCGTCAATTCGTCTGGTTTTCCATAGCCTTCTACTTCGTCACCCGAGACCCATTATCAGCTTACTCCTTCGTCATTTGCATTCCATAATGACGGATGTGGTGAGTATGTTGTTCTGGTACAAGAAACTGCCCAGAAAAATCACCAAGGGGGGCTGAGGGATAAAGAAGAGAATGTTGGGAAATCCATGTATACAACCAACGGGATCCTTTGCCCTGTAAAATGTCTGAAACTTCTGATCCAAAAAAAAAAAAAACCCAGATTCTAACGCGCATTATATCTAATAAATGCATCAGCCATTGTACTTTATTCCTGCATGAAAACACAAAATAAGACACTTATTCTATATTTATGAAAATGTTTATTTATTTACAAATTTTCCATGCTACAGAAAAATGTTTTGACAAAATACTTAATCAAAAGATATAACTCCTTATGTATATAACATATTTAAAAGAACAAAATTACATTTAATTAGAATCTATCCACGAAAGTGAAAAATTATTCAGAATAGATTTATTTCATTACCAGATGATATAAAATGTAAGATATCATGAATAGCTCATGGCATATGGATCAAAAGGTGAATGAAAGCCATTATCATTTCGTGTCTGAATTTGAAATGCATAAATGTATAAAATTTTAAGTTTATCGTTAAGAACTTAGTCAAAGTCTCTATGTGAAAAATCAAGGACCTAATGTCATTAGTAATAGATAGCACCAATCATAAACACCCTCTGTCTTATATGAAAACAGCAGTTACAAAGTATGCCTTTAGGGATTCCCTTACTATACAACTCACCTTGATCTACTCTGACCATGACAAAGACTAGGGAAATTAACTTTCTCAAAATTTATCTTGGTGAACAAATTAATTCTATCAAATTGTGAATTATTTGTGAATATTACAGCAAATCAACCATTTTTATAAATTTCAAAATTCTTACAGTCCAACTAAAATGCACTCCATACATGTTCAAAGAGTGTTGTCCGCATCTTACTTGGTTAAGTTCACACACCACATCGAAGGATGGCAAATAATCTGAAGATAAAAGCATAGTTTTAAGTGAAATTTCATATAAGATTTACATGACAAGCAGTATAAATCATAGGTCATGCCCTACAATAACGCAAACGAATGCGATAGTTACAACTAAATACGGAATTTAATTGGATTGTTAAAAATTACTGTAAATAAGATTTTTATGCAGAATCGATTTTTGCCGTCGTTTAGTTATGAATATTATTACTAACAAAAGTCACTTCTCATCGTTAATATAAAATGCATAGCTACAGTGCTGAATTATATTTGTTTCAAATGGCATTTATGGCGGGTGTGGCTAGCCAAAAAGGAGACACTCACTTCCATGCACCTGGTCTCACCTCTGAATTTCAGGGGTCGGTGAATGACACTGTGGTACATTGTCGTTAGTGCTATAGCCATGTGGCACCAGTTAATTTCGTATTTTACTTATTTTGCTGGGGATGCGGTTCGTTTGATACATATTATAATCAATATAATAAGTAATGACCTTTAATGGCAGCATTGTTCAGTAACCTCTACCTTTTCTTCCAAAGTCAACAAATAGTTAATGAATGAACTCTAACCTAAAGGAAATATGTATTAACTTTGTCGTATTCGAGATCTTGCCTTATTTATTATAGATTTTTATTCATTTCTGATGTTGGAGGCTACATCTATAAACTACAGATGGGTGCAGTCCTACCACAACATACACGTTAACGCAAAAAGCGTACCAGGACTGCACGACCGGCCGCGCGTGCTCACTTTGCTATAACGCGGGAGGAAATACGCGTTCAAGCGATTTATTTCTGCGTCCGCTCGGTCCAGTCGCACGTTCACATACCTACATTTATAATTCTTTCTATGCAGATGTACGGATGGAGGAAATCAAATCAAATCACTGAGAATGTCGCCAGATATATACGTGAATGAATTTAAGATTTAAAATGATACCTAGTATTAAGGGTTTCTTCTGTAATATCACAAAGAAACTTACTGTGTAGACATGCAATACGGTATTTATGAATAAAATTTCTTCAGCTTATACTATAAAGGAATTTGTTTATTACCTTTAAACGTTTATTTATTTCTAATTAATTGTTCATCATTTATTTCTTATTGATTTATGCATTTCTAATTAATTATATATGTATTTAATTCTTATCTATTTATTATTATTATCATTATTATTACTATTATTGTTTTAATTTTGGTAATTTGGCTATTTTTATTATCTATGAATAACATAATCATCATTCTTATTTTCATTAATTTTATTATTATTATCATTGTTATTGTAATAATCATTGTTGTTGATGCTGTTTTTGTTGTTGTTGTTGTTGTTGTAAGATAAGAATGTTCAGAAATTGCATCCAATATTTCCAAACTTCATCCCCTAATACGTAAGGGTTTTATTTCATTCTAGATATTTTATCTACACATTTATATGTTCTTATATTTAAATATACAATGCATATACTGATCCTGCTTCAAATCCTTCTATACGTACATGTTAATATAAGTTTTAAATTTTAAACAAGCTAACGTGGCTGTCAAGCACGTTCACACGGCAGTCAGGTGCATTAACGCGGACTCGAAATTAAATTAATGAATGAACTCTAACCTAAAGGAAATATGTATTAACTTTGTCGTATTCGAGATCTTGCCTTATTTTTTATAGATTTTTATTCATTTCTGATGTTGGAGGCTACATCTATAAACTACAGATGGGTGCAGTCCTACCACAACATACACGTTAACGCAAAAAGCGTACCAGGACTGCACGACCGGCCGCGCCGTGCTCACTTTGCTATAACGCGGGAGGAAATACGCGTTCAAGCGATTTATTTCTGCGTCCGCTCGGTCCAGTCGCACGTTCACATACCTACATTTATAATTCTTTCTATGCAGATGTACGGATGGAGGAAATCAAATCTAATCACTGAGAATGTCGCCAGATATATACGTGAATGAATTTAAGATTTAAAATGATACCTTGTATTAAGGGTTTTTTCTGTAATATCACAAAGAAACTTACTGTGTAGACATGCAATACGGTATTTATGAATAAAATTTCTTCAGCTTATACTATAAAGTAATTTGTTTATTACCTTTAAACGTTTATTTATTTCTAATTAATTGTTCATCATTTATTTCTTATTGATTAATGCATTTCTAATTAATTATATATGTATTTAATTCTTATCTATTTATTATTATTATCATTATTATTATTATTACTATTATTGTTTTAATTTGGTAATTTGGCTATTTTTATTATCTATGAATAACATAATCATCATTATTATTTTCATTAATTTTATTATTATTATCATTGTTATTGTAATAATCATTGTTGTTGATGTTGTTTTTGTTGTTGTTGTTGTTTTTGTAAGATAAGAATGTTCAGAAATTGCATCCAATATTTCCAAAATTCATCCCCTAATACGTAAGGGTTTTATTTCATTCTAGATATTTTATCTACACATTTATATGTTCTTATATTTAAATATACAATGCATATACTGATCCTGCTTCAAATCCTTCTATACGTACATGTTAATATAAGTTTTAAATTTTAAACAAGCTAACGTGGCTGTCAAGCACGTTCACACGGCAGTCAGGTGCGTTAACGCGGACTCGAAATTAAATTCACGTGGGAATCTGTGTTATCGCAAACGCGTGTGCTCAGCAGTCTTGAGCGCACGAGGAAATTAAATTTCACGTTAACTCGACGTATACATAATGTTATATTAGGACTGCACCTCACTATGAATATTAATTTCATGAAGATTTTATATGAAACGGAGCATACCGTTTCAAACTATGTCATAGACTGTATTACTTTGACCGTGAAATAAGCTTTAGCTCATATAATATCTATATTAACGGTAATCTGTTAGCACACTTCAAGGTAAAATTTGTGACAAATGTTCTATTAAATCGAGCAATATCATCCATTAATTTGCATGAACCAAATGTGAAAATTTGACCCATTACACCATAATCTGTCTTGATTTATTCTCACATAATATTCATGAAATAGGGAGTTGTAGAATGTGTGTGTGATTGTGTGTTTTCATGTTGGGTTTTCCTCATGATTTATTAAACTGAATAATAAATATTTGAACATATATACGTTATAATTTTGTGTACTACGTGCGCATTTCGACAATGTATGTCTCGTAAGTGATTATAGAAAAATATTAAGCACGGTTTCTTTAAATGATGTCAAAATATGGTTTTATTCTTGGGTGGAAAATTTGTCTCGCATATGCAAAGGGGCAGTCTCAGCCATGATTAGTTTCAATCTGACGACCGGATTAGATTATGGATAGAATCTTATTATTTAGGTCAAGGTTACACTTGGACATAGTTTAAAAACTGTCAACACTTAAGTTCTGTGATATCTCAAATGGCATTGTCACCGAGGATTCATATTTCAAATACAGATAAAGATTAGTATACAAACCCTCTGAGGACTTACAGTAGGGTCACAAATATTCACAAAAATTCAAACTCTTCGATCACTATAGTCTGAAGAGACTCCGTCAGAGGGAATCATGGTTCTCACATACTGATAACAGGAAAATATTTTCACATATTGAGGGCAAATGTAAAATCTATTCGAAAGGTGTTTTGAAATTGCTGCCACGATGTCCTAAATTACTTTGTCATTTTCCAGTTTATCATAATTTGTAGTCATTCGATTAGAAGTCATTTGTGATATGCTATGCAAATTAACTTATAAATACTATAAGATTTGTGATGACATGTCTATTGTCTCTATTACAATTTGTATCACAAACTAACTGACTTAAAGAGCATTGGTATTTTTAATTTATTTTTATGTAGATTAACTTATTTTGTGGTATCATTTGAATAATTATTTTACAAGAGTACTGTGTTTATAGGATAGTGAAGTCATAAATGCATATTTTCAAGTCAAGGGAAAAAGAGGAACCACAGATTATACAATAAATATACTCTGACAGTTACAGTGAGGACCAACATTTTTGTTTTCTTATTTATTTACTAATATCGATAAATCAGTTACTGTTATTATCATAATAGTCTACGCTGCATCAAGAGAAGTTCAAAAGGCGCCATGCATTACTTCAAAAAGCGCTGAGAATACTAAGGTTTATCGCTATTGAATATGAAGCTAAAGGGCACAAGTCTTATGCACAATGTCAAATTTATATGGTATTTGTATTGTCTTGTCATAATGAATTTACGGTTGTTAAGTATTAAAATGAAATATGAAATGCATATTGATTTATTGGCAATGTTGTTGATGAATTTTAAAATAATATCAGAAGAATACATGTATGTTTGGAATTTAAGGCCTATATTAATGAAATGTTAACTCTTAAGGGTCTCAACCCCTTTCGGAAAAGGATGCTCTAATTTCATAAAACTTACCAAATACTGTAAGGGTTGCTGTATTCATCGCTTTTGGATTACTTATATAGTACACAACACAAGAATAATTTCCTGCATCGCTCATTGAAAGTTGTGTGAGAGAGATTCCACCATTGCCATTATGAGTTACACGACCAGCGTATGCAGGATCCACTATGATATTACCACTTGACTGTTGAAAATCTAGTATTTTCTGAGTACCATACATCCAGCTAACAATATTTGCATCAGCAACATTGTCATACACCCAGTTGAAAATGATGGAACTCGATGAACACCCTACTGCATTACCTGGTGTTGATGTAAACCCACCGTCTTAAATAGTAAAAAATGAATTAAACAAAATGCAGTTTTTGTTGTGTTTTGAAAAGTTCTGTAGCAATCCAGCTAACAATATTTGCATCAGCAACATTGTCATACAACCAGTTGAACATGATGGAACTCGATGAACACCCTACTGCATTACCTGGTGTTGATGTAAACCCACCGTCTTAAATAGTAAAAAATGAATTAAACAAAATGCAGTTTTTGTTGTGTTTTGAAAAGTTCTGTAGCAATTTAAGCAGAAATTTTCTACATGCTACACATATACAAGTGAAATAAAGAAGACATATGACAGTTGTATGACAATAATCACCAAGGACATGCACACAAAACATGATGATAGTAAAATATACACGGAAAAACATTACTCGATTGTGTTGCAGTTACGATACCGACTTAGGACGGGCAATTAAAGTAACGAATGTCACTCACTTGGTGTGGTTAATCGGTTTATGGGCGCCCACTTTTCCAATAATCGCAAAACCTACATGCATCATATATGCTCACCAAGTGGAATGAAAAAGTCTCATCCATGTGACAATCAATAATAATTTGATGTCGACTTTAATGGATTGGTAGAGGAATCCCAAGGAAATCATAATCTTGCTGGACTTTTTTAAACTAAAAATTACACACCTTATGTAAGATAAATGAGTCGACATAAATCTATCATTTCAATTTCAGCTTTGACATAACATAACATTATCTGTTACTCAATATTGTATTTATTTATTCCAGATATGATCCGATAGTCCTGTTCCGCGTTGATACATCGGACTATTTCTTTATCTGTATAAAGTTTTGGTTTATTAAGTACTCTGCTGGCTGTGATGTTCTTGGCATTACACATGTAAATCCACGTTTTTCTACCCATGTATCATGAGATTCAATTATTCAAGTATTTTATACCTTTGAATATGATTAACAGTTCACTTGTTATAGGTACAGTCTTCACACAAAATAACATTTTAGTAATAGATTCAAATTGAAGAATAAATGAATTCAATCTTTTAAGAACTTGAGTTCTTTGACTGTCATAATTTGTCGCATTTATATTAACAAATCATGTATTATTGTCATCATGTTTGATATTCATTAACAGTTTGGTATTCAGTAACCGTTATAGAAAGGAATGGAAAAAATCTGACTAAATTGTATGAGAAGAGATGCTGGGAACATGAAGAGCATATAAGATTAAGTACATAAAAGGACTTATTACATATTTTGAAAATTATACCAATAGTTTATATAGAAAGTTTCCGGGCTGATATAGAGCCATAAATGCCCGCAAACTTCATATCAATCCGGGGACTATTTCCAGCTATGTGACGTCATACTTATTTTTGACGTCATACCGTACGCAAACAAACATGGCGGACAGTACTATTAACAAAAATACTTCGATTTATAGAATTTAATGTAGATGGACGGTTAAATATGTAGTAAAAAGTTATTGACTGAATACGACGAAATATGACCGCCCTCGGTCTTTGAGCGCTTTACCGCTCAAAGACCTCGGGCGGTCATATTTTGTCGTATTCAGTCAATAACCTATAAATAATACAATCAATAGTTACTAAGTCATTTGATGTTGAAGTAACAATCGCCACCGAATTCGTTTAATATATTGGTTTTCGACCCCATCTTAAACACAAAGAAATACAACATTCACATATATTTGAAATATATAGATAATTTTCCATATTGACGACAAAGATCTACACCTTATTTTACTTCAAGGTCACAGAAATAAAAATACGATTATTATTATGGAATAAGCATAAACAGATTAAGTAATATCAACGAGATAAGGTTTCTGATCTGTAGAACTCCAAACTAACAATCAGAGGAATAAGTGTAGGACATGTCATCTATTGACCAACTAGGAAGTACGTCATATAGTCCTTACCGCTAGTTCAAAGTGATAAAAATGCGTTGTTTGCAATTTTCACATCAATAATTTATCGAGAAATATATTTAACATGTAAATCAAAATCATACCATTAGAATAATCGTTCCCTAGCGGAGAACTTTAATTTCAACAGTACACACACATCCTCATACGCACACCCTCACACATACACACACAAATCACCCAACCCTCTTTCAGGAATCCTTTATTATCTCAAAAAGAGTTCAGATTCCTACCCATAAACTATATATTTATTTTTGCAGTCCTCATGAAAAGAGAAGTATATAGTATATTCCGAGGGTTCCTATGGTCATATCGTCTCCCCATTCACATATTTTCATGCACTAACCGTTATCAATAGTCGGGCATAAAGCGTTACCCTGTTCCGTCTTTCCAATATTCCTTCATCGTTCCGTTTCCAAGCTCTATTTCTGCATATTGGAACGAAATTTTATATACTGGGTCTGATACGTTACGATATAACCTGGTATGGTTACGGTTAAATGATTTAAAGGTTGTCATTAATTTATGAAATGAATCCTATATTTTTTTTGGTTGATTGAGGTATCAACCGAAAATTTGGACGGAAAACTGCATCAGTTTGCGAAGCGCATTGATGCAAAAGTTTTCCGTCCTAATTTTAGGTTGATACCTCAATCAACCAAATAAATATAGGATTCATTTCTTGTCATTTTATTTAGCTTATATTTAATAGATATAAGTGTCCAATTAACATAATTTATTACGGCACTACATACAAGTGACTTGATCGCGTAGTAATACAGTGACAAGGTAAACAACATTTTGAAGTCAATGGCGGCGAACATGAAATTTTATCCTAGTGTCCATTGATAAGATTAGAAGTGAAATAGAACGAACGATTATCATTAACACGAATTAATGAAACATACATATGATGATGATAATCTGTTGCCCAAGGTATTTATATTTCAAATGCTTTTAGTATTATTAGAAATGCAATGCATGTTGACTGGTGCACGTGCGTTTCACAAGGTGGAAAGAGTCAGTAGGTCCAGAGACTTGGATCGGAGGCAGCAGCTGCTCTGGTGCCCGTTCTATTTGCCTAGTAAGGCATGATACTGTAGAATTTACAATTCTCAGCGTCCATTGCGATCGGCTAGTAGCAGAGAAGTTCTGTTTTTTGTAACATGTATATTTGATTTGTAATCAGCACTGTACTGAAGACTAGTTGATAGACCTAGTTATATCTACTTTTTGAATAATAGTAGGAAAATATATCTTATATTTAACAGTTTCTGAAGTGAAGTGCGATTTCTTTTTTACTTTGAATTCATTATATATAATGAAACAATGTCATGCAATCGATTAACAACACGGGAATCACTGTTCCATAAATAGAACGGGGTTTCACATTCCAGAGGAAAGTAGTTCCGGTAATTGTGACATATCTGCACTCAAAATTTTGTTGATGCAAAAATCAACTGAATTTTTTAACCAATCAGATTCGCCGCTAGACCATCAGCACAAAGAAAATTAAATGATGTGTCCTTTGGACCCAGACTATTTGCAGTTATTATCAGTTTCTGTGCCCTTTCTCTGCAATGAAGGCACATGTTGACTAGAAATTTCGTATAAATATACATCATGGTATATTTCGCATAATAAATGCTTATGAACAAATTACATAGGAATGTATTAATGTTTATTTTCAAGAAGGCTCTTCACTTTTAGGAGCAGTTTCTCTGTAACATCTAAACTACGATGATATTTTCAATGAAACCACTTTACTAATAGGCAGCATTGATTACAATACAAAGAATTCACCTCATGCAATAATTGCTTATCGACGCAACAAAGACCTACAGGTATATACCATGGCTTAGGAAGTCATTTGATGTTTACCTATAAACTAACCTATAATCAATGTTTTTATCTTTTTTCATATAATACCTGTAGTACATTGAGTAGGTTAATATAAAAAAGAAAGAATTACAAAATTTATGCATAACCGATTAAGTTATACACTATTTAAATTGCAAGGTCGTGCATTTTAATGAAAATATAGAACATATATACCTTTTAAGTTTATACACCAGATGCGCATTTCGACAACTTATGCCTCTTCAGTGATGTTCGTGGCCGAATGATCGGAATTCTCATAATATATAAATATAAAAGCAATGTTGAAACCAAAATGACCGAAATGTAAACCGAAGAATCTATCTATTACTGAGAAAGGTAATAAGGTTGTTTGTGCTGTACATCATTACGAACTAATATCATAATTCACTTTTTCAGGACAGAGCTATGCATTAGGGATATACTCCTTATTTTTAGAGTGATTTACTTAATTTGATGACTGCAAATTTGAAGTATATATTTCATGTCAGTACAAAAGCACTGAAAACTAGACTTATGATGCTCTCGGGTACTATCAGTCCACCAGCAGTGACATTGAAATGTGCAGAAAAAAGGTATGAAAATGCAATATTGTCCATTTTCAAATCGTCATATCTTGCAAAGTACTTGAGATAAACCGGTGGACTAAAGTATACATGAGAACTCAATTATTCTTTGATATATTGTGATACAAATAGATAATTTCTATTTATCTAAAAAGTGTATTCGATGTGTTGTTAAGGAAAGAGTTTGGGCTTCACTACTAGTACTGTTAGTCAGAGTGCAAGCTCAAGTAAGAGTATGTGTGACTCTGTAGAGGGGTCCAATACACGACGTATAATTTTGCAATGATCTCTGGATCATACTTTCGATGTCGAAAGCCTTTCCTTACATTTTAATTCTATGAAATCATCGGAACCCTTTTTGTATGTATATAAAGGCATCGCAAATATGGGGATGAGAGATTCCGTTGACAAATTCCTGAAAAAGTTGTATCTTAGAGTATGAAATTTCAATAAGTTCTGTTATAACTAAAAAGAATACCATACCTGTTACACTGAAACATAAAATAAAACCCAATGTTTCGAACAAAACCATGGTGATAAATTCGTCACGTTCTGATGGACTAAAGGTAATATATACTGTTCATTGCAACTTCTTATGCATTATGTGAATTAGCATAAGGCACATGCTGTGGTTATCATTGTCATGTTATGTCATCAATTTGACCTTGTGAGAAGATAATATATGTTATGGAGAAGGATTTATGTAAAAAAATATGTATATCAATAGTTAATCAAGAAGAAAAAACTACAACAAAACAATTGTTTTAATTTTTTTATTTTGCTATTTGTTGTAAAGCAATACCATCTTTCTAACGATTTTGTTTTAAAGAGGATAAAAGCCACGCGCTGATCGCCATGAATGTTCAAATCGTAATGTAAGACATTTGATAAATGTCATGAAAATTTGCATGCCATAAAAATACCAACATAATGATGTTGACGTCACAAAACCGCTAGTGATGCAACAGCAGTTTAATCCTTTAGTTTTGAAACCTATTTCTGTTTAGTGGAAGGTTCTTTTAAACAGCCGAAATAAAGAACATGAAAAAACCCAAAAATCTTGATTATAACACTACTTTTGAAACATTTTAAAAAGTGTTGTTTCTTTACTTAACGATTATTAAATTAGTATTAACTTTATATTATGTGCTGGTGACTTTGTATGGAAGTTATTTTAAATATATATAATTTACACTGCATTTATGTATGACAAACAGAAACAGTGTATTATAAATTATATATAAAAATACAGAACGTTTACAGTACATGTATGAAATATTGAATAGAACTGAATGTTCTACCAAAGTCATGCGATTATGTGATATAGATTTAAAATAGAAGTCACCAGACAATAGTATAGGAAGAGATAATGGAAAGAGTACAATCTCCCAATAAGACAAACTGGTGTGACTCAGTGGATAAGGTGTTCAGCTCGTGAACAAATTGCCAAAGGCTTGACTCCTGGCATTAAGTAAACCACATCTCACAAGTTCTTGGGAAAAAAGGATAATATCGTGAACAATGTCATATTCAGATAGATGCGTACCGCCTAATGAATGTGAACATGTGAAAGTCTCACTGCCACATAACATCAGGAAAAAGGGTATAATAACGCTTAAGTCAAACCCTTCGAGGGGATTATTTACACGAGCTCCACATTGCAAAGGGAATAAGTATGACGTTAATGTAAAATACGAAAAGAACTGGTGTCACATGACTGTGGCACTAACAACAATATACGACAGTGGACATTCACGGACCCCTAAAGGAGGTGAGGCCAGGTGCCCGGGAGGAGTGACCGTCTCAGTCATACCCATAACCCATAATAAAATCGCATTGTTTTAGACTTCTTGTCTTTAAAGAATTGGGCAATATTTAAATTCGAATCAGAGGCATGTAGTTGGCGATCTGCATTATGTACCAAGTTTCGCTATATCAAATTTTGAAGTATACATTTTAAGACTGAACAAAGCACTAATATTAAAAGGAACTAATTACATATTTACTTTATGTCAAACACTTGAAGGAGCTCTTGATAGATTTCATTCCGGAATCACGAAGATGCATATAAAGAAAACTCCCATCTCATTTATATACGAACGAGTGATACTGAAGTGAACGTTGAGTCTGTCGAGGTGTGCTCGTTATCATCTTGGCGATACATTCATCATGACCTCATCGGGATCCAATTCGTCTCTTGACAAACCTGCTGAATTAAAACTTCCCTTCGGTGCTGTGATAGCTAGCGATATTTTTCTTTTGACGAGTATTGTGCTTGGAATTTGCGGAAACAGTGTGGTACTGTTCGTATATAACACTACACTAAAAACGGACAAAGTGGACCGATATTTCGTACCAATCTTGGCTATTAGAGATCTGCTAGGAGTAGTGATATGTGGATTATTTGAGACAGAATTTTTATTTTCACATATGGTATTTTTCAATAACTATTTATGCAAAATATGGTGGTTTGCAAGTAGTTTCATTCTATTCATGTCACTATCCATTTTACGTTTCATTGCCGTGTAACGTTATTTAAATATTGTGAAGTCAAAAACAGAGCAAATGAGTTTCCATCCTAACCGTATCGCAATTGTTTTTTTTTTTATTTTGGGTTTCCGTTGCTTTCGCTGTCCCAATGGTAATTATACACTGCGAAGTGCCATTGACCAACACTAACGGCAGTGTGATTGGTAGTATATGTGACACGGCTAAAGAGGAAATAACTAAGATGATTCCTACTGGGTACCTCCCATTACTTGGCATTGCAGCAATATCGATATTTTGCACTTTGTTGATACGTTATTTCTTCATAGGTCGCAAAATATTCCTCCATGTGAAAACTTTCAAGAACAACTCAACTTCTATAGAACTAGAAACAAATGTGTTCGCCACAATTACATCTTTAACTGACAACCCCAGTACCATGTCAGACGCACTCGAAAATGATAAAACTCGGCAAAAGGATACTTCAATTTAAAAACCTTTATTCAACAGACGAAAAATATTCAACAGTAGAGTTATACATAAATTAGCTTTTATGTTTATGCTGATAACTGTGATATTTTTTCTGTGTTACATACCAACAATGTCTATCATGATAGTTCAAATAATCAGTCCAATGCGCATAGAGTCCATGGACGTTGTTGGAAGAGTGGTATAACATTTTGTACCCATTTATACACTCTAAACTATATATGTAATCCTATTATGTATACGTTTATGGATACAGAATTTAGTACTGGTCTAAGGAAGTAATGTAAATATTCATAAGAAGTAATTATTGCTTGATATATATATGCATATATGTTATGCTTCAATGTTTTGTTCCTTTGATCATTTGATTGTAATGATGAATTTCTATATATCAATCTATTCTTTCATGCAACTATTTTATTTATAATACGGGAAAAATTAATGTTTTTCGTACAAAGTGTTATTTCCTCTTTATAAACAGTTCAATGGATGGATGGACGGATAAATGGATGGATGAATGGATGGATGGAGGGATGGATGGATAGACGGATAGATAGATGATGAATGGATGGACGGGTAAGCCTATGCAAACTTATTGGATCCTGATATGGAGCTACAGAGCCTTTCCTTGAACAATCTTCTTCTAAGGTCATAGAACCCTTTAAATACCCATATGCTTTAGTAAGTAATGCATTTCCTACCTTAAAAGGAACTTAAATCGTCAATGGAAGCCCAAAACAAAAGAAAAATAAATAAAAAAAGATAATAATAATAATAATGAAAAGAAAAAGAAAAAGATCACCACAGTCTTAATGAAACAAAATAGAAACACTCTATCTCGTTCCTTGATGATTTTGTTCCGTTTTAAGTGACTTCATTTGAGTGGTTATCTGGTGATTTTGCTGTGTTTCGTTTCAATCCCTTTTCTTTATCGTTTCTAGTTTTATAGATACCCGGTAACCAGAGGGATTTTCAGCATTTTTTTTACAATTTCGACCTATGCAACCACTTCAGTCGAAGTGGTATCTTTAAACTGTCGACGTCTACCGTGTATTTATTTTCCAAGACGCAAGCATGCTACCGAACAGGCAACGCCAGTAATATTCTCAAACAGAAAGTATATCAGGCGAAATCATGCAGCTGTTCTGTATTTCTATATGTGTGTGTGTGTCTGACAGCGTCATATGTGATGCATGGTCGACTTGTGTCGTCCTCAAATGGGGACAATACGAATGTGTCTGGCAGCGTCATATGTGATGCATGGTGGGTGGAATTGCAATGTGCCACAGGTAACTATGGCACTAACAATAATGTGCAACAGGAAACTATGGCACTAACAATAATGTGTCACAGGTAACTATGGCATTAATGATAATGTGCTACAGGTAACTGTGGCACCAACAATAATGTACCACATTCACTGACCCCTGAAATTCAGAGGTGAGAGAGAGACCAGGTGGCCGGAAGGAGAAAGTATCTCCTGCATGGCTAGCCACACCCGCCATGAATGTCCTTACGTACAGAAGAAATGTAACTCAGCACTGCGTATATAAATGAATGTTAACCAACACTGTATAGAAAGTGTCGTTGTTACATGTCATCAGTTATAGTAATAATAACAACAACTAAAATAATAATACTAATTATAATGCTTTATTTAAAGAAGGATGCTGATTTAGCCAAAGCTCTTCTCCCCTGGGGCCTTCTTTGTAAACGAAATGCATTTATGAGATAAATATGCATTATGAACATCTTTACGCAAGTTTTCAAATACACAATCATATAATATTGCTAAACACAGAGTTCTGCGTGAATTCTTTTAAAATATTTGCGATATCACAGCTAACTCTCATACTTACTAGTAATTTGCTTATAACAACGATAATCATAGTAGCAGTAGATATAATAAATCATACTTATAAAAACTTATTGATGGAGATGAGATATGAATATTTCTTAGCGATTAGGAATGATATGCAAATGCAGCAAGCGTTTAAAAGAAGCTATACTTGGTGCATTTTTCAGCACTTGAGGCATATTATTCCAAATATGTACTGCCGTGTACTGTAAGGATTTTTCAGAAAGTTTTGTTTGGTGTATAGGTAAACATATTATTATTTGAGATTGATCTTAAGTTGTAATTTTCAGAAGATTTAAAAGTATATAAATGTGATATATAGATCATACTATGTACAGATTTATATATAAGTAAGGCTTTGTTATATTCAATTTTCTCATAAATAGTAAGCCAATTTAATTCATGAAAAGTGGCATAGATGAATAATCGAAGGACATATCCATGATTAATCTCGCCACCCGTTTCTGAAATTCTCTCTAATTGTGTCTTCGAAGCAGTCCCACACACTTAAGACAGCAATCGATGACTGGAAGAATGTATGCATTATAATATAATTTTCTGGTTTTCAAGACTGGATGCTGATTAAAGGTAAAAAAAAAAATTTTACAAATTCATTTCAATATAATTGAAGTTGATTAGAGTCATTTTCAAATCAACTTATATCAGAAATTGAAATAGAAATGAGACAATCATGAATTTTGATATATTACTTACTTACAAATTGCTAGGCAAAGTACAATAATGCAACTTGAGAAGTTGAACTTTAACAAGAGATGGTTATACAATATTGTCTGACATTGCATCCAACCATACATCAATATTGTTAACCTTATCTCAGGTCTTTAACATAATCAAAGTACTTACAGTACTGGTAGCCGGGCTTTTAGTGACTGGTCAAGTATAGCAAAAGATTAAATTGGACTTAAAATACAGTTAATAACAAATTCAAGGACAGAAGAATTTACACATTTCATTATGGAAGAACAATTTATAAGTAATAGTGAATGAAGTTTATCATTGGATAACTTTGATAAAATATCTCGAGAGGCATGGGATCATGATGGAAACCATAGATTCATTACTGTTTTAAAAGTTACACTGCCCTTGTCATGCTTTATTCTCTTGAATATAAAGATATATGTTTGTCATCTCCTATCGCGATAGAGAGCATAATTATAACTTTTCTTCTTGAATAGTGTATGGTCAAAACGGCCCAAAAACAAAACGGCCCACACGAAAATAGGAATAATTTTATGCTGAAAGCAGTTAATTAAAAGTGTCAAATTATTTTGCCCTGTTACTATCTGTATCGAGTATAATTTAAACACTAGGTGAAAAAATCTATTTTGAATTCAAAGTTGATATCCAGTGCCAAAATATTACAGATTTCGGCCGGTGTGGTAAAAAAAGGGCCGTTCTGTTGTGGACAGTTTTTCTTGGACCGTTTTGACGATAACTCTCCGGATTAATATTGTTTTAGTACAATTTCACTTGCATTGATAATCCATGACCATTAAACCTACTCTGTTTAGCAGGATACTCTATTTATCCTTGAAAAGTTCTACGTACATATCTACCATAGAAACTCAACATATCTTGATAGTAGCCAACGGTTCGAAGAGTAATGCATGCAAAAAAGAAATCGGTTATCGCCTTTTTTGTCGAAATTGCAAATATCCATATGTTACGAAGCAAATCCGAGAGAAAACCTGAAATGATACTTGGGTTTATTTGTCTCCATTTATGAACCGGCAACATTAGATTAAACAACATCTTGATTACTACTTCGTTTGAAATGACGTCGATCTGAGAATAATGTCAAACATGCTAATCAGCACAGGGAACAATACATGTACCCGTTTTCTTTCTGCCAAGCGATAAGGTAATCAGCAATACACAACGCTTTACCAATGTTTATGCTTGACGCTTGAATTAGACACATGCTTCTATCAGTATCAGCAAAAACAGACATAGGGAAACCCCTCACATACACATATATTAGACCAATTGGCAATGCCATGCCTGTCCAGATCTTAAAAATATCTAGACAGTGACCATAACGAGACTGACTGAGGTTCAAGTGACGCGTTATCGCTGGATTTCATTTTGTTTTATTCATTTAGCCTAGAATCAACAAATATTGACAATTTTAAATTACAAACTCGACGCCAGAGAGGTATATATATAAACCTGTCGACGCTAAACATCACGCACCTCTCATAATTACATTAAATACTGTATAATAATGTTGTGTATGCTACTGCAGACGAATTACATCTACATGCAATGTGTACTGCTTGTTATCTCTCCCTACGGCCTGTGCTATAATAACACTAGTTCATCGCGCAGTGATATCAAGCAAGTGCAGGTAACTTCAGTCTACACAGTACACGAAAATACACATGTGTGTCTGTATTTGCAATGTTACATATAATTAATGATCCAATAAATATTCAATACGTTCTGAATATTATAATGCTAGGAATAACATCAGAGATTATGTTTTGAAGCGCAAGAACACAATGAGTGACAAAGAGGGCTAAAACACTTATAATTAGACTGTCTCGTTTTGAGAATTGTGCACGGCGGCTATAGCTTCGGCTAAAAATCAGTACCCCTTAGGCCTAATGCTTAGATCAAAACTCTTAATCAAAATGTTGACAGACAGATAGACATGAAGTCATATTACCAATCTAGCATGGTTTTGCCATCTGGCCAAACATAAACTAGAACTGTCCTATCAGGACAAATACCCCCTCAGCAACAAATCTGAATATGAAAAATATGTCCACAATGATCTAGATCTTGTAATGGCATTATAATTTACAGGTGAGAGATCTAAAGGATGGTGTCATTCCCTCAGTACAAGGAGAAGCTGTTGCTGATTCCAGGAAGTCTAGATTGGAAGATCATTAATGAAGCTGAAATCTATACCAGAGGTCGAGATAGAGGTTGAAATTGAGGATGAGAATCATAATTCCTGTGTGGAAGAGGATCAGAAGCCTCCCCCTGTTGAATGGAAAAGAATGTGAATGCAACCTGTGTTTTGTCAGTACATTTAGTATTAATAACTTTGAAACAAATCCAAAAGTTGCCAATTACTACAATGGTTTTAATGACTTCAAACACTTTATGACCCTCTACTATTGTGTTGGACCTAGTGTAAATGAGTTAAATTATCACAGTTCATGCTTAGATCCCAAAGATCAATTATTTCTTACACTAATCAAACTTAGGCAAAGCAAGGATGATTTCGAATTATCACTGGTTATTCAAAATTTCAATCCCAACAGTAGGTAGTGTCATTACCACCTGGATCAATTTTTTGTTCTTTCAACTGCAAGAACCTGATATTTGGCCCTCCAAGGATGTTGTTAGGGAGCATATGCCTTGTTTCTTGAATTTGAAATTTCCAAACACTAGAGTTATATTAGACGCCACTGAAATTCCAATCCAAAAGTCTTTCCATGTGAATAGTCAATCTGCTACCTGGTCAACATACAAGCATAGAATACTGATAAGGCCATGATTGGTTGTGCTCCTCGTGAAATTGTGTCTTATATTTCTAATGCCTCTGCAGGATCCACCAGTGACCGCCAAAACAGACTAACTTAGGTCAGAGAAATAAATGTTCGAACCTGGTGACAGTATCATGGCCGATCGAGGCATCATGGTATAAGATTTATTTGCTTCACTTGAATTCATTTGGAGAGGGTAATAGGTTTGGCAAAAAGTTTCAAAATTCTTAAAAGAGAAGTCTGTCAAAGAAAAGTGTCTTTAGCATCAAGAATTATACAATGCAATTTCAAATTTTATCATTGTTGATAAATTTGCATAAACATGAGTATGTATTTAGTAGATTAGAAATATCGGCCACAATCTAATTAAAACTTGATGTACTACAGACCTTAGTTTTATCATATTCATTGCAGACGATCTCAAAAGCAGTTCATCTCAAATTGACCTTTGACACGGATCAATCAGCATGTGATATTTTGAGTTTTAATTAGATTAAGTCAGTGACTTTAGGGAGATTTTGAAACATTCAAGGTCATTACATGTATCTACATATTTGAATAATTTATTCTTAAGGCCATTATTATTTAATTCGAAGCTTTATGAATTCTGCAACCCTTATTATAACTGAATTGAAAAATAAAAATTGCATATTTTTTTAAAAATTTTATTCACCACCTGGATATTGATAGCTTTGATAAATTCTAGTCCTTTATTTTGTGCAGGGAGATCTTTCCCTCTTTCCAGATCAACAATTTATTATTATTATTTTTATTATTATTATTATTATTATTATTATTATTATTATTATTATTATTATTATTATTAATTTTGTTTTTGCTTTATGTGTAATTTTCACATATGTTAAAGAATCTTGTAAATAAGGATAGACTTGAAATTAAGAGATTTTATTTTTCAGCTCAACTGAGACAAACGTTTAAAGTTATTGTCACAGCCTAATGTCTGGTTTCCGTCGTGTGTAAACTTTTCACATTTTCGAATTCTCCTCTACAACCGCTGCGCAGAATTTCATCAAACCTTATATAAAGCAAATACTCAAGGTCCTCTATCATGTTTGTGTTTTTCGACCCAATCCATTTACAAATATTGCCACCAAGGGCTCTGATTGGCTGACACATTTTTTGACTTCTGCACAACATGAGTAAACTCTTGTCCAGTCCGTAACTTTTTCACACCTTGCTGGATTTGAATCATATTTCACAGAAATACTACTATAGACCCATGGGCGTGTCATGTCCATGACTAGGTCATATTTGCAAGGTCAGGTCATTGCATTCTATAAATAAACCCTTGTCTAGGAATTTGCTTCTAACGCTTTGTTATAATGTTATCCCTTGTTCACAGGGAGGGTTCGATGCAAATTCAATTTGTTTTGCAATGTAGGAGAATAACTGCGTTTACACGGTGATGAGTAATGCGAATTCAATTCAAATTCAATTCAAATTACTCATTTACTATGGAAGACAATTCCAATAAATTTTGACTCAGTGAAAATTATTTATTGCAGTAGGTCACCTGAGTGACTCGGATGATTTAGTAAAATATGTAAACCAAAAAATTAAATTGTAATTGCTTTATAGGTACATATATTGAATAGTTTATTGTTGTCACAACAAATTATTATTAATGAAAATATAATAAAAGTTTATTCTGTCTGTTTATTGCATGTGTATTTGAAAGGCAACTTTGAGATGTAGGAATCTGCTGGTAGGAGACAATAAGTTATACAAATGATGTATCATGTTACATATTGTTGACAAATTAGCCTAACCTGTCCTGTAACCGAGTGTACATGCAAGCTCCTTACACACTCTTCAAGGTCAGCGGTCATTCCAGTTGACAGATCCCAACACTAAAATTTAGTGTTTCTTTTGTTGTGTTTGTTTTATCAGACTCACTGAATACTATATTTGAAAAATGTTTTTGAAAATTATATTTAGAATTAAATGCTAATAGTCCCAGAGTAGGAATGGCAACTTAATTAGGGCCCAGCTTCATAAGCGGTTGCCCTATAGTAATCACTGTCTGTTTGTATGCCCTTCTGTATATCAAAGGCTTCTGATCTGAAATAAGAATATTTATAATTATTAAAGCACCTGACCATGATATATTGTGAGATAAAATTTATACATGAGGTAGTATGACATGTGAGAGGAAAAGGGGGAGGGGGTTTTAATCAGATCATGAACTAAAGTAATTATGGAAATTTCTACATGGAAGAGTGGTGGTGTTATGCATATTAATCACAGATAACAGAATGGGGAGACTCCCAGTCTGGACTGTGCAAACACAACATGTAATACTGCCTAAGTCATTAAATATATATATCTAATAGTAATATATATGGTACTTGGGTCAGAAAGTTGGTATTTGTAAGGGAGCAACCATTTGATTTTTAGGGGGGAGGGGCAGGAAGACTTTCACCGGCCTGAAAATGTTTTTGCCCAATTGCCCGAATTATTTTTCCCCTTTTAAAAATTTAGATAAATGAGCGTTCATGATCCTGGAAAAAAATTGTTTTATTGTATTTTTATTTATTTTATTTTTTTCACCCAAAATTTGAGCCAGACTTTTTTTTTCCGCCCCCAATAAAAATCAAATGGTTGCTCCCTAATGTTACTCGCCGTATGTTGACATTTCTTGTTTGCAAATCGAAAAACGTTAGTGGTTAAAGCTCGACTACAGGACATTAACTGTAACAAACGTCATTTAAAATGGTGCAACGTCCTCTCAAACAGGAGAGGATGGGACTTGCGTGATGAGAGGTGGCAAGTCTCCACACTCCCCGTTTTCCAAAATAAATCCGTTGTTGGTATCAAAGTACTTCTTGGTTTTGCAATGAAAACAACTCCAATATAAGTGTGGGATACCTTCACTGCATTGCAAGAAATTAAATGTCAATTATACGATAATTTATTGTTTGTAATTACAATTTTCCCCGATTACTAAGCTGGGTTTTAAAGGTCATTGGCTCTAGTATTTTTGAGAGAAAGTTGTGAAACTATGACAATCTTCGTAATCCATACACTGACCTCTCAACAAACTGCTCCTTGTGGTCGCTTGTAGTGGCTCCTTCTCTGATAATACGCGTATTAACCATGTTATCGACCAACCTGCATATCGCGACGCCATCTTGTTTGTTTGTTTTTACCCACTAGTGCAGGAACGCCATCTGGTGGGTAGTGACGTGAAAAAGCCTCATTGACATTGTTTTTGTTTTGTTTTCGATTATAATAATTTTATTTTGTAAACACCACTCATTTCTGTTATTCAAATCAACTTGGAGATTATTTCCAATAGAGATAAATTAATATTACCCTGGCAATTTATGCACTGTTATGTCGTCTGCAAATATGTCTATGTTTGAATGCTCAATATGAAGGTATAGACCATTATATGAAAATAATAAATAATATAGGGCCAAGTACTGTGCCTTGGGTAACACCTGATGTAATAGGGAGGGGGTTGGAAAGCTTGCTTCCTACTGCTATACGTTGATAACGGTTACTTAAGTGTGTTTTATAAAATTTAGATACACATTGTCAAATCTATACAATTCTATTTTACGGAGGAGTATTTGATGGTCGACCATATAAAAAGCTTTCCTAAAATCAATGAAGACGGTGCCAGTTAGGTTTCCTTTGTCGATTTCTCCTACCCGTTTCTCAGTAAATTTAGTAAGAGCTGTTAAACATGAATAAATTTGATCTAAAACCGGATTGTTCTTTCTATAAGAGATCAGTGTCTAATTTGGTGCGCTATCAGTGGCGGATTTAGAAGAGGGCGGACTCCCCTTTTCACCACGTATTTACAAGTAAAAATTCAGATTTGGCAAAAAAAAAAAAAAAAAAAAAATGGCTAAGTAGTTTGACTAATACATATGTGCCCCCCTTTTCGGAAATCCTGAATCCGCAACCGGCTACATGCTTTTCAAACAGTTTTGATAGAGTTGGTAATATGCTAACAGGACGATAGTTTCCTAGACAAGTCTTGTCTCCTTGTTTATATATAGATATCATTCCTGCCAGTTTTAGATCATCAGGATAAGTTCCTTGATCAATACTCATGCTTATCAGATCCGTAATAGGCTTATATAATACAGGGGCTGCTACAGAGACTCTGGGCTGCTAGTTTTAGTATTTTTGGACCTAATGAGTCTATTCCTGCTGATTTCACTGTATTTAATGTATGTAACATATTGAATACACATTCTTCGAAGACATGTTGCAGTTTAAATACATGTTCTACTGCCAGTTCTGTATCAGTACACTGCGATAGTTTTTCTAATGACAGAGTTTGCTCGCGACCGGTAGGTATTAAATGTTTCGACAAAGTCGAGAGAAAATCATTAAACATATTTGAAATTTCAAGCGGATCGTTTTATATTTTGACTTGTATGATAAAGTAGTGGCCATTAGAGAGTTTGATTAATTATTTAGCTCCTTCATCATTTTCCAGATATCTTTTCTATTTCTACACATATTTCTTTCGATATTAGATTTGTAACAGTTTTCCTTAGCTTGCCGTATTAATTCTGTTACTGTATTGTGCCAGATGCGGTAATTTTCTATGTCTCTTTTTATGGAAATAATCGCGATTCTTTCTTGCCATATTAATTTCAGGGACATCCAGTTAGGCTTATTTGGGGGGGGGGGGGGTGTTTAACACGTTTAGTTTTAGTTTTAGCGTGTTTGTCTAGGTATTGAAAAGATTGTAAAGCTTCATTGGAATAATGATATAGAATCGAAGAAGTTGACTTTAGTGAAATCATTCAGAAAATCATTTTCAGTAAATATTTTAAAGTCACGGTATTTTATAACTGTATGTGATTTCTTTTCCTTTACATTGTTAGCACCACGTGTAAAACGAACAGGATAGTAATCGGACATAGTTATATTTGGTTAGTTGGTTTGTTGAGTGGTGTTTTACGTCGCTTTCAACAATTGCAACATGGAAGCAGGAGGAAACCAACCTCTTAAACATAGTGGCGCAACCCGGGAATCGAACCCGGATCGTCGGTGCTGCTAGCCAAGCGCTTAACCACTGCAGCAAACGTGCCCCTTATTCATTATAATTGGTACATTTACTTAACATATCTTAGAAGGCATATTTGTATAAGCAAGATCAATTAAGGTGTTTGATTTGTCAGTAACCCGACTAGGCGATGTAATAATTTGTGTAAGATCAAAGGGCATGAACGCATTAATCCAAAGTTAAGGGGGTTTCTATAAAATAATCTCTATTGAAATCTCCAGTGAGTACTATTTTATTATCACTGCATGATCAATGTCAAGTGCAAATTGCTGTACCCAATTTATGGGCGCCGATGGGGGCGATATGCAGTCCAGAACAGTATAGACTTGTTATACGGGATAATGATCTTTAACCATATTGCTTTAATGCCCCCTACTTCTAAATCTAAGTCTTCTAGAGTTTGAGAAATAAACTATCAAACCACCTGTTTTATTACATCTATTTTTTCTCTCGTATGTAAAATCATCGATGTTTAAGAGAGAACCGGTTTACGGGCGCCGACCTTTAAGAGTTCATTAGTAGTAAAACAAAATTGTTCTGTTTGTTTATTGTGTATAACACATTACGATCATTTCATGATCTGCCTAATGCAACGGACTAACCGATAACAGCGAGGAATATGTCATGTGCCAATGTTCACTGCGAAACCCAGCATCCAGCTTTCATCGGCGAAAAAGTTTGTAATTGTTTTAGAATGTTTATATAATCCGGAATCTCGATAACAAATCCATATTGTATTATATATTAAACTGGTAATGTAAAATACGAAAGTAACTTAACTTGTGTCATATGACTATGGCACTAACAACAATGTACCACAGTGGACATTCGCAGACCCCTGAAATTCATAGGTGAGACCGGGTACCCAGGAGGTGTCTCCTGTCTGGCTAGTCACACTCACGCTAGTAAACAAACACTGTGTAGAATGTGTCATTGCCACATAACATCAGGAAAAGGGTATAATAACACCTGAGTTAAACCCTCCGCGGGGTACTTTTTTACGAGCTCCACACTGCAATACACTCCTGTCTCCCTAGTCACACTCGTCATTCACACTAGTGAACAAAGAATGTGTAGAATGTGTCATCGCCACATAACATCAGGAAAAGGGGTATAATAACACTTGGGTTAAAGTCTTTTTACGAGCTCCACACTGCAATACACATTTTATTCATGTTACTGAGATACAGAGGCGATTTAAAAATAGAAGAGGTTGTGTTCAAACAACTGGAGTGGCCGGTGTTCAGTTTAAATTCTGATGCAATAAGGTCTCCACTTCATAATTGTATAAGCACGTCCGGATACATATAAACACTTAATGACTGAATATTACTTGTTATAACTTAATAATAAAAGGTGGCGTTGATAAAAGGTTTGGGAGTTTGATCTTTACACTGGGGCCAATACAATAACCCTAGACTAAATAATAATGCCAATACAAAAATACCAGTTAATAACATTATATTACAATGAATTGAATGAACAATTAAATATTTATGGTGAAGTACAATTTCCATACGACCATATTTTTTTATATTGTTAATTGTTCTCAATGTCATAATTCTTAGTAACAACGGTGTATTTTCCTTAGTCCATTTCTAAATTCTTTATCTAGAAAAGCATATACAAAGGGATTAAATATGCTGTTTATAATGTATATATTAGAGCAAAAGGCTACAGTCTCTTGTTCGGCGACGTTCATGGACTCTAAGTGCATTGGGCTGACTGTTTGAAGTATCATGATAGAGATTTTTAGTATGAAACAAAGAAAAAATATCAGAGTTATAAGCATAAACATAAAAGCTAGTTTATGTAAAACACTTTTGGTGATTTTCCTGCGTCGGATGAACGGAGATTTTTTATTCGAAGTTTTCTTTTGCGGAGTTTTATTATTTTCGAGCGTGTTTGACTTGGTTTTGGTGTTGTCACTTAGAGATGCCATTGTAGTGGAAACATTTTTTTTCTTGAAAGTTTTCATATGACGAAATATTTTGCGACCTATCAAAAAATAAAGCACAAACAAAGCACTAAACACCGATACTGCTCCTAGTCCAAGAAATGAGAAGTACACAGTCGTTATCATCTTTGTGTCTTCGTCCTTGACCAAGTGACATTTACTTCCAATCACACTACCATTTGTGTTTAGTAATGGTACTTCACCATGTATAATTGCCATTGGAACAGCACTACAAACGGCAAAACAAAATGCGAATAAAACTGCGACACGGTTATGTGTTAAATTCATTTGCTTTCCTTTTGGTCTCTCGATCTTTAAATAACGTTGAATGGCTACAATAAGTAATATCAACGCGGACATGAATACAATGCAACCAATTAAAAACAACCATATTTTGCATAAATAGTTATTAAAGAAAACCATCTGTGAAAATATAAGTTCAATCTCAAATACTCCGCATATCACTACTCCCAATAAATCTGTAATGGCAAGAACGGGCACGAAATATCGATCGACTTTGTCTGTTTTGAATGTAGTCTTATATACGTACATAACCACACTATTCCCGCTAATTCCAAGCAAAATACATAAAAAGAGAAAGACATCGTTTGCTATCATGGAACCTTTCGGACGTCTAAATTCAGCAGCTTTTTCATGATAAGAGGTGGCTCCGGATGAGTTCATGATTGATGTAACTTTAAGATTATTACACGCAGAGAACGACGACATAATTTTCACTTCTGTATATCACTATAGGGCGTATGTGAATAGAGATCGGAATTTCCTTCCTTGTGATATATTTTCCTGTTGTTACTCTGTAGTAGGTCCACATAGGTTATAAGTAGTACAATAGCACTATTTATGATCAAGACATCACCTCTCAAAAAAAAAAAATAAAAACACACAAAACAAAAACAAAACACCCCCTAACCCCCCCCCTCCCCCAAATCGGTCAGGGTGTATGACGTGACTAACAATGATGTTAAAGGGAAGACATCAGAAGATATCTCTCGATGTTAAGAAAAGAAAATATTTTATGGTGTCAACCCCCCCCCCCCCCCCAAAAAAAAAAAAAAAAACACCAACCACTCAAGGATAGCAAACAATGACTTCGTTGGCGTCTTCACAGTTGATAAACTGCGTCAGCCTCTATATATCCCCTATCATAATATGTATTGCGCAATCAATGATATATCTCTGGCGTGACAAATATAAATGTACTCATTTGATGCACCATATGCGCATTTCGAAAACTTATGGCCGATCAATTTTTGCCAAATTTAAACTGCTCGTCTTGCGGAGGATGGTACGTCTAATGGGCGGTTCTTCTTTAAACTAAAATTTGCTATCAACCATATAGAACATTCGCAATGATCACAATTATACAAAAGGTGCAGTCTTATATACCTACGTATTCTAAACGCAAATCAACTTTATATATTTCTAAATGTTATACGTCAAACATTTCAATTTAAGACCGACTTTGCGAACCTATATATCATGAATCATACTCAAAACCAAGTGTTTTTGCTCTTTATATAAATCCAGTATCAAAACCAAGTGTTTATGCTCTTTATATAAATCCTAATTGGACGGTTCATTACTAGACTGGAGATGTCAACGTCGTGGAACTCTACGTCAGCTATTACCAGAGGCCCTGAATTTAGAGAGCACATATCATTTAACTGGCGAAACAATTTCAATAGTGCCATGAGTTCCAGAGAGGTGTATGTCAGAAGATGGACTTGGAATGAAATCCTGGAATGGGATACGTTGTCTGAATGTTTTAGAGGTGTTGATTTTTTTACATAAAGGCAAAATTAGATAGAATACACAATAATTACGTATTTACACCGACAGACAAAGCCTCAAATAATAGTATAATTGTTTCCAAGGTATACAGCCTTTTAGCGGAACTTGGAATAAATACAGAAACTGATTATCCTATTACTCGATCCGCACTCTCTATTGATAAATCCTAAAAAACCATAAATGGGTATATAGTGCCCATAAAGCATGTACTCAAGACAGTGAGTTCGAGTTACCTTTCTTATATTGGATTTCTAAACATCATAGAAATATATATTGCAGTAAGGGAAAGGCTTCAGGAGTACTCGGGTTGACGTTAATTACGTTTAAATCGTTGGTCATACACATTTACAATCATGGGTGAAAGGTCACCAATAAGACGAAAATCATTTAAAACTATGTTCAGAGAGGCATACTATTCGATATATCGCTGAATTGCTATGCATTTAAAAATCTACTGTTACTACATTCTACTAGCCATGCTACCGTAAAAATACACCCCGAAGAAGTGGTCGGCCATTGTCAGTGACTGTGGAAAAAAATGTAAATACAAACAGGAGGAATTCTTTGGTACACATTCCAAACAATTGAATTAAAACCGTGCAAGACCTGTAGCAAAACGTACCTTGCAATTTCATTTACATAAATACGGATAAAATTAACGGATAGCAAAGAATACAAACGATGGTTATGAGGTAAATACATCGCAGAAAAACTATTGTCCTGGTATCAACAAAACGTGGAGATGCTGAATTTTGGCAAAAAGAGTTGCTTTTAGCGTTCTAAGAAACCGATTGGAATCGATTACGTAATTGTGACGTCCGCATATACATGTTTTGCCGACATGACATGGGGGCGTCCTGATCGTGGGCGGTCTCGAACGGTGCCACTTTGCTGATATCCATAACGCATTACTAGTGTTAACATGAACTGAAAACTGCCTTGCCACATCCTAGCTTTATTGATATTTTAGACTGAGACCGATTTCGATCATTTTACACAGATTTGACACCCTCTGTACTAGAAGGTTACCTATTTTGACTTCTCCATATATAAATATATATGGAATTTACACGATTTGACACTTTCTACTGGGTATATGTGACGGGTGTTGCTAGCAAGCAGGAGATGCTCACTCTCCAGAGCATCTGATCTCACTCCATCATAGGGGTTCACATATGCTCTTTAAGTAGATATATTTTGTTATTTTCCACTTGGTTTTAATTTTCACTGATTTTGCATGTCCTCTGGTTTTCATGATTTTCGGACTTATGGTTTGGATTTATCCATCATCTTTACATTCCTAATCGAACGCAGACGATCATTTTTAATCATGCAAAATCCCCAAAAAGCGTGATGTGGCCATCAAGGCACAAACATGATATTAAACAAATCGAGTACTCAAACACGCATTTAGTATATTAAACTATTCCTATAAGAATACAATGTAACTAAATACTTTTTATGTTATTATATAACTTTGAAGTATACATAGTTTTTCCGATAGTATATATTTTATCATGTAGTTTGGACTTTTGGTTATGGAAATCGGACCGGTATCTCCGATATCAGCCTTGTGACAGCGTCTCAGATGAAAATGCTGCGATGACATGCATTCGCCAATACTAAGCGTTAGAACTTTAAACTCTTTTTATTGTAGTTCAACTCTTTACATTATATGAAAAATCAGACTTCTTTCAACAAAATTTTACTTCTTTGCTTCCTGACAAAACTCTCACTTTATTACTTAAACACATGAATGTCTAAATACTTGATACGCTGTAGTTTGCTTCATGATTTTGTTACATTTTATTTCAAGTAATATTGCCTGACAGGTGAAAAGAGATTCACAAATGTAACAAAAGCCTCACACAAAATAAATATATTTGCTACCAAAAAAGGATACTTTACTAACTTGATATACAACGCGCACGGAACTTTGTATATGAACTTACAATATCGTATTTCTACTATTCATTAATGTATACAGCTGTTCTTAATGCACATGTTACTTTCAATTTACATTGCATTTACGTATGACAAATAGAAACAATGTGTTGTAATTTATATATTGAAATACAGTACAGTACAGTACAGTACATGTATGAAATATTGAATGGAATTTAATGCTCTACCAAAGTCATGCAAGCATGTGAATAGATTTAAAACAGAAGTCACATGACAATAGTATAGGACGATTTAATAGAGAGAGTACAATCTCCCAAAACAAAATACTCTGTCGGAGAGTGAAAAACGGTGTGGATCAGTGGATATTTTCAGCATGTGACGAAAAGATAAAGAGTTTGACTACTGGCCTTCAGTAAACCACATCTCAAAGTTCTTTGGATAAAAGGACAAGATCGTGAACGTTGTCAAAATCATATAGATGAAAACCGCCTAAATTTAGAAAATAATTCAGAATTTTTCATCTAGATATATTTTTCTCCAGTGAATTCAAATGTTAGTTTTCATCTGTTTAAGGTAATATTTGTTATAATTGAAAATTTCCACTACAACTTACGATAATGTAAATACAAAACTAACTGGTGTCATATGACTATGGCACTAAGAAAAATGTACCACAGTAGACATTTCCAGACTCCTGAAATTCAGAGGCGTGACCAGGTGCCGGGGAGGAGTAAGCGTCTCCTGTTTTGCTAGCCACATCCGCAGTGAATGCCCTTACATACAGGCAAACAAATATAATTCAGCACTGTATATATACATGAATGTGAACAAATACAGCGTAGAAAGTGTCACCGCCACATAACATCTGTAAAAAGGGTATAATAACACTTAAGTCAAACCCTCTTCAGGGAACTTTTGCACCAGCTCCATACTGCAAAAAGAATAAGTGTTAATGTAAAATACGAAATCAACTGGTGTCACATGACTATGGCACAAACAACAATGTACCATAGTCGACTTTCATGGACCCCTAAAAGAGGTGAGGCCAAGAGCCCGGGAGGAGTTAGCGTCTCCAAAACCACTCATGCCCATACCCCATGATAAAATCGTAATGTTTTGGACCTATTCTCGTTAAAAAATTAGGCATTATTTAGATTCGAATAAGACGTGTGTAGTTGGCGAACTGCATTATGTACAAATTTTCACTATTATAAATGTTGAAGTATATATTTTAAAATTGAACAAAAACAATTATATATATACTTTATGTCAGACACTTGAAGGAGCTCTTGATAGATTTCCTTCCGGAAATCACGGAATGCATATATCAGTGAGAGGAGCGATCCCATCTCATTTATATACGAGTGATACTAAAGTGAACATTGAGTCTGTCGAGGTGTGCACGTTATTATCTTTGCGATACATTCATCATGAAGTTATCGGGATCCAGTTCGTATCATGACAAAGCTGCCGAATTAAGACTCCCCTTTGGTGCTGTGATAGCTAGCGATGTTTTCCTTTTGACGTGTATTGTGCTTGGAATTTGCGGAAACAGTGTGGTACTGTTCGTATATAACACTACACTCAAAACGGACAAAGTGGACCGATATTTCGTACCAATCTTGGCTATTACAGATCTGCTAGGAGTAGTGATATCTGGATTATTTGAGACAGAATTTATATTTTCGCATATGGTATTTTTTAATACCTATTTATGCAAAATATGGTGGTTTGCAAGTAGTTTAATTCTATTCATGTCTCTATCCATCTTACTGTTCATTGCCGTGCAACGTTATTTAAAGATTGTGAAGCCAAAAACAGAGCAAATGAGTTTGCATCATAACCGTATCGCAATTGTTTGTGCATTTTTGTTTTCCGTTGCTTTCGCTGTTCCAATGGCAATTATACATGAGGAAAAGTCATTAACCAACACTAATGGTAGTGTGATTGGAAGTAGATGTGACAAGGCAAAAGACGAAACAACTAAGATAATTACTACTGTGTACTTCCCATTACTTGGCATTGCAGCAATATCGATGTTTTGCGCTTTGTTCACACTTTATTTCTTCATAGGTCGCAAAATATTCCTCCATGTGAAAAATTTCAAGAACAACTCAACTTCTATGGAACTAGAAGCAAATGTGTCCACGACTAGGACATCTCTAACTGACAACCCCAAGTCAGACGCACTCGACAATGAGAAAACTCAGCAAAAGAATACTTCAAGTGAAAAACCTCTATTCAACAGACGAAGAAAAGTCAACAGTAAAGTTTTATATAAACTGGCTCTAATGTTTATGCTGATAACGCTAATATTTTTTCTGTGTTACATACCAAAAATCTCTATCATGATAGCTCAAATAATCAGTCCAATGCGCATAGAGTCCATGAACGCTGTTGGACGAGTGGCTATAACATTTTGTACCCATCTATACATTATAAACTATATATGTAATCCTATTATGTATGCGTTTATGGATGCAGAATTTAGTACTGGTCTAAGGAATTTACGCCGTTGCTTCTACTAATAAAAAAAATAAATTAATTATTGCTTGATATTAAATTATATATATATATATATATATATATATATATATATATATATATATATATTAAAATATATATATATATATATATATATATATATATATATCTCAATTTCCATATATCAATCTATTCGTTCATGCAACTGTATATAATACGGAAAATTGAATGGAATTGAATGAAACGGGAAAAAGTGTTTAGATATATTTTAATTATACCCTCTATATATTTATATACTTTTTCAAAATCCATCGTATGTCATATTATGCTGAAACACTTTAGGATATGAACTACTGCCAAAGCTTTTCTCGGAAAAGTGTAACTCAAATATCGACATTACTTCCTTTTTCAGTATAATTAAATGACAACCATGATAAGTGGGTTGTTTCATTCGACTTGTATTAAGCCGGTATGGTACAGTGGATGAGGTGCTCGGCTCATAACTGAAAGGTCCCGAGTTAGACTCCCGTCGTGGGCACATCATGGTTCTGTCTTCCGGATGAGACAATAAAAATCGAGTAGGCGTAGCACGTAAAAGATCCCTCTATGATTCATGTTGGTCCGTTGGGTGAGTGTATTGTAAAGAAATTGAATTCTATGCAATGTGTGGGGCAGATGCCGTCATCATATGTGTAAAATAATCGGAACGTAAAACAATAATCAATCAATCGGAGACAGAGCTAGAGATAAGGCGCGTATGAGCGTAATTACGCATTTAAATTTGTTTAAATGCATTGGAAAGATAAACATGGCATAAAAACACGCATTTACATATCGCCTTACCCATTAGATGCCTAATGCACTGCGTACGCGATTGTCGACATTAAAACGAAAGTAAAAGTGCCTCGCCTCGTCTAGTAAGCCTGGCAAATTAAAAAGAAAAAATAAATAAATGATAAATGTGTACATGTAGCACTATTGTGAAATTGTGCAATGGCAATTAAACGAAGGTTATGTTTTCAAAGAAAGAGACACTTTAGTCATTTCAATTCCTGATAAGGCAAAATATTTCGACTATATATTGACCAGTAGAACAATGCAACTTAGCGATAAGACAAATTTCACTAAAGTCGTTTATGCAAATGAGCAAGAAATACCAAGTTAATAAAGTACTGTATAACCTAATAGCAGTTCAAAATTTGAATCTGACTCATTTGTGCAAGTCAGTTACATGCATCGTTCTACGTGTAAAAAAATCAAAAAGGTAATCATAAAGGGCGAGGAAAGAGGTCCGACTTAATTGTATAAAAATTCATCCATTTTGTTTGAAAAATAACCCAAGAAATAAATGCATCTATCTTTTTTACAAGCCTTAAAGAATATGTTGTGTGTTTGGTGTAATATAGTGCACAGGAAGATCATTATGCAACTATGCAATATAATACTATTAGTAACAAAAATGTATTACGACCAAAGCAATATTTCAAAAATACCAATAATGACCGAATCACTCCATAAGAGTGATCCCCCTTTTCGGCATTCCAAAAAAATAGGGGGTGAAAATACCACTTGAAATTTGGAAAATCAGCACTGAATTTGAAATCAGGGAGCAAATATCATTTGTACTCAAAACATATTTGAGCTCTACGCGGAGATATAGATAAAGAAGATATATGCACATGGCAAGTACAGTAAAATATTAATCTGGGATCACTAGAAAGAAAAATACAATAAATAAAATATAACAACCAGAATAGCAGTTATCATTCTATCGCAACTATGGATATTTTGACAACTGGATCATGCCTTTTCTTGGTGATGTCCAAAGCTGAAGCATGAAAATAGAACACAGTTAATCCTATCATGTATGCGTGTATAGCTACAGAATTTAGAACTAGTCTAAGGAAGTTACGCTTTTGCTGCTAACAATTATGAGATTTTGATTTTATTGCTTGATATTTTTGTTTCTTTGATTACTTGATTGTAATGAGCAATTTCTATGTATTCATTTATGTAACTGTATATAATAAGGATAATATTGAATGTTATCATACGAAGTGTTATTTACTTTTTATATACAGGTCATCCATTTATTAAAATAGGCTTGAATAATTCATAATATTTTTATTGTTTTGTGATATATGCATAGCAGATGACAGGGAAATACTAATATAGGTCAAAGAAAGGTAATTAACGAGAGCCGTGATTGGCTGATGTGGTGTAGGGAGAGAGGGACTACTATTTCAATGTATCAGGAGCTGTGATTGGATGAAATTATTTGATTTATGTATAAATAAAGATTGATTCTGCTGTAAAATCATGAATTTTTATCTCATTTCGCTAATGTAAAGATTTAATGACCTAAAAAGGGGTGGTTGTTTACATTTGAATTTTGGCCAATTTTGGGGGGTATCCCCCTTCCAGCATGATTTTCTCGAAATTAAGGTGGATAACCTATGGTAAACTGTTAAAATTCTGATAGAGGAGGGTCTGACAAACATTTTGATATGTGGATTATATATAGCTAAAATGTAGGATGTTGTGTAAATCTTGCTGGAAGTTCGGTAATTTAACATGGGACCCTATGGGAAATGGAATTACTATGCTTTTACCTATATACCGAGCAGAACTCGATATTGTGTAATAGAGACACTGACTATCACGGATCCCTTGAAGAAAATAGGACCATATGCCATGGAGAAGTTAACATCCCCTGTTGACCGGTTGCATAATCCGAGACGCCATAGGATTAAACGAGCTGGTAGATCTCGTCGTATCAAGTGGAAACGGTATAACCTTACTCAAGCATGATAAGTAAAATGGTTGGATATTGTATTATCAGAATGTATACGACTTTTCAAGGATTACGATAAAAAAAGAAAGACAACAAGTCAGACATTGATTTCTGTTAAGCGCAAAGAAAGTCATTTTTAAGCAACTGCAACATCTGCATAATGAAGACTTCAAACGTGGGTTTTGTGACTCTTGCCTCGTAATGGAAGGAACAGAAATGTGTTAAAAGCTCTGATATATCAGATTACTACAGATATGTAGACACCATAGACAGGTTATTAAATTAAATTGATACACACACAAGGAAAATTAATGATAGGAAAATTGAAATCGAGAAGTTTGTTGTATTGTAATTTAATAAGTTTACCTTCTTGCTATATATTCAACAGAAGATCTAAGGACGAAGCAGAGGATTATGTTGTAGGATTATGTTGTATTTCAAATTTCAAGTTCGTTAGGATATATTGCGTTTTCATATGTTTCACAGTTTTTGCAGACATTTTAATGACTTTTATATCATGTTGGATAATCAAGACCGAAATAATGAATATAAACAATCTTTGAAAAACAAAGATATTACTATATATACTTATAACTGGGTGTCAAATAAATCAAACCTAAGGACTGAACTATGTATTGGGGGGAGGTCTTTAGTTTTTAAAAATATCTGCAAATTTTCATTGCAATAGAATTGAGGTACGTATGTTGGGAGTAAGTACATAACGCAACATGAAATTGAAAGATCTCTCTTCAAAATCCATTTCAGGTCAGTGAGATAGACCATTGGTATAGAAGAAATAGAAATAGTAAATTCACACAATTTTTCGATTACAGGGTAGTCATGGTACTGATTTAGGATACTCACGAAAAAAACCAGTCAAAATATAAAATAATCAAACTATTAGCATTTTCATTAAGTTTTTTTATTCAGAAAAATAGAGGTATGAATGCTTTTGCCAAATCAGAATTTCGTGAGATGAACTTATCTTTACTTTTCTTTTTACCATCCTTTTGAAAAGAGAAACGGGAAAATATAGCATACATTTATTTTAGCCTAACACTTTAGGCTGCATAAAATTTCAACATCTGTTCTACATGATATTGTTCTGAAGGACTTTGGAATATGAACTCCTGCCAAAGCTTTTTCTCGGAAAAATAGTGAAACAAATCTATCGACATTACTTCCTTTTTCTGTATGATTAAATGACAAAGAAAGAAAGAGTGAAAATCGGTTTGTATTAATATTACATAACATGGTTTTGTACTCTAGAAGAAATCTGGAAACACTTTGAAATATGAACTACAATCAAAGATCTTCTCGAAAAAGGGTGTAACTTAAATATCGGCATTACTTACTTTTCCAGCTGAATTACATGACAAATATTTGATCAATGGGTTGCCTTTTATCCTGTTTGTATTGATATTACATGATGTAGTCTTATATCCTGGCGGCAAATTGGATCAAAACATGAAGAGTACAAAACAATGTGGATATTGGATATCGAACTACACAATAAATAAACAACAAGAAAATAAGAAATAACAAGGAAGTAAGAAATAACAAAGAAGTAAGATATAATAAGGATTTATATACTTATATTCATTTATTGTACAATGCATATATTTTAGTAAATGTTTCATCGTCAATGATTTTCAAGGACAAAATTTGAAAATACTAAATATATGAAGGAACGACATATACCACTGGGAGCCATATAAATCTCACCTAAGAATAGAACTATATATTATGGGGATATTTCTTAATTTTTATTTAAAAAATATCTCCAATTTGTCATTACAGTAGAATTGATATACTCCTGTTCGGGGTAGGTGCAAAAGCACTAAAATGAAAGAGTTGACTTCAAACTCCTTTTCAGGTCAGGCATAACATAATTATTATAAATATAATTTACGATAGTGATGAAGAATCCCGTCAAATTACAAAATCATGAAACCAGTAGTATTTTTCGTTCAGCAGTATTTACTCGGAGCTATGAATGTTTTGGCGACAATTCCAGTATCAAGTGTATCAAGTCAGATGCATTCGAAAATTATAGATGTCAGCAAAAATACGTCGAATGAAAAACTCTATTCAACAGACGAAGACAAGTAAACAATAGAGTTTTACATAAACTGGCTCTAATGTTTATGCTGATAACTAAAATATTTTTTCTTTGTTTCATACCAAAATTTTTTATCCTGATAGTTAAAACAGTTAGTCCAATGTGCATAGAGTCCATGAACGTCGTTGGACGAGTGGCTGTAACATTTTGTAATAATATATACATTATAAACTACATATGTAATCCTATTATGTATGCGTTTATGGATACAGAATTTAGAAATGAGTTAAACATTTACGTTGTTGCTGCAGACAATTTTAAGAAACCATGTCCTTTTTGAATTGTTCCTATCATTACGGTTTTTTCTTTCTTTGCTTCTGTATTTTGTTTCTTTGATAATTTGGTTGTAATAGGCGGTCTCAATCTATCAACCCATTCGTTATACACCTGTATATAATGTAAAAAAAAATTACGATTTCGTACAAAGTGTGATTACGTTTTATAAATAGAGAACCCTTTTATTAAAATAGGCTTGAAAAATTTGTGATATTTTTTTATTGTTTTTTTAATATATGCATACAATACCGAACAGGAATCGATAAGAAACGTCTATTTTTCAAAAGGGATATTGGTAATCATTGATCCGCTGAAGAATCAATTGAAGGACTATGCGGCATGGAGGAGTACGCATTCCCTGCTGACTCTTCACATCAGCCCTAATGCCATCGCATTAAATGAGATAGTAGATATCGGGATATCAAATAGAAACGACATAACCTTAGGAAATATCGTAAAAAAAAAATAAGAAGTAACATGGTGTAATATTGTATAATTACAATGTATACGATTTAACAAGGATTAAGATTTAACACGTCTGACAATGATTTCTGCTTAGCTCAAAGAAGGTCTTTTTAGCAACTGTAACATCTGCATTATGGGCGCCGATGGGGCGATATGCAGTACAGAACAGTATAGACTTGTTATACGGCATTATAATCTTTAACCATATTGCTTTAATGCCCCCTACTTCGAAGTCTTGTCTACGTTTATAGATTATAGAGTTTGACAAATAAACTATCAAACCACCTGTTTTATTACATCTATTTTTTCTCTCGTTATGTAAAATTATCGATGTTTAAGAGAGAAAACAGAATACATCTGACAAAACTATGACACAGATCACCAAGGACATGCCCACAAAACGTGATAATAGTATACATGGAAAAACGATATACAAAAATATTCGATTGTGTTGCGGTTGCGATACCGACTTAAGACGGTCAATTGAGGTAACAAACGCCATTCAACTGGTGTGTTTAACCGGTTTACGGGCACCCATCTTTAAGAGTTCATTAGTAATAACACAAAATTGTTCTGTTTGTTTACCTATGTATAACACATTACGACCATTTCATGACCTGCTTAATGCAATGGACAAACAATAACAGCGACGAATTTGTCATGTGCCAATGTTCACTGTGAAACCCAGCATCCAGCTTTCACCGGCGAAAACGTTTGTAATTGTTTTAAAATGTTTACATAATCCGGAATCTTGATCACAAAACCATATTGTATTATATTTAGATTGGTAATGTAAAATACGAAAGTAACTTAACTTGTGCCATATGACTATGGCACTAACAACAATGTACCACAGTGGACATTCACAGACCCCTGAAATTCATAGGTGAGACCGGGTACCCAGGAGGTCTCCTGTCTGGCTAGTCACACTCGTCATTCACACTAGTGAACACTGTGTAGAATATGTCATTGCCACATAACATCAGGAAAAGGGTATAATAACACCCGAGTTAAACCCTGCACGGGGAAATTTTATACGAGCTCCACACTGCAATACACATTTTCTCATGTTACTGAGCTACAGAAGCGATATAAAATTAAAAGAGGTTGTGTTTAAAAACTGGAAGGAAAGAATGTCATGTGCAGTGGCTGGTGTTCAATTTAAAGTCTGATGTAATAAGGTCTCCACTTCAAATTTGTATATGCATTGTGTCACGTCTTGGTACATATAAACACTTCATGACTGAATATTACTTGTTATAACTTAAAGTGCTATTAGAATGCTGGAGAATTTTGCGTTTTCATGTGATACTAGTTGAATTATTCCTTCATTGATAAATATTACAACTTTTCTTGCTTCAGTATTCCTCTGAGAGATGTTTTAAAATACCCATTTGCTGAGTATCACGAACAAAATAAAAGACTTCCGGTTTAACTTGTTACAGATCCTTTGTACAACTTTTAATGTCATTTAGTATGACGTCACAATTCAAAGTTTAACGTAATAATGAAAAATCAGGGAAAAGTAGCACCTGTACAACTTCTGACGTCACATATGATGGCGATTAACTATAGAAAAAAGCTATAGAATTTTTTACTGCTTATTGTATATATCTTGAGATCGGCGTCACGCATGAGCATAATATTTTGTGAGCGACTCTTTTATGTACATAGGCACATAATATAGAAAAATTGTGATCATTCTAATAGCACTTTCATAATAAAACGTCGCGTTGATAAAAGATTTGGGAGTTTGATCTTTACACTGGGGCCAATACAATTACCCTAGACTCAATAACAATGCCAATACAAAAAAAAAAAAAAAAAACAGTTAAAAGATATAGAAAATATATACATTTTAATTCTGTGCACCAGATGCGCATTTCGACAACTTGTGTCTCTTCAGTGATGCTCGTAGCCGAATGGTTGGAACTCTCATATCATATAAATATTTGAAGAGCAGTATTGAAACCAAAATGACCGAAAAAGTGAACCAAAGAATCAATCTCAGGACAGAGCTAAGCCTGAGGGAGACACTCTTTAGTTTTAGAGTAATTTACATAATTTCATGACGGCAAATTTTAAGTATATATTTTAAGTCAGTACAAAATAACATTATATTACAATGAATTGAATGAACAATTAAATATGTATGGTGAAGTACAATATCCATACGACCATATTTTTTTATATTGTTAATTGTTCTCAATGTCATAATTCTTAGTAACAACGGTGTAATTTCCTTAGTCCATTTCTAAATTCTTTATCCAGAAAAGCATATACAAGGGGATTAAATATGCTGTTTATAATGTATATATTAGAGCAAAAGGCTATAGTCTCGTCCGGCGAAGTTCATGGACTCTAAGTGCATTGGGCTGACTGTTTGAAGTATCATGATAGAGATTTTTGGTATGAAACAAAGAAAAAAAATATCATAGTTAAAACAAAAACATAAAGCAAAAACATAAGAACTAGTTTATGTAAAACATTTTTGGTGATTTTTCTGCGTCGGATGAACGGAGATTTTTTATTCGAAGTTTTCTTTTGCGGAGTTTTATTATTTTCGAGCGTGTCTGACTTGGTTTTGGTGTTGTCACTTAGAGATGCCATTGTAGCGGAAGCATTTTTTTCTTGAAAGTTTTCATATGAGGAAATATTTTGCGACCTATCAAAACATAAAGCACAAACAAAGCACTAAACACCGATACTGCTCCTGGTCTAAGACATGAGTAGTACACAGTCGTTATCATCTTTGTGTTTTCGTCCCTGACCAAGTGACATCTAGTTCCAATCACACTACCATTTGTGTTGAGTAATGGTACTTCACCATATATAATTGCCATTGGAACAGCACTACCAACGGCAAAACAAAATGCGAATAAAACTGCGACACGGTTATGGGTTAAGTTCATTTGCTTTCCTTTTGGTCTCTCGATCTTTAAATAACGTTGAATGGCTACAATAAGTAATATCAACACGGACATGAATAAAATGCAACCAATTAAAAACAACCATATTTTGCATAAATAGTTATTAAAGAAAACCATCTGTGAAAATATAAGTTCAATCTCAAATACTCCGCATATCACTACTCCTAATAAATCTGTAATGGCAAGAACGGGGACGAAATATCGATCGACTTTGTCTGTTTTGAATGTAGTCTGATATACGTACAACACCACACTATTCCCGCTAATCCCAAGCAAAATACATAAAAAGAGAAATACATCGTTTGCTATCATGGAACCTTTCGGACGTCTAAATTCAGCAGCTTTTTCATGATAGGAAATGGCTCCGGATGAGTTCATGATTGATGTAACTTTAAGATTATGACACGCAGAGAACGACGACAGACATAATTTTCACTTCTGTTTATCACTATAGGGCGTATGTGAATAGAGAAAGGAATTTCCTTCCTTGTGATATATTTTCCTGTTGTTACTCTGAAGTAGGTCCATATAGGTTATAAGTAGTACAATAGCACTATTTATGATCAAGACATGACCTCTAAAAAAAAAAAAAAAAAATTAGGGGCAGGCGTGGTGTAGTGGTTAAGCGCTTGGCTTGCGGCGCCGACGATCCGGGTTCGATTCCCGGGTTGCGCCACTATGTTTAAGAGGTTGGTAACCTCCTGGCTCCATGTCGCGATATAACTGAAATATTGTTGAAAGCGACATAAAACACCAATCAAGCAACCAACCAACTAAAAAAAAAAAACAAAAAAAAAAAAAAAAAAACCAAACAAAACAAAAACAAATCACCCCCTCCACCTCCCCTCCCCCACCAAAAAAAAAAAAAAAAAAAAAAAAATCGGTCAGGTTGTATGACGTGACTAACAATGATGTTAAAGAGGAGACATCTGAAGAAATCTCTCGATGTTAACAAAAGAAAATATTTTATGGTGTCAAAAAAAAAAAAACAAAAACAAAAACAAAAACAAAAACAAAAAACAAAAACCCAAACACTCAAGGATAGCAAACAATGACTTCGTTGGCGTCTTCACAGTTCATAAACTGCGTCAGCCTCTATATATCCCCTATCATAATATGTATTGCGCAATCAATGATATATCTCTGGCGACGAAAATATAGAAATATATAAACGTACTCATTTGATGCACCATATGCGCATTTCGAAAACTTATGGCCGATGAATTTTTGCCAAATTTAGATTGCTCGTCTTGCGGAGGATGGTTCGTCTAATGGGAGGTTCTTCTTTAAACAATATAGAACATTCGCAATGATCACAATTATACAAAGGTGCAGTCTTTTATACCTACGTATTCTAATCGCAAATCAACATTATATATTTCTAATAGTTATACGTCAAACATTTCAATTTAAGACCGACTTTGCGGAACCTATATATCATCAATCATACTCAAAACCACATGTTTATGCTCTTTATATAAATCCATATTGGACGGTTCATTACTGGACTGGATGTCAACGTCGTGGAACTCTACGTCAGCTATTACCAGAGGCCCTGAAGTTAGAGAGCACATATCATTTAACTGGCGAAACAATTTCAATAGTGCCATGAGTTCCAGAGAGGTGTATGTCAGAAGATGGACTTGGAATGAAAACCTGGAAAGGGATACATTGTCGGAATGTTTTAGAGGTGTTGATTTTTTTACATAAAGGCAAAATTAGATAGAATACATAATAATTACGTATTTACACCGACAGACAAAGCTTCAAACAATAATATAATTGTTTCCAAGGTTTACAGCCTTTTAGCGGAAATTGGAATAAATACAGAAACTGATTATCCTATTACTCGCTCCGCACTCTCTATTGATGAAATCGTCGAAAACCATAAATGGGTATATAGTGCCCATAAAGCATGTACTCAAGACAGTGAGTTCGAGTTACCTCTCTTATATTGGATTCCTAAACATCATAGAAATGAATAGAAATATATATTGCAGGATGTGGTAAATGCTCCATCAAACATCTACCATTTGTCTATCTTTTTACCAAAATACTATAGGCAGTAAGGGAAAAGCTTCAGGAGTACTCGGGTTGACGTTAATTACGTTTAAATGTTTGGTCATACACATTTACAATCATGGGTCAAAGGACACCAATGAAACGAAAATCATTTAAAACTATGTTCCGAGAGGCATACTATTCGATATATCGGTGAATTCCTATGCATTCCAAAATCTACTGTTACTACATTCTACTAGCCATGTTACCGTAAAAATATACCCCGAAGAAGTGGTCGGTCATTGTCAGTGACTGTGGAAAAAAATGTTAATACAGACAGGAGGAATTCTTTTGTATACATTCCAAACAAATGAATTAAAACCGTGCAAAACCTGTAGCAAAACGTACCTTGCAATTTCATTTACATAAATACGGATAAAATTAACGGATAGCAAAGAAAACAAACGATGGTTATGAGGTAAATACATCGCAGAAAAACTATTGTCCTGGTATCAACAAAACGTGGAGATGCTGAATTTTGGCAAAAAGAGATGCTTTTAGCGTTCTAAGAAACCGATTGGAATCGATTACGTAATTGTGATGTCCGCATATTCATGTCTTGCCGACATGACACGGGAGCCTCCTGATCGTGGGCGGTCCCGAACGGTGCCACTTTGCTGATATCCATAACGCATTACTAGTGTTAACATGAACTGAAAACGGCCTTGCCACATCCTAGTTTTAATGATATTTTAGACTGAGACCGATTTCGATCATTTTACACAGATTTGACACCCTCTGTACTAGAAGGTTACCTATTTTGACTTCTCCATATATAAATATATATGGAATTTACACGATTTGACTCTTTCTTCTGAGTATATGTGACGGGTGTTGCTAGCAAGCAGGAGATGCTCACTCTCCCGGGCACCTGATCTCACTCCATCATAGCGGTTCACATATGCTCTTTAAGGAGATATATTTTATATTTTGTTATTTTCCACTTGGTTTTAATTTTCACTGATTTTGTACGTCCTCTGGTTTTCATGATTTTCGGACTTATGGTTTGGATTTATCCATCATCTTTAAATTCCTAATAGAATTCAAACGATCATTTTCAATCATGCGAAATCCCCAAAATGCGTGATGTTCCCATCAAGGCACAACCATGATATTAAACAAATCGAGTACTCAAATACGCATTTACTATATTAAAGTATGCCTATAAGAATAAAATGTAACCAAATAGTTTTTATGTTATTATATAACTTTGAAGTATACTCAGTTTTTCCGCTAGTATATATATGACAATATATATAGTATATATATATTGTCATGTAGTTTGGACTTATGGTTATGGAAAATTATGAAAAATCATACTTTTTTCAACACAATTTTACTACTTTGATTCCTGACATAACTCTCACTTTATTACTTAAATACATGAATATCTTAATACTTGATACGCTGTAGTTTGCTCCAAAAGTATACTTTACTAACTTGATATCCAACGCGCTCGGAACTTTGTGTTTGAACATACAATATCGTATTTCTACTTTTCATGAATGTATACAGCTTTTCTTAATGCACATGTTACTTTCAATTTACATTGCATTTATGTATGACAAATAGAAACAATGTATTATAAATTATATTGAAATACAGAACATTTACAGTACATGTATGAAATATTGAATGGAATTTAATGTTCTACCAAAGTCATGCGAGCATGTGATATAGATTTAAAACAGAAGTCACCTGACAATAGTAAAGGAAGATTCAATAGAGAGAGAGTAGAATCTCCCAGTACGAAATACACTGTCGGTGTGGCTTAGTATGTGTTCGGCTAATGACCGAAAGATCAAGGGTTTGACTCCTGGCTTGAAGTAAACCACATCTCACAGTTCTTGGAATAAAAGTACAGCACGTGAACAATGTCATATTCAGAAAGATGCAAACCGTCAAAATTGAGAAGATAATTCAGAATTTTTCATCTATATATGCTTTTTCAGTGAATTCAAGTGTTAATATTCATTTATTTATGGTAATATTTGTTTTAATTGAAAATTTCCACTACAACTTACGATAATGTAAAATACGAAAGTGACTGGTGTTATATGATTATGGCTCTAACAACAATGTACCTCAGTGGAAATTCACAGATTCCTGAAATTCAGAGATGAGACCAGGTACCCGGGAGGAGTAAGCGTCTCCTGTTTGATTAGCCATACCCGTTGTGAATGTCCTTACATACAGGCGAAATAAATATCATTCAGCATTGTATATATACATGAATGTGAACAAATACTGTGTAGAAAGTGCTACTGCCAGATAACATTAAGAAAAGGGTATAATAACACTTGTCACAAACCCTCTGTAGAGAACATTTGCACGAGCTCCACACTGCAAAGGGAATAAGTGTGACGTTAATGTAAAATACGAAAGGAACTTGTATCAAATGACTACGGCAACAATGTACCACAGTGGACATTCACTGACCATTAATAGAGGTGAGGTCAGATGCCCGGAGGAGCGAGCGTCTCCAAGAAAAGTCATATCCATACCAATAATAAAATCGGAATGTTCTGGACCTCTTCTCGTTAAAGAATAGCGCATTATTTAAATTAGAATCAGACGCGTGTAGTCGGCGAACGCCATTATGTAAAAACTTTCACAATGATAAAGTTTGAAGTATATATTTTAAGGATGAACAAAAAATAATATTGAAAGGAACTAATTATATACTTCCTTTGTGTCAGGCATTTGAAGGAGCCCTTGATATATTTCCTTCCGGAAGTCACGAAGATGCATATATCACTGAAAAAAATCCCATCTCATTTATATACGAACTAAAGTAACATTGAGTCTGTCGAGTTGTGCACGTTATTATCTTTGCGATACCTTCATCATGAACTCATCGGGATCCGGTTTGTATCATAACAAAGCTGCCGAATTAAGACTCCCCTTCGGTGCTGTGATAGCTAGCGATGTTTTCCTTTTGACGTGTATTGTGCTTGGAATTTGCGGAAACAGTGTGGTACTGTTCGTATATAACACTACACTAAAAACGGACAAAGTGGACCGATATTTCGTACCAATCTTGGCTACTACAGATCTGCTAGGAGTAGTGATATGTGGATTATTTGAGACAGAATTTATATTTTCACATATGGTATTTTTTAATACCTATTTATGCAAAATATGGTGGTTTGCAAGTAGTTTAATTCTATTCATGTCTCTATCCATCTTACTGTTCATTGCCGTGCAACGTTATTTAAAGATTGTGAAGTCAAAAACAGAGCAAATGACTTTGAATCATAGCCGTATCGCAATTTTTTGTGCATTTTTGTTTTCCGTTGCTTTCGCTGTTCCAATGGCAATTATACATGAGGAAAAGTCATTTACAAACACTAATGGTAGTGTGATTGGAAGTAGATGTGACAAGGCCAAAGACGAAACAACTAAGGTGATTACTACTGTGTACTTCTCATTACTTGGCATTGCAGCAATATCGATGTTTTGCGCTTTGTTCACACTTTATTTCTTCATAGGTCGCAAAATATTCCTCCATGTGAAAACTTTCAAGAACAACTCAACTTCTATGGAACTACATACAAATGTGTCCACCACTATGACTTCTCTAACTGACAACCCCAGTACCACGTCAGACGCACTCGAAAACGATAAAACTCAGCAAAAGAATACTTCAAATGAAAAATCTCCATTCAAAAGAAGAAAAGTCAACTGTAGAGTTCTACATAAACTGGCTCTAATCTTTATGTTGATTACTATAATATTTGTTCTGTCTTTCATACCAAAAATCTGTATAATGATTGTTCAAATAATCAGTCCAATGCGCATTGAGTCCATGGACGCTGTTGGACGAGTGGCTATAACATTTTGTACTCATTTATACATTATAAACTATATATGTAATCCTATTTTATATGCGTTTATGGATACAGAATTTAGTACTGCTCTAAGGAAGTTATGCCGTTGCTGCTAATAGTCTTAAGAATTATTATTTAAATTCTTAAATACACACACACAGATATACATATATATATAAATAAAATATAATAATAGGTTTGAAGAATTCATAATCTTTTTATTGTTTTGTGACATGCATAGCAGATGAAAGTTACATACTAAGATACCGAGCAGGACTCGATAACGCACGTCTATTGTACAACAGAGACACTGGGTATCACGGATCCTTTGAAGAATTAGAAGTAGGACCATGTGCCAAGGAGGAGGAGAAAACATCCCCTGCTGACCGGTTACATCATCCGTGACGCCATAGGATTAAACGAGTTGGTAGAACTTGTCGTATCAGGTGGAAACGGTATAACCTTACTCAAAATCATTCCAAAAAGTCATAAGTAAAATGGTTTGATATTGTATTATCAGAATGTTTCCGATTTTGCAAGGATTAAGGGCAAAAACGAAAGGCAACAAGTCAGACATTGATATCTGAATAGCGCAAAATCTTTTTAAAGCAACTCTAACATATGCATAATGTAGACTTCAAAAGTGGTTTTTGTGACTCTTGCCTCGGTAATTGACCCTTCCATTTCGCGGAAAATTTATCGAATTGCGTGACATCACAATATATTTTCGATTTTTGTCCGAGGTATGACTGAGGTGTAAAGTATTGTGACGTCATCTGATTTAACAATTTCTCGAGCGTAAATGGAAGAGTCAATCGAAGGAACAGAAATGCGTTAAAAGCTGTGCTATATCAGATACTAAAGATATATAGACACCATTGACAGGTGATAAAAGTATATTGATACACGTACAAGGAAAGTTAATGATAGCAAACTTGAAATCGTGAAGTTTGCTGTATAGTAAGATAGTAAGTTTACCATCTTATGTTTAAAAGTTTTTGCAGACATTTCATTGAATTTTATATCATCATGGATGATCAATAAACAATGAAAATAAACAGTCTTTGAAAAACAAACATATTACTATATATACTTAAAACTGGGAGTCAAATAAATCAAACCTCAGGACAGAACTATGTATTGGGTGGAAGGGGGGGGGTGTTCTTTAGTTTATAAAAATATCTACACATTTTCATTGCAAAAGAATTGAAGTACTTATGTTTGGAGTAAGTACATACCCAATATGAAATAGAAAGATCCCTCTTCAAAATCCATTTCAGGTCAATCAGATAGACAATTGGTATAAAAGAAATAGAAAAAGTAAATTCACACAATTTTTCGATCACATGGTAGTCAAAGTATTGATTTAGGATAGTTATGAAAGAAACCCGCCGAAATATAAAATCATTAAACTATTACCATTTCTTTAAGCATTTTTACTTAAAAAAAATCAAGGTATAAATGCTTTTGGCAAATCAGAATTTCGTAAGATGTGCGTTTTGACCATACATTTGAAAAGGGAAACGGGAAAATGTGTCATACATATATTTTAGCCAAACACTGTAGGTTACATACTACGTGATTTTGTGCACTTTAGAATATGAAATACTGCCAAAGCTTTTCTCGGAAAAATAGTGAAACAAAAATATCGACATTACTTCCTTTTACTATATAATCAAATGACAAAGAAGGAACGAAATGGGGAAAACCCAGTTTTGTATTAATATTACATAACATGGTCTTTTATTCTAGAAGAAATCCAGATCAAAAAAAAAAAGAAAAAAAAAAGAAAGAGTATCAGAAAAAGTTGACACTGGATATTATAAATGCAAAATAATTAAATTAAAGAGTTATACATATATTTTAGATACTGCAGATAGTTATATACTGTTTCGTCATCCCTCGCATGTGATATTATGCTGAAACACGTAGGAATATGAACTGCAATCAACGCTATTCTCGAAAAAAATGGTGTAACTCAAATATCGGCATTATTTCCTTTTTTTCCAGTAGAATTAAATAACAAACATGATCAATGGGTTGCCTTTAATCCTGTTTGTATTGATATAACGTAATATAGTCTTATATCCTGGCGGCAAGTTAGATCAATACAGGAAGAGTACAGATCAATGTGGATATTGGATATCAAAACTACACAATAAAAATAACAGGAAATAAGAAATATCAAGGAAGTAAGAAATAACAAGGAGTTGCATGATGCATATATTTCAGTAAATGTTACATCATCAATGATTTTCAAGGACGAAATTTGAAAATACTAAATATTTGAAGGACAAACATATTACCATATAGACTTAACACTGGGAGCCACATAAATCTCACTTAAAACAGAACTATGTATTAGGGGGATACTCCTTAGTTTATAAAAAAATATCTGTAATTTTTCATTGCAATAGAATTCAGATATATCTGCCCGGGTAGGTACAGAAGCACTGAAAATGAAAAAGTTGATTTGAAAATCCATTCTTGGTCAGGCAGATACAAGAAATACAAATAGGAAATTCACAAAATTTTTCGATTACATGATAGTCATGGTGTTGATTTAGGATAGTAATGAAGAATCCCCTTAAAAATACAAAATCATCATTCTATTATTATCTTTCGTTAAGCAGATTTTACTCGGAGAAATAGAGCTATGAATGTTTTAGCTAATTAGAATTTCGTGCAATGTAGTAATATTCACGTTTCTATCTACCTTTCTTGCGAACAGGGAAACGTGGAAGAATATTATACATATATTTTAGCGAAACACTGTGGCTATATACATACTGTTTCAACATCCATCGTATGTGATATTATGCTGATAAGGTGATATTGCCTGGAAACACTTTGGAATATGGACTACTGCAAAACCTTTTCTCGGAAAAGGGTGTAACTCAGATAATAACTTTACTTCCTGCTTAAGTAGAATTAAATGACAAACTAGTTTTCTACTTTTAAGTGACCTAAGGATGTATGATTATCATTGCTACAAAATGCATTAGTAGGTAAAGCGGCAGACGTGCATATATCTGTGTGGAATAAGGAGATACTGGAAGCATATGGACTTATACCAAAGGCATAGAGGCAAAAATTCAAGAGTTATAAAATATTTGAAAATCAACCGTATGTTGTGTTTGCAAGAGAAAATGTAGAGATATTTGATAGGTGATTTGCATCAAAAGATGTCAAAAAGTATTTGGATAAGCGTAGATATAAACAATGTATTCATGTTGACATACGCACTCATATTGTTGAAAGGTGCCGAAACATTGATAAATGTAGCTAAAATGGAAAATAATTATACTTTAACCTCTCATCAGAATTTCAATAAGAAGGGTGTAAGTAGTAAACACTCAGTAGGTCAGAATGTCTCCCTTTCTAATTCCTTTAAAGCAGGAAATTATGGTAAACCTGAAATTGCCAGTGGTAAGGATAAAAATGAATAGGAAAAGAATGTACAATAGCGGTAAATGCCAAATCTGATCCATCTTGTTCCAATTGTAAAAGAAGGGACATTCCTTGCGTTGATAGTGAAGTCATAGAAAATGATTCAATGTTAGAAGACAGGGATTTACATCCTTCTTACTTTATGACCAGAGGTATGTCTAGGGCGATTAGGTTCGAACCTACACCCATTGATCATAAGGATGATGAATTTCAGGGATTGCAAGATACTTTAATGGTCAATATTGGAGAAAAAGAGCATGATGATAGTTCTACAAAACAGGTAGTGAGGGAGAAAGAAAAGTTACTGACTCAGCAAAATTAAAAAATCTGTGACAATTAGAGCTAAGTTTATTTTTAGAACGTTTATGCTCAAAGTTATTGCAGATTTGTATCAGGGCACGTTAGAAACTTTTTTCGAGGAATTTTTCCTGTCACATCATTGACTCTCTTCCGGTATTTTATGTTTCTTACAGAGTATACATTCATATAACTTCTATCCCTTTCCGGTCATTCTAGAAGCTAATGAAATAATAATATGACAACGCTATTCATAGTATTCCGTACGTTTCTCAGTAAATCTATTTAAAGCGGACGCCAGTACATGGCATGTTTGATGTTTAAATAAAATCATGAAAATAAGTTAACAAAATCAAATAATTCTAGTAAACTTCTATACCGAAATACAATTTATTATTTTCCACCTCCGTCTACTCCCATTCCTCCCCTCTCCTACTTTCTGACGATATAGCCTTCTCTCTGAAATATTCGTGGTGTGACGTAAAACAAAAATCAATCAATCAATCAATTCTCTCTTATTGTTGTGGAAGGTTTGAATGATTTTATCACTTCTATATATTACTTGATGTAACAATACGTATTGAAAGACTTTTTGTTCATTTTTCTGGTTTGATTTGTGGAAGCGCCCTCTAGTTAAACAATTTCTTTTTTCTTTTTCTTCTTTTCTTCTTCTACAGCATAGTTTTATTCCCCCTTTCTCTGTTCAGTTTTACACCTCTACATATACTTACTTACATACCCGTAGAAGCCTAACAGAATTGTGTAAATATGATTCTGGTCATAGCGTAGATCTAAAGCTAGTATGGACAATTACTGTAAACGTGGAATAGAGCTCGTAGGTAAAAAATGAAATTATAAAAGAATTCCGCATTTCTGCGCTTAGAATTATCCGCTCTGGATTACCTTTCCGCGATCTCACAAATGCACGTCGTGTTTTATTACATCTATTTTTTCTCTCGTATGTAAAATTATCGATGTTTAAGAGAGAAAACAGAATACATCTGACAAAACTATGACACAGATCACCAAGGACATGCCCACAAAACGTGCTAATAGTATACACGGAAAAACGATATACAAAAATATTCGATTGTGTGGCGGTTGCGATACCGACTTAGGACGGTCAATTGAGGTAACAAACGCCATTCAATTGGTGTGGTTAACCGGTTTACGGGCGTCCACCTTTAAGAGTTCATTAGTAATAACACAAAATTGTTCTGTTTGTTTACCTATGTATGACACATCACGTTCATTTCATGATCTGCCTAATGCAACGGACTAACCAAAAACAGCGAGAAATATGTCATGTACCAATGTTCACTGTGAAACCCAGCATCCAGCTTTCACCGGCGAAAACATTTGTAATTGTTTTAAAATGTTTATATAATCCGGAATATTGATCACAAAACCATATTGTATTATATTTAAACTGGTAATGTAAAATACGAAAGTAACTTAACTTGTGTCATATGACTATGGCACTAACACCAATGTACCACAGTGGACATTCACAGACCCCTGGAATTCATAGGTGAGACCGTGAGACCCAGGGGGTGTCTCCTGTCTGGCTAGTCACACTCGTCATTCACACTAGTGAACACTGTGTAGAATATGTCATTGCCACATAACATCAGGAAAAAGGGTATAATAACACCCGAGTTAAACCCTGCAAGGGGAAATTTTATACGAGCTCCACACTGCAATACACATTGTCTCATGTTACTGAGATACAGAAGCGATATAAAATTAGAAGAGGTTGTGTTTAAATAACTGGAAGGAAAGAATGTCATGTGCAGTGGCTGGTGTTCAGTTTAAAGTCTGTTGCTATAAGGTATCCATTTCATATTTGTATATGCATTGTGTCACGTGCTGATACATATAAACACTTCATGACTGAATATTACTTGTTATAACTTAAAGTGCTATTAGAATGCTGGAGAATTTTGCGTTTTCATGTGATACTAGTTGAATAATTCCTTCATTGATAAATATTACAACTTTTCTTGCTTCAGTATTTCTCTGAGAGATGTTTTAAAATACTGATTTGCCTAGTATCACGAACAAAATAAAAGACTTCCCGTTTAACTTGTTACAGAACCTTTGTACAACATTTAACGTCATTTAGTAAGACGTTACAATTCAAAGTTTAACGTAATAATGAAAAATCAGGGAAAAGTAGCACCTGAACAACTTCTGACGGCACATATTATGGCGATTAACTACTGAAAAAAGCTATCGAACTTTTTACTGCTTATTGTATATATCTTGAGATCGGCCTCACGCATGAGCATAATATTTTGTGAGCGACTCTTTTATGTGCATAGGCACATAATATAGAAAAATTGTGATCATTCTAATAGCACTTTAATAATAAAAGGTCGCGTTGATAAAAGGTTTGGGAGTTTGATGTTTACACTGGGGCCAATTCAATTACCCGTGACTCAATAACAATGCCAATACAAAAACACCAGTTAATAACATTTTATAACAATGAATTGAATGAACAATTAAATATGTATGATGAAGTACAATTTCCATACGACCATATTTTCTTATATTGTTAATTGTTCTCAATGTCATAATTCTTAGTAACAACGGTGTATTTTCCTTAGTCCATTTCTAAATTCTTTATCTAGAAAAGTAAATACAAAGGGATTAAATATGCTGTTTATAATGTATATAGTAGGGCAAAAGGCCACAGTCTCTCCTCCGTCGACGTTCATGGACTCTAAGTACATTGGGCTGACTGTTTGAAGTATTATGATAGAGATTTTTGGTATAAAACAGAGAAAAAATATCAGAGTTATAGGCAAAAACATGAGAGCTAGTTTATGTAAAACACTTTTGCTGATTTTCCTGCGTCGGATGAACGGAGATTTTTTATTCGAAGTTTTCTTTTGCGGAGTTTTATTATTTTCGAGCGTGTCTGACTTGGTTTTGGTGTTGTCATTTAGAGATGTCATTGTAGTGAAAACATTTTTATTCTTGAAAGTTTTCATATGACGAAATATTTTGCGACCTATCAAAAAATAAAGCACAAACAAAGCACTAAACACCGATACTGCTCCTAGTCCAAGAAATGAGAAGTACACAGTCGTTATCATCTTTGTGTTTTCGTCCTTGACCAAGTGACATCTAGTTCCAATCACACTACCATTTGTGTTTAGTAATGGTACTTCACCATGTATAATTGCCATTGGAAAAGCACTACCAACGGCAAAACAAAATGCGAATAAAACTGCGACACGGTTATGGGTTAAATTCATTTGCTTTCCTTTGGTCTTTCGATCTTTAAATAACGTTGAATGGCTACAATAAGTAATATCAACACGGATATGAATAAAATGCAACAATTAAAAACAACCATATTTTGCATAAATAGTTATTAAAGAAAACCATCTGTGAAAATATAAGTTCAATCTCAAATACTCCGCATATCACTACTCCTAATAAATCTGTAATGGCAAGAACGGGCACGAAATATCGATCGACTTTGTCTGTTTTGAATGTTGTCTTATATACGTATAACACCACACTATTCCCGCTAATTCCAAGCAAAATACATAAAAAGAGAAAGACATCGTTTGCTATCATGGAACCTTTCGGGAGTCTAAATTCAGCAGCTTTTTCATGATAGGAAATGGCTCCGGATTAGTTCATGATTGATGTAACTTTAAGATTATTACATGCAGAGAACGACAACAGACATAATTTTCACTTCTGTATATCACTATAGGGCGTATGTAAATAGAGATAGGAATTTCCTTCCTTGTGATATATTTTCCAGTTCTTACTCTGAAGTAGGTCCACATAGGTTATAAGTAGTACAATAGTACTATTTATGATGAAGACATCACCTCTAAAAATTTAAAAAAGAAAAACAAACAAAACAAAAACAAAACACCTCCTCCTCCCCCCCCCCAAAAAAAAAGTCGGTCAGGGTGTATGACGTGACTAACAATGATGTTGAAGAGAAGACAGAAGACATCAGACGAAATCTCTCGATGTTAACAAAAGAAAATATTTTATGGTGTCAAAAAAAAAAAACAAAAAAACAAAAAAACAAAAACAAAAACAAAAAAAAAAAAAATAAATAAAAATAAAACCAAAAACTAACAACAACCACTCAAGGATAGCAAACAATGACTTCGTTGGCGTCTTCACAGTTCATAAACTGCGTCAGCCTCTATATATCCCCTGTCATAATATGTATTGCGCAAGCAATGATATATTTCTGGCGAGACAAATATAAATATATATAAATGTACTCATTTGATGCACCATATGCGCATTTCAAAAACTTACGGCCGATCAATTTTTGCCAAATTTAGACTGCTCGTCTTGCGGAGGATGGTTCGTCTATTGCGCGGTTCTTCTTTGAACTAAAATTTGCAATCAACCATATAGAACATTCGCAATGATCACAATCATACAAAAGGTGCAGTCTTATATACCTACGTATTCGAAACGCAAATCAACATTATATATTTCTAATAGTTATACGTCAAACATTTCAATTTAAGACCGACTTTGCGAACCTAAATATCATGAATCATACTCAAAATCACGTGTTTATGCTCTTTATATAAATCCAGTATCAAAACCAAGTGTTTATGCTCTTTATATAAATCCAGTATCAAAACCAAGTGTTTATGCTCTTTATATAAATCCAGTATCAAAACCAAGTGTTTATGCTCTTTATATAAATCCTAATTGCACGGTTCATTACTAGACTGGAGATGTCTCTACGTCAGCTATTACCAGAGGCCCTGAATTTAGAGAGCACATATCATTTAACTGGCGAAACAATTTCAATAGTGCCATGAGTTCCAGAGAGGTGTATGTCAGAAGATGGACTTGTAATGAAAACCTGGAATGGGATACGTTGTCGGAATGTTTTAGAGGTGTTGATTTTTTTACATAAAGGCAAAATTAGATAGAATACATAATAATTACGTATTTACACCGACAGACAAAGCTTCAAACAATAATATAATTATTCCAAGGTTTACAGCCTTTTAGTGGAACTTGGAATAAATACAGAAACTTAATATCCTATTACTCGCTATTGATGAAATCGTCGAAAACCATAAATGGGTATATAGTGCCCATAAAGCATGTACTCAAGACAGTGAGTTTGAGTTACCTCTCTTATATTGGATTCCTAAACATCATAGAAATGAATAGAAATATATATTGCAGGATGTGGTAAATGCTCCATCAAACATCTACCATTTATCTATCTTTTTACCAAAATACTATAGGCAATAAGGGAAAAGCTTCAGGAGTACTCGGGTTGACGTTAATTACGTTTAAATGTTTGGTCATACACATTTACAATCATGTGTCAAAGGTCACCAATGAGACGAAAATCATTTAAAACTATGTTCCGAGAGGCATACTATTCGATATATCGGTGAATTCCTATGCATTCCAAAATCTACTGTTACTACATTCTACTAGCCATGCTACCGTAAAAAATATACCCCGAAGAAGTGGTCGGCCATTGTCAGTGACTGTGGAAAAAATGTTGATACAAACAGGAGGAATTCTTTGGTAGACATTCCAAACAAATGAATTAAAACCGTGCAAAACCTGTAGCAAAACGTACCTTGCAATTTCATTTACATAAATACGGATTAAATTAACGGATAGCAAAGAAAACAAACGATGGTTATGAGGTAAATACATCGCAGAAAAACTATTGTCCTGGTATCAACAAAACGTGAAGATGCTGAATTTTGGCAAAAAGAGATGCTTTTAGCGTTCTAAGAAACCGATTGGAATCGATTACGTAATTGTGATGTCCGCATATTCATGTCTTGCCGACATGACACGGGAGCCTCCTGATCGTGGGCGGTCCCGAACGGTGCCACTTTGCTGATATCCATAACGCATTACTAGTGTTAACATGAATTTAAAACTGCCTTGCCACATCCTAGTTTTAATGATATTTTAGACTGAGACCGATTTCGATCATTTTACACAGATTTGACACCCTCTGTACTAGAAGGTTACCTATTTTGACTTCTCCATATATAAATATATATGGAATTTACACGATTTGACTCTTTCTTCTGAGTATATGTGACGGGTGTTGCTAGCAAGCAGGAGATGCTCACTCTCCCGGGCACCTGATCTCACTCCATCATAGCGGTTCACATATGCTCTTTAAGGAGATATATTTTATATTTTGTTATTTTCCACTTGGTTTTAATTTTCACTGATTTTGTACGTCCTCTGGTTTTCATGATTTTCGGACTTATGGTTTGGATTTATCCATCATCTTTAAATTCCTAATAGAATTCAAACGATCATTTTCAATCATGCGAAATCCCCAAAATGCGTGATGTTCCCATCAAGGCACAACCATGATATTAAACAAATCGAGTACTCAAATACGCATTTACTATATTAAAGTATGCCTATAAGAATAAAATGTAACCAAATAGTTTTTATGTTATTATATAACTTTGAAGTATTCTCAGTTTTTCCGCTAGTATATATATGACAATATATATAGTATATATATATTGTCATGTAGTTTGGACTTATGGTTATGGAAAATTATGAAAAATCATACTTTTTTCAACACAATTTTACTACTTTGATTCCTGACATAACTCTCACTTTATTACTTAAATACATGAATATCTTAATACTTGATACGCTGTAGTTTGCTCCAAAAGTATACTTTACTAACTTGATATCCAACGCGCTCGGAACTTTGTGTTTGAACATACAATATCGTATTTCTACTTTTCATGAATGTATACAGCTTTTCTTAATGCACATGTTACTTTCAATTTACATTGCATTTATGTATGACAAATAGAAACAATGTATTATAAATTATATTGAAATACAGAACGTTTACAGTACATGTATGAAATATTGAATGGAATTTAATGTTCTACCAAAGTCATGCGAGCATGTGATATAGATTTAAAACAGAAGTCACCTGACAATAGTAAAGGAAGATTCAATAGAGAGAGTAGAATCTCCCAGTACGAAATACACTGTCGGTGTGGCTTAGTATGTGTTCGGCTCCTGACCGAAAGATCAAGGGTTTGACTCCTGGCTTGAAGTAAACCACATCTCACAGTTCTTGGAATAAAAGTACAACACGTGAACAATGTCATATTCAGAAAGATGCAAACCGTCAAAATTGAGAAGATAATTCAGAATTTTTCATCTATATATGCTTTTTCAGTGAATTCAAGTGTTAATATTCATTTATTTATGGTAATATTTGTTTTAATTGAAAATTTCCACTACAACTTACGATAATGTAAAATACGAAAGTGACTGGTGTTATATGATTATGGCTCTAACAACAATGTACCTCAGTGGACATTCACAGATTCCTGAAATTCAGAGATGAGACCAGGTACCCGGGAGGAGTAAGCGTCTCCTGTTTGATTAGCCATACCCGTTGTGAATGTCCTTACATACAGGCGAAATAAATATCATTCAGCATTGTATATATACATGAATGTGAACAAATACTGTGTAGAAAGTGCTACTGCCAGATAACATTAAGAAAAGGGTATAATAACACTTGTCACAAACCCTCTGTAGAGAACATTTGCACGAGCTCCACACTGCAAAGGGAATAAGTGTGACGTTAATGTAAAATACGAAAGGAACTTGTATCAAATGACTACGGCAACAATGTACCACAGTGGACATTCACTAACCATTAATAGAGGTGAGGTCAGATGCCCGGAGGAGCGAGCGTCTCCAAGAAAAGTCATATCCATACCAATAATAAAATCGGAATGTTCTGGACCTCTTCTCGTTAAAGAATAGCGCATTATTTAAATTAGAATCAGACGCGTGTAGTTGGCGAACGCCATTATGTAAAAACTTTCACAATGATAAAGTTTGAAGTATATATTTTAAGGATGAACAAAAAATAATATTGAAAGGAACTAATTATATACTTCCTTTGTGTCAGGCATTTGAAGGAGCCCTTGATATATTTCCTTCCGGAAGTCACGAAGATGCATATATCACTGAAAAAAATCCCATCTCATTTATATACGAACTAAAGTAACATTGAGTCTGTCGAGTTGTGCACGTTATTATCTTTGCGATACCTTCATCATGAACTCATCGGGATCCGGTTTGTATCATAACAAAGCTGCCGAATTAAGACTCCCCTTCGGTGCTGTGATAGCTAGCGATGTTTTCCTTTTGACGTGTATTGTGCTTGGAATTTGCGGAAACAGTGTGGTACTGTTCGTATATAACACTACACTAAAAACGGACAAAGTGGACCGATATTTCGTACCAATCTTGGCTACTACAGATCTGCTAGGAGTAGTGATATGTGGATTATTTGAGACAGAATTTATATTTTCACATATGGTATTTTTTAATACCTATTTATGCAAAATATGGTGGTTTGCAAGTAGTTTAATTCTATTCATGTCTCTATCCATCTTACTGTTCATTGCCGTGCAACGTTATTTAAAGATTGTGAAGTCAAAAACAGAGCAAATGACTTTGAATCATAGCCGTATCGCAATTTTTTGTGCATTTTTGTTTTCCGTTGCTTTCGCTGTTCCAATGGCAATTATACATGAGGAAAAGTCATTTACAAACACTAATGGTAGTGTGATTGGAAGTAGATGTGACAAGGCCAAAGACGAAACAACTAAGGTGATTACTACTGTGTACTTCTCATTACTTGGCATTGCAGCAATATCGATGTTTTGCGCTTTGTTCACACTTTATTTCTTCATAGGTCGCAAAATATTCCTCCATGTGAAAACTTTCAAGAACAACTCAACTTCTATGGAACTACATACAAATGTGTCCACCACTATGACTTCTCTAACTGACAACCCCAGTACCACGTCAGACGCACTCGAAAACGATAAAACTCAGCAAAAGAATACTTCAAATGAAAAATCTCCATTCAAAAGAAGAAAAGTCAACTGTAGAGTTCTACATAAACTGGCCCTTATGTTTATGTTGATTACTATAATATTTGTTCTGTCTTTCATACCAAAAATCTGTATAATGATTGTTCAAATAATCAGTCCAATGCGCATTGAGTCCATGGACGCTGTTGGACGAGTGGCTATAACATTTTGTACTCATTTATACATTATAAACTATATATGTAATCCTATTTTATATGCGTTTATGGATACAGAATTTAGTACTGCTCTAAGGAAGTTATGCCGTTGCTGCTAATAGTCTTAAGAATTATTATTTAAATTCTTAAATACACACACAGATATACATATATATATAAATAAAATATAATAATAGGTTTGAAGAATTCATAATCTTTTTATTGTTTTGTGACATGCATAGCAGATGAAAGTTACATACTAAGATACCGAGCAGGACTCGATAACGCACGTCTATTGTACAACAGAGACACTGGGTATCACGGATCCTTTGAAGAATTAGAAGTAGGACCATGTGCCAAGGAGGAGGAGAAAACATCCCCTGCTGACCGGTTACATCATCCGTGACGCCATAGGATTAAACGAGTTGGTAGGACTTGTCGTATCAGGTGGAAACGGTATAACCTTACTCAAAATCATTCCAAAAAGTCATAAGTAAAATGGTTTGATATTGTATTATCAGAATGTTTCCGATTTTGCAAGGATTAAGGGCAAAAACGAAAGGCAACAAGTCAGACATTGATATATGAATAGCGCAAAATCTTTTTAAAGCAACTCTAACATATGCATAATGTAGACTTCAAAAGTGGTTTTTGTGACTCTTGCCTCGGTAATTGACCCTTCCATTTCGCGGAAAATTTATCGAATTGCGTGACATCACAATATATTTTCGATTTTTGTCCGAGGTATGACTGAGGTGTAAAGTATTGTGACGTCATCTGATTTAACAATTTCTCGAGCGTAAATGGAAGAGTCAATCGAAGGAACAGAAATGCGTTAAAAGCTGTGCTATATCAGATTACTAAAGATATATAGACACCATTGACAGGTGATAAAAGTATATTGATACACGTACAAGGAAAGTTAATGATAGCAAACTTGAAATCGTGAAGTTTGCTGTATAGTAAGATAGTAAGTTTACCATCTTATGTTTCACAGTTTTTGCAGACATTTCATTGAATTTTATATCATCATGGATGATCAATAAACAATGAAAATAAATAGTCTTTGAAAAACAAACATATTACTATATATACTTAAAACTGGGAGTCAAATAAATCAAACCTCAGGACAGAACTATGTATTGGGTGGAAGGGGGGGGGGGGTGTTCTTTAGTTTATAAAAATATCTACACATTTTCATTGCAAAAGAATTGAAGTACGTATGTTTGGAGTAAGTACATACCCAATATGAAATAGAAAGATCCCTCTTCAAAATCCATTTCAGGTCAATCAGATAGACAATTGGTATAAAAGAAATAGAAAAAGTAAATTCACACAATTTTTCGATCACATGGTAGTCAAAGTATTGATTTAGGATAGTTATGAAAGAAACCCGCCGAAATATAAAATCATTAAACTATTACCATTTCTTTAAGCATTTTTACTTAAAAAAATCAAGGTATAAATGCTTTTGGCAAATCAGAATTTCGTAAGATGTGCGTTTTGACCATACATTTGAAAAGGGAAACGGGAAAATGTGTCATACATATATTTTAGCCAAACACTGTAGGTTACATACTACGTGATTTTGTGCACTTTAGAATATGAAATACTGCCAAAGCTTTTCTCGGAAAAATAGTGAAACAAAAATATCGACATTACTTCCTTTTACTATATAATCAAATGACAAAGAAGGAACGAAATGGGGAAAACCCAGTTTTGTATTAATATTACATAACATGGTCTTTTATTCTAGAAGAAATCCAGATAAAAAAAAAAACAAAAAAAAAAAAAAAGAAAAAGAAAGAGTATCAGAAAAAGTTGACATTGGATATTATAAATGCAAAATAATTAAATTAAAGAGTTATACATATATTTTAGATACTGCAGATAGTTATATACTGTTTCGTCATCCCTCGCATGTGATATTATGCTGAAACACGTAGGAATATGAACTGCAATCAACGCTATTCTCGAAAAAAATGGTGTAACTCAAATATCGGCATTATTTCCTTTTTTTCCAGTAGAATTAAATAACAAACATGATCAATGGGTTGCCTTTAATCCTGTTTGTATTGATATAACGTAATATAGTCTTATATCCTGGCGGCAAGTTAGATCAATACAGGAAGAGTACAGAACAATGTGGATATTGGATATCAAAACTACACAATAAAAATAACAGGAAATAAGAAATATCAAGGAAGTAAGAAATAACAAGGAGTTGCACGATGCATATATTTCAGTAAATGTCACATCATCAATGATTTTCAAGGACGAAATTTGAAAATACTAAATATTTGAAGGACAAACATATTACCATATAGACTTAACACTGGGAGCCACATAAATCTCACTTAAAACAGAACTATGTATTAGGGGGATATTCCTTAGTTTATAAAAAATATCTGTAATTTTTCATTGCAATAGAAATCAGATATATCTGCCCGGGTAGGTACAGAAGCACTGAAAATGAAAAAGTTTTTGAAAATCCATTCTTGGTCAGGCAGATAGAAGAAATACAAATAGGAAATTCACAAAATTTTTCGATTACATGATAGTCACGGTGTTGATTTAGGATAGTAATGAAGAATCCCCTTATAAATACAAAATCATCATTCTATTATTATCTTTCGTTAAGCAGATTTTACTCGGAGAAATAGAGCTATGAATGTTTTAGCTAATTAGAATTTCGTGCAATGTAGTAATATTCACGTTTCTATCTACCTTTCTTGCGAACAGGGAAACGTGGAAGAATATTATACATATATTTTAGCGAAACACTGTGGCTATATACATACTGTTTCAACATCCATCGTATGTGATATTATGCTGATAAGGTGATATTGCCTGGAAACACTTTGGAATATGGACTACTGCAAAACCTTTTCTCGGAAAAGGGTGTAACTCAGATAATAACTTTACTTCCTGCTTAAGTAGAATTAAATGACAAACTAGTTTTCTACTTTTAAGTGACCTAAGGATGTATGATTATCATTGCTACAAAATGCATTAGTAGGTAAAGCGGCAGACGTGCATATATCTGTGTGGAATAAGGAGATACTGGAAGCATATGGACTTATACCAAAGGCATAGAGGCAAAAATTCAAGAGTTATAAAATATTTGATAAAATCAACCGTATGTTGTGTTTGCAAGAGAAAATGTAGAGATATTTGATAGGTGGTTTGCATCAAAAGATGTCAAAAAGTATTTGGATAAGCGTAGATATAAACAATGTATTCATGTTGACATACGCACTCATATTGTTGAAAGGTGCCGAAACATTGATAAATGCAGCTAAAATGGAAAATAATTATACTTTAACCTCTCATCAGAATTTCAATAAGAAGACTGTAAGTAGTAAACACTCAGTAGGTCAGAATGTCTCCCTTTCTAATTCCGTTAAAGCAGGAAATTATGCTAAACCTGAAATTGCCAGTGGTAAGGATAAAAATGCATAGGAAAAGAATGTACAATAGCGGTAAATGCCAAATCTGATCCATCTTGTTCCAATTGTAAAAGAAGGGACATTCCTTGCGTTGATAGTGAAGTAATAGAAAATGATCCAATGTTAGAAGACAGGGATTTACATCCTTCATACTTTATGACCAGAGGTATGTCTAGAGCGATTAGGTTCGAACCTACACCCATTGATCATAAGGATGATGAATTTCAGGGATTGTATGATACTTTTATGGTCAATATTGGAGAAAAAGAGCATGATAATAGTTCTACAAGACAGGTAGTGGGGGAGAAAGAAAAGTTACTGACTCAGCAAAATTAAAAAATCTGTGACAATTAGAGCTAAGTTTATTTTTAGAACGTTTATGCTCAAAGTTATTGCAGATTTGTATCAGGGCACGTTAGAAACTTTTTTCGAGGATTTTTTCCTGTCACATCATTGACTCTCTTCCGGTATTTTATGTTTCTTACAGAGTATATATTCATATAACTTCCATCCCTTTCCGGTCATTCTAGAAGCTAATGAAATAATAATATGACAACGCTATTCATAGTATTCCGTACGTTTCTCAGTAAATCTATTTAAAGCGGACGCCAGTACATGGCATGTTTGATGTTTAAATAAAATCATGAAAATAACTAAACAAAATCAAATAATTCTAGTAAACTTCTATACCGAAATACAATTTATTATTTTCCACCTCCGTCTACTCCCATTCCTCCCCTCTCCTACTTTCTGACGATATAGCCTTCTCTCTGAAATATTTGTGGTGTGACGTAAAACAAAAATCAATCAATCAATCAATTCTCTCTTATTGTTGTGGAAGGTTTGAATGATTTTATCACTTCTATATATTACTTGATGTAACAATACGTATTGAAAGACCTTTTGTTCATTTTTCTGGTTTGATTTATGGAAGTGCCTCTAGTAAAACAATTTCTTTTTTCTTTTTCTTCTTTTCTGCTTCTACAGCATAGTTTTATTCCCCCTTTCTCTTTTCAGTTTTACACCTCTACATATACTTACTTACATACCCGTAGAAGCCTAACGGAATTGTGTAAATATGATTCTGGTCATAGTGTAGATCTAAAGCTAGTATGGACAATTACTGTAAACGTGGAATAGAGCTCGTAGGTAAAAAAATGAAATTATAAAAGAATTCCGCATTTCTGCGCTTAGAGTTATCCGCTCTGGATTACCTTTCCGCGATCGCAAAAATGCACGTCGTGTGACGTCATATCGTGCGAGCAGGGATGTAAATATAAACATGGCGAATATTAATGTAAAAAGACTTATAGTAAATGAAGATCGGTTTCACTTTTTCGGTCATTTTGGTTTCAATATTGCTCTTTAAATATTTATATATTTTGAGAATTCCAACCATTCGGTCACGAGCATCATTGAAGAGAAATACGTTGTCGAAATTCGCTTTGGTGAATACAATTATAAGGTATAAATGTTCTATAATCATTATAACCACTAGGCCGGTGTCACTGCTGGTGGACTGATAGTCCCCGAGGGCATCATAAGTCTAGTTTTCAGTGCTTTTGTTCTGACTTGAAATATATACTTAAAATTTGCCGTTATGAAATTATGTAAATCACTCTAAAACTAAGGAGTATCGCCCTCTTGCATAGCTCTGTCCTTAGAATGATTCTTTGGTTCAATTTTCGGTCATTTTGGTTTCAACACTGCTCTTCAAATATTATATGAGAATTCCAACCATTCGGCCACGAGCATCACTGAAGAGACATAAGTTGTCGAAATGCGCATCTGGTGCACAAATTTAAAGGTATATTTTGTTTATTTATTATAACCACTAGACCGGTGTCACTGCTGGTGGACTGATAGTCCCCGAGGGCATCATAAGTCTAGTTTTCAGTGCTTTTGTACTGACTTGAAATATATACTTAAAATTTGCCGTTATGAAATTATATAAATCACTCTAAAACTAAGGAGTATCTCCCTCTTGCATAGCTCTGTCCTTAGAATGATTCTTTGATTCAATTTTCGGTCATTTTGGTTTCAACACTGCTCTTCAAATATTTATATATGAGAATTCCAACCATTCGGCCAGGAGCATCACTGAAGAGACATAAGTTGTCGAAATGCGCATCTGGTGCACAAATTTAAAGGTATATATTTGTATATTTCTTATAACCACTAGACCGGTGTCACTGCTGGTGGACTGATAGTTCCCGAGGGCATCATAAGTCTAGTTTTCAGTGCATTTGTACTGACTTGAAATATATACTTAAAATTTGCCGTTATGAAATTATGTAAATCACTCTAAAACTAAGGCCATTCGGCCACGAGCATCACTGAAGAGACATAAGTTGTCGAAATGCGCATCTGGTGCACAAATTTAAAGGTATATTTTGTTTATTTATTATAACCACTAGATCGGTGTCACTGCTGGTGGACTGATAGTTCCCGAGGGCATCATAAGTCTAGTTTTCAGTGCTTTTGTACTGATTTGAAATATATACTTGAAATTTGCCGTTATGAAATTATGTAAATCACTCTAAAACTAAGGAGTATCTCCCTCTTGCATAGCTCTGTCCTTAGAATGATTCTTTGATTCAATTTTCGGTCATTTTGGTTTCAACACTGCTCTTCAAATATTTAGATATGAGAATTCCAACCATTCGGCCACGAGCATCACTGAAGAGACATAAGTTGTCGAAATGCGCATCTGGTGCACAAATTTAAAGGTATATATTTGTATATTTCTTATAACCACTAGACCGGTGTCACTGCTGGTGGACTGATAGTCCCCGAGGGCATCATAAGTCTAGTTTTCAGTGCTTTTGTACTGACTTGAAATATATACTTAAAATTTGCCGTTATGAAATTATGTAAATCACTCTAAAACTAAGGCCATTCGGCCACGAGCATCACTGAAGAGACATAAGTTGTCGAAATGCGCATCTGGTGCACAAATTTAAAGGTATATTTTGTTTATTTATTATAACCACTAGACCGGTGTCACTGCTGGTGGACTGATAGTCCCCGAGGGCATCATAAATCTAGTTTTCAGTGCTTTTGTTCTGACTTGAAATATATACTTAAAATTTGCCGTTATGAAATTATGTAAATCACTCTAAAACTAAGGAGTATCTCCCTCTTGCATAGCTCTGTCCTTAGAATGATTCTTTGATTCAATTTTCGGTCATTTTGGTTTCAACACTGCTCTTCAAATATTTATATATGAGAATTCCAACCATTCGGCCACGAGCATCACTGAAGAGACATAAGTTGTCGAAATGCGCATCTGGTGCACAAATTTAAAGGTATATATTTGTATATTTATTATAACCACTAGACCGGTGTCACTGCTGGTGGACTGATAGTCCCCGAGGGCATCATAAGTCTAGTTTTCAGTGCTTTTGTACTGACTTGAAATATATACTTAAAATTTGCCGTTATGAAATTATGTAAATCACTCTAAAACTAAGGAGTATCTCCCTCTTGCATAGCTCTGTCCTTAGAATGATTCTTTGATTCAATTTTCGGTCATTTTGGTTTCAACACTGCTCTTCAAATATTTATATATGAGAATTCCAACCATTCGGCCACGAGCATCACTGAAGAGACATAAGTTGTCGAAATGCGCATCTGGTGCACAAATTTAAAGGTATATATTTGTATATTTATTATAACCACTAGACCGGTGTCACTGCTGGTGGACTGATAGTCCCCGAGGTCATCATAAGTCTACTTTTCAGTGCATTTGTACTGACTTGAAATATATACTTAAAATTTGCCCTTATGAAATTATGTAAATCACTCTAAAACTAAGGCCATTCGGCCACGAGCATCACTGAAGAGACATAAGTTGTCGAAATGCGCATCTGGTGCACAAATTTAAAGGTATATATTTGTATATTTATTTGAACATCTGGTGCACAAAATTAAAAGGTATATATGATCTATAATCTTTATCATAAAATTACAAGTGTAATTAAATCATTTGAACTATTGTTAGTTACGAGTATGGTCTATCTGTAGATAAGAAGTTCTTTTACTTCGTTTTTTTTAGAATTGAAATAAAAATTATTGCAAATTATCCAGCGCACAGAACCTCAAATCATACAGTTAGGTGCAGCAGTCCTAACCTTATATTTAAGTGCACTTGACATAAGCACTTCAGCACTTCAAGTTTAGTTTATTTCCTGAAAACCAGTCATAAAGTTCAGTCAAGTGAACTTGATATCAAGTTTACTTTAAAGTAATTCTGTCTTCAAGTTTACTGCCACGTGGCTTCATGTTTACTTCTCACTTTCAGTTTATTAAGTTATCCAGTTTCGTAAAACACGATAAAAATATTTATTCTATGATGTAGAAATACATTGATTGATTATTGTTTTATGTCACTCCATGATTATTTCACGTATATGGTGACGGCATCTGCCTGACGCATTGTATAGAAAATTAGACCTTTGCAACTTTTTCTTGTTATGAATTATAATTATTATTTGTTTTGCTGTACGGTATCTTTTCTTTATTATGGCGTTTTGTAGTTTAACTTGCCAGGGTGTACAGATGTTGCCATTGTTGGGGCACTCCGAAGCGAAAACTACACTGGCTTCTATTTGGGTTTCGAGTCAAAACGGGTAAAAATGAAGAGGCTTCAGTTACTTTTTTGTTTTCTGAATAGAAAACTACACAGATAGAGAACATGCCTTCGAAGAGGAGAAGAAATCTATGTCAGTATAATTTTCAAGTATGCATTATAATTGCATTGTATATTACTTACTAATTTCACACCGAGAAATTTTCAGATACGTATAATCTGAACGATGGCATGACCACTCCCACGTAATGAAATTGTCCTGAAACTGTGAAAGTCAAACATAAGGACAGAGCATTGCCCATGGACAGAATGGCGTTTATTCTTAAAGACTATAATGATCAACAAATTGCATAAGGCATACAATAACGGGATATATCTTCAGTTTCTAAGTAAAATATGATTTTCCATTTTTTTGTTTTAATATGAATCTTGCCAAAAGTGAAACATTATTTCAGACTTCATCAAAATATGCTTCTCCAGTGAATTCAAATGTTACTATTCATAAATTTACAATGATATTTGTAACAATGACGGAAAATTTGCAATACCATTTACGACAAAACCAAAGCCATACCCCATAATAAAAATCCAGGATGTTTCGGACCATTTCTGATTAAAAATGGGTATAATGTTAAACTCGCAGCGGACGCCTTTAGGTGGCGAACCTCAGTATTTACAATCTTCCTCTATAATAGAGTCTGAATACATTTTAAGGATGAACAAAAGCACTAAAAGTTAAATTTACTATATTTACAAGTGTCAGACACTTGAGGGAGCTATTCAGAGATTTCCTCCAGGAAGTCACCAAGATGCGTATATCACTGGTAGAAGAAGTCCCATCTTATTGATATACGAACAGGTGGTACTGTAGTGAACATTGAGTCTTTCGTTGTGTACACGTTATTATCTCGGCGATACATTCATCATGAACTCATCGGGATCCAGTTCGTATCATGACAAAGCTTTTGAATTAGGAATTCCCATCGGTGCGTCGCTTTCAACAATTTTTCAGTTATATCGCGACATGGAAGCCAGAGGTAACCTCTTAAACATAGTGGCCCAATCCGGGAATCGAACCCGGATCGCTGGCACCACAAGCCCTTTTCTTGAAATAGGCTTGAAAAAGCGATGATAATTTTTTATTGGTATGAGACATATGCATACGATACCGAGCAGGAATCGATAAGAGGCGTCTACTTTACAACAGAGATATTGCTTATCACGGATCCGCTGAAGAATTAATTGAAGGACCATATGGCATGGAGGAGTAAGCATCTCCTAACAATAGAGTTTTTACATAATCTGGCTCTAATGTTTATGCTGATAAGTATAATATTTTTTCTTTGTTTCATACGAAAAATCTGTATCCTGATAGTTAAAACAGTTAGTCCAATGCGCATAGAGTCCATGAACGTCGTCGGACGAGTGGCTGTAACATTTTGTAATCATATATACATTATAAACTATACATGTCATCCTATTACGTATGCGTTTAAAGATGCAGAATTTAGAAATGAGTTAAAAAGTTTACGTTGTTGCTGCTAATAATTTTAAGAAATCATGTTTTCTTAAAATTCCGTTTTTTCTTTGCTTGAGTGTTTTGTATCTTTGATTATTTGGTTGTAGTGGGCGGTTTCCATCTATCAACCCATTCGTTATACATCTGTATATAATGTAAAAAAAATTATGATTTCATACAAAGAGTAATTTCGTTTTATAAATAGAGAACCCTTTTATTAAAATAGGCTTGAAAAATTTGTGAGATTTTTTTTTATTGTTTTTTATAGATGCATACAATACCGAACAGGAATCGATAAGAAACGTCTATTTTTCAAAGGGATATTGGTAATCATAGATCCGCTGAAGAATCAATTGAAGGACCATGTGGCATGGAGGAGTAAGCATTCCCTTGCTAACTCTTCACATCAGCCCTGATGCAATCGCATTAAATGAGACAGTAGATATCGGGATATCAAATAGAAACGATATAACCTTAGGAAATATCGTAAAAAAATAAGAAGTAACATGGTGTAATATTGCATAATTACAATGTATACGATTTAACAGTGATTAAGATTTAACACGTCTGACAATGATTTCTGCTAAGGGCAAAGAAGGTCTTTTTAGCAACTGTAAAAGCTGCATTATGGACGCCGATGGGGGCGATATGCAGTACAAACAGTATAGACTTGTTATACGGCATAATGATCTTTAACCATATTGCTTTAATGCCCCCTACTTCTAAGTCTTGTCTACGTTTATAGCTTATAGAGTTTGACAAATAAACTATCAAACCACCTGTTTTATTACATCTATTTTTTCTCTCGTATGTAAAATTATCGATGTTTAAGAGAGAAAACAGAATACATCTGACAAAACTATGACACAGATCACCAAGGACATGCCCACAAAACGTGCTAATAGTATACACGGAAAAACGATATACAAAAATATTCGATTGTGTCGCGGTTGCGATACCGACTTAGGACGGTCAATTGAGGTAACAAACGCCATTCAATTGGTGTGGTTAACCGGTTTACGGGCGCCCACCTTTAAGAGTTCATTAGTAATAACACAAAATTGTTCTGTTTGTTTACCTATGTATGACACATCACGTTCATTTCATGATCTGCCTAATGCAACGGACTAACCAAAAACAGCGAGAAATATGTCATGTACCAATGTTCACTGTGAAACCCAGCATCCAGCTTTCACCGGCGAAAACGTTTGTAATTGTTTTAAAATGTTTATATAATCCGGAATATTGATCACAAAACCATATTGTATTATATTTAAACTGGTAATGTAAAATACGAAAGTAACTTAACTTGTGTTATATGACTATGGCACTAACACCAATGTACCACAGTGGACATTCACAGACCCCTGGAATTCATAGGTGAGACCGTGAGACCCAGGGGGTGTCTCCTGTCTGGCTAGTCACACTCGTCATTCACACTAGTGAACACTGTGTAGAATATGTCATTGCCACATAACATCAGGAAAAAGGGTATAATAACACCCGAGTTAAACCCTGCAAGGGGAAATTTTATACGAGCTCCACACTGCAATACACATTTTCTCATGTTACTGAGATACAGAAGCGATATAAAATTAGAAGAGGTTGTGTTTAAATAACTGGAAGGAAAGAATGTCATGTGCAGTGGCTGGTGTTCAGTTTAAAGTCTGTTGCTATAAGGTATCCATTTCATATTTGTATATGCATTGTGTCACGTGCGGATACATATAAACACTTTATGACTGAATATTACTTGTTATAACTTAAAGTGCTATTAGAATGCTGGAGAATTTTGCGTTTTCATGTGATACTAGTTGAATAATTCCTTCATTGATAAATATTACAACTTTTCTTGCTTCAGTATTTCTCTGAGAGATGTTTTAAAATACTGATTTGCCTAGTATCACGAACAAAATAAAAGACTTCCCGTTTAACTTGTTACAGAACCTTTGTACAACATTTAACGTCATTTAGTAAGACGTTACAATTCAAAGTTTAACGTAATAATGAAAAATCAGGGAAAAGTAGCACCTGAACAACTTCTGACGGCACATATTATGGCGATTAACTACTGAAAAAAGCTATCGAACTTTTTACTGCTTATTGTATATATCTTGAGATCGGCCTCACGCATGAGCATAATATTTTGTGAGCGACTCTTTTATGTGCATAGGCACATAATATAGAAAAATTGTGATCATTCTAATAGCACTTTAATAATAAAAGGTCGCGTTGATAAAAGGTTTGGGAGTTTGATGTTTACACTGGGGCCAATTCAATTACCCGTGACTCAATAACAATGCCAATACAAAAACACCAGTTAATAACATTTTATAACAATGAATTGAATGAACAATTAAATATGTATGATGAAGTACAATTTCCATACGACCATATTTTCTTATATTGTTAATTGTTCTCAATGTCATAATTCTTAGTAACAACGGTGTATTTTCCTTAGTCCATTTCTAAATTCTTTATCCAGAAAAGTAAATACAAAGGGATTAAATATGCTGTTTATAATGTATATAGTAGGGCAAAAGGCCACAGTCTCTCCTCCGTCGACGTTCATGGACTCTAAGTACATTGGGCTGACTGTTTGAAGTATTATGATAGAGATTTTTGGTATAAAACAGAGAAAAAATATCAGAGTTATAGGCAAAAACATGAGAGCTAGTTTATGTAAAACACTTTTGCTGATTTTCCTGCGTCGGATGAACGGAGATTTTTTATTCGAAGTTTTCTTTTGCGGAGTTTTATTATTTTCGAGCGTGTCTGACTTGGTTTTGGTGTTGTCATTTAGAGATGTCATTGTAGTGAAAACATTTTTATTCTTGAAAGTTTTCATATGACGAAATATTTTGCGACCTATCAAAAAATAAAGCACAAACAAAGCACTAAACACCGATACTGCTCCTAGTCCAAGAAATGAGAAGTACACAGTCGTTATCATCTTTGTGTTTTCGTCCTTGACCAAGTGACATCTAGTTCCAATCACACTACCATTTGTGTTTAGTAATGGTACTTCACCATGTATAATTGCCATTGGAAAAGCACTACCAACGGCAAAACAAAATGCGAATAAAACTGCGACACGGTTATGGGTTAAATTCATTTGCTTTCCTTTGGTCTTTCGATCTTTAAATAACGTTGAATGGCTACAATAAGTAATATCAACACGGATATGAATAAAATGCAACAATTAAAAACAACCATATTTTGCATAAATAGTTATTAAAGAAAACCATCTGTGAAAATATAAGTTCAATCTCAAATACTCCGCATATCACTACTCCTAATAAATCTGTAATGGCAAGAACGGGCACGAAATATCGATCGACTTTGTCTGTTTTGAATGTAGTCTTATATACGTATAACACCACACTATTCCCGCTAATTCCAAGCAAAATACATAAAAAGAGAAAGACATCGTTTGCTATCATGGAACCTTTCGGGAGTCTAAATTCAGCAGCTTTTTCATGATAGGAAATGGCTCCGGATTAGTTCATGATTGATGTAACTTTAAGATTATTACATGCAGAGAACGACAACAGACATAATTTTCACTTCTGTATATCACTATAGGGCGTATGTAAATAGAGATAGGAATTTCCTTCCTTGTGATATATTTTCCAGTTCTTACTCTGAAGTAGGTCCACATAGGTTATAAGTAGTACAATAGTACTATTTATGATGAAGACATCACCTCTAAAAATTTAAAAAAGAAAAACAAACGAAACAAAAACAAAACACCTCCTCCTCCCCCCCCCCCCAAAAAAGTCGGTCAGGGTGTATGACGTGACTAACAATGATGTTGAAGAGAAGACAGAAGACATCAGACGAAATCTCTCGATGTTAACAAAAGAAAATATTTTATGGTGTCAAAAAAATAAAAAAAAAACCAAAAAAACAAAAACAAAAAAAAAAAAAAACAAAAAAAAAAAAAAAAAAACCAAAAACTAACAACAACCACTCAAGGATAGCAAACAATGACTTCGTTGGCGTCTTCACAGTTCATAAACTGCTTCAGCCTCTATATATCCCCTTTCATAATATGTATTGCGCAAGCAATGATATATTTCTGGCGAGACAAATATAAATATATATAAATGTACTCATTTGATGCACCATATGCGCATTTCAAAAACTTACGGCCGATCAATTTTTGCCAAATTTAGACTGCTCGTCTTGCGGAGGATGGTTCGTCTATTGCGCGGTTCTTCTTTAAACTAAAATTTGCAATCAACCATATAGAACATTCGCAATGATCACAATCATACAAAAGGTGCAGTCTTATATACCTACGTATTCGAAACGCAAATCAACATTATATATTTCTAATAGTTATACGTCAAACATTTCAATTTAAGACCGACTTTGCGAACCTAAATATCATGAATCATACTCAAAATCACGTGTTTATGCTCTTTATATAAATCCAGTATCAAAACCAAGTGTTTATGCTCTTTATATAAATCCAGTATCAAAACCAAGTGTTTATGCTCTTTATATAAATCCAGTATCAAAACCAAGTGTTTATGCTCTTTATATAAATCCTAATTGCACGGTTCATTACTAGACTGGAGATGTCTCTACGTCAGCTATTACCAGAGGCCCTGAATTTAGAGAGCACATATCATTTAACTGGCGAAACAATTTTAATAGTGCCGTGAGTTCCAGAGAGGTGTATGTCAGAAGATGGACTTGTAATGAAAACCTGGAATGGGATACGTTGTCGGAATGTTTTAGAGGTGTTGATTTTTTTACATAAAGGCAAAATTAGATAGAATACATAATAATTACGTATTTACACCGACAGACAAAGCTTCAAATAATAATATAATTATTCCAAGGTTTACAGCCTTTTAGCGGAACTTGGAATAAATACAGAAACTTAATATCCTATTACTCGCTATTGATGAAATCGTCGAAAACCATAAATGGGTATATAGTGCCCATAAAGCATGTACTCAAGACAGTGAGTTTGAGTTACCTCTCTTATATTGGATTCCTAAACATCATAGACATGAATAGAAATATATATTGCAGGATGTGGTAAATGCTCCATCAAACATCTACCATTTATCTATCTTTTTACCAAAATACTATAGGCAATAAGGGAAAAGCTTCAGGAGTACTCGGGTTGACGTTAATTACGTTTAAATGTTTGGTCATACACATTTACAATCATGTGTCAAAGGTCACCAATGAGACGAAAATCATTTAAAACTATGTTCCGAGAGGCATACTATTCGATATATCGGTGAATTGCTATGCATTCCAAAATCTACTGTTACTACATTCTACTAGCCATGCTACCGTAAAAAATATACCCCGAAGAAGTGGTCGGCCATTGTCAGTGACTGTGGAAAAAATGTTGATACAAACAGGAGGAATTCTTTGGTAGACATTCCAAACAAATGAATTAAAACCGTGCAAAACCTGTAGCAAAACGTACCTTGCAATTTCATTTACATAAATACGGATTAAATTAACGGATAGCAAAGAAAACAAACGATGGTTATGAGGTAAATACATCGCAGAAAAACTATTGTCCTGGTATCAACAAAACGTGAAGATGCTGAATTTTGGCAAAAAGAGATGCTTTTAGCGTTCTAAGAAACCGATTGGAATCGATTACGTAATTGTGACGTCCGCATATTCATGTCTTGCCGACATGACACGGGAGCCTCCTGATCGTGGGCGGTCCCGAACGGTGCCACTTTGCTGATATCCATAACGCATTACTAGTGTTAACATGAATTTAAAACTGCCTTGCCACATCCTAGTTTTAATGATATTTTAGACTGAGACCGATTTCGATCATTTTACACAGATTTGACACCCTCTGTACTAGAAGGTTACCTATTTTGACTTCTCCATATATAAATATATATGGAATTTACACGATTTGACTCTTTCTTCTGAGTATATGTGACGGGTGTTGCTAGCAAGCAGGAGATGCTCACTCTCCCGGGCACCTGATCTCACTCCATCATAGCGGTTCACATATGCTCTTTAAGGAGATATATTTTATATTTTGTTATTTTCCACTTGGTTTTAATTTTCACTGATTTTGTACGTCCTCTGGTTTTCATGATTTTCGGACTTATGGTTTGGATTTATCCATCATCTTTAAATTCCTAATAGAATTCAAACGATCATTTTCAATCATGCGAAATCCCCAAAATGCGTGATGTTCCCATCAAGGCACAACCATGATATTAAACAAATCGAGTACTCAAATACGCATTTACTATATTAAAGTATGCCTATAAGAATAAAATGTAACCAAATAGTTTTTATGTTATTATATAACTTTGAAGTATACTCAGTTTTTCCGCTAGTATATATATGACAATATATATAGTATATATATATTGTCATGTAGTTTGGACTTATGGTTATGGAAAATTATGAAAAATCATACTTTTTTCAACACAATTTTACTACTTTGATTCCTGACATAACTCTCACTTTATTACTTAAATACATGAATATCTTAATACTTGATACGCTGTAGTTTGCTCCAAAAGTATACTTTACTAACTTGATATCCAACGCGCTCGGAACTTTGTGTTTGAACATACAATATCGTATTTCTACTTTTCATGAATGTATACAGCTTTTCTTAATGCACATGTTACTTTCAATTTACATTGCATTTATGTATGACAAATAGAAACAATGTATTATAAATTATATTGAAATACAGAACGTTTACAGTACATGTATGAAATATTGAATGGAATTTAATGTTCTACCAAAGTCATGCGAGCATGTGATATAGATTTAAAACAGAAGTCACCTGACAATAGTAAAGGAAGATTCAATAGAGAGAGTAGAATCTCCCAGTACGAAATACACTGTCGGTGTGGCTTAGTATGTGTTCGGCTCCTGACCGAAAGATCAAGGGTTTGACTCCTGGCTTGAAGTAAACCACATCTCACAGTTCTTGGAATAAAAGTACAACACGTGAACAATGTCATATTCAGAAAGATGCAAACCGTCAAAATTGAGAAGATAATTCAGAATTTTTCATCTATATATGCTTTTTCAGTGAATTCAAGTGTTAATATTCATTTATTTATGGTAATATTTGTTTTAATTGAAAATTTCCACTACAACTTACGATAATGTAAAATACGAAAGTGACTGGTGTTATATGATTATGGCTCTAACAACAATGTACCTCAGTGGACATTCACAGATTCCTGAAATTCAGAGATGAGACCAGGTACCCGGGAGGAGTAAGCGTCTCCTGTTTGATTAGCCATACCTGTTGTGAATGTCCTTACATACAGGCGAAATAAATATCATTCAGCATTGTATATATACATGAATGTGAACAAATACTGTGTAGAAAGTGCTACTGCCAGATAACATTAAGAAAAGGGTATAATAACACTTGTCACAAACCCTCTGTAGAGAACATTTGCACGATCTCCACACTGCAAAGGGAATAAGTGTGACGTTAATGTAAAATACGAAAGGAACTTGTATCAAATGACTACGGCAACAATGTACCACAGTGGACATTCACTGACCATTAATAGAGGTGAGGTCAGATGCCCGGAGGAGCGAGCGTCTCCAAGAAAAGTCATATCCATACCAATAATAAAATCGGAATGTTCTGGACCTCTTGTCGTTAAAGAATAGCGCATTATTTAAATTAGAATCAGACGCGTGTAGTCGGCGAACACCATTATGTAAAAACTTTCACAATGATAAAGTTTGAAGTATATATTTTAAGGATGAACAAAAAATAATATTGAAAGGAACTAATTATATACTTCCTTTGTGTCAGGCATTTGAAGGAGCCCTTGATATATTTCCTTCCGGAAGTCACGAAGATGCATATATCACTGAAAAAAATCCCATCTCATTTATATACGAACTAAAGTAACATTGAGTCTGTCGAGTTGTGCACGTTATTATCTTTGCGATACCTTCATCATGAAATCATCGGGATCCGGTTTGTATCATAACAAAGCTGCCGAATTAAGACTCCCCTTCGGTGCTGTGATAGCTAGCGATGTTTTCCTTTTGACGTGTATTGTGCTTGGAATTTGCGGAAACAGTGTGGTACTGTTCGTATATAACACTACACTAAAAACGGACAAAGTGGACCGATATTTCGTACCAATCTTGGCTACTACAGATCTGCTAGGAGTAGTGATATGTGGATTATTTGAGACAGAATTTATATTTTCACATATGGTATTTTTTAATACCTATTTATGCAAAATATGGTGGTTTGCAAGTAGTTTAATTCTATTCATGTCTCTATCCATCTTACTGTTCATTGCCGTGCAACGTTATTTAAAGATTGTGAAGTCAAAAACAGAGCAAATGACTTTGAATCATAGCCGTATCGCAATTTTTTGTGCATTTTTGTTTTCCGTTGCTTTCGCTGTTCCAATGGCAATTATACATGAGGAAAAGTCATTTACAAACACTAATGGTAGTGTGATTGGAAGTAGATGTGACAAGGCCAAAGACGAAACAACTAAGGTGATTACTACTGTGTACTTCTCATTACTTGGCATTGCAGCAATATCGATGTTTTGCGCTTTGTTCACACTTTATTTCTTCATAGGTCGCAAAATATTCCTCCATGTGAAAACTTTCAAGAACAACTCAACTTCTATGGAACTACATACAAATGTGTCCACCACTATGACTTCTCTAACTGACAACCCCAGTACCACGTCAGACGCACTCGAAAACGATAAAACTCAGCAAAAGAATACTTCAAATGAAAAATCTCCATTCAAAAGAAGAAAAGTCAACTGTAGAGTTCTACATAAACTGGCCCTTATGTTTATGTTGATTACTATAATATTTGTTCTGTCTTTCATACCAAAAATCTGTATAATGATTGTTCAAATAATCAGTCCAATGCGCATTGAGTCCATGGACGCTGTTGGACGAGTGGCTATAACATTTTGTACTCATTTATACATTATAAACTATATATGTAATCCTATTTTATATGCGTTTATGGATACAGAATTTAGTACTGCTCTAAGGAAGTTATGCCGTTGCTGCTAATAGTCTTAAGAATTATTATTTAAATTCTTAAATACACACACACAGATATACATATATATATATATAAATAAAATATAATAATAGGTTTGAAGAATTCATAATCTTTTTATTGTTTTGTGACATGCATAGCAGATGAAAGTTACATACTAAGATACCGAGCAGGACTCGATAACGCACGTCTATTGTACAACAGAGACACTGGGTATCACGGATCCTTTGAAGAATTAGAAGTAGGACCATGTGCCAAGGAGGAGGAGAAAACATCCCCTGCTGACCGGTTACATCATCCGTGACGCCATAGGATTAAACGAGTTGGTAGAACATGTCGTATCAGGTGGAAACGGTATAACCTTACTCAAAATCATTCCAAAAAGTCATAAGTAAAATGGTTTGATATTGTATTATCAGAATGTTTCCGATTTTGCAAGGATTAAGGGCAAAAACGAAAGGCAACAAGTCAGACATTGATATCTGAATAGCGCAAAATCTTTTTAAAGCAACTCTAACATATGCATAATGTAGACTTCAAAAGTGGTTTTTGTGACTCTTGCCTCGGTAATTGACCCTTCCATTTCGCGGAAAATTTATCGAATTGCGTGACATCACAATATATTTTCAATTTTTGTCCGAGGTATGACTGAGGTGTAAAGTATTGTGACGTCATCTGATTTAACAATTTCTCGAGCGTAAATGGAAGAGTCAATCGAAGGAACAGAAATGCGTTAAAAGCTGTGCTATATCAGATTACTAAAGATATATAGACACCATTGACAGGTGATAAAAGTATATTGATACACGTACAAGGAAAGTTAATGATAGCAAACTTGAAATCGTGAAGTTTGCTGTATAGTAAGATAGTAAGTTTACCATCTTATGTTTCACAGTTTTTGCAGACATTTCATTGAATTTTATATCATCATGGATGATCAATAAACAATGAAAATAAACAGTCTTTGAAAAACAAACATATTACTATATATACTTAAAACTGGGAGTCAAATAAATCAAACCTCAGGACAGAACTATGTATTGGGTGGAAGGGGGGGGGGGTGTTCTTTAGTTTATAAAAATATCTACACATTTTCATTGCAAAAGAATTGAAGTACTTATGTTTGGAGTAAGTACATACCCAATATGAAATAGAAAGATCCCTCTTCAAAATCCATTTCAGGTCAATCAGATAGACAATTCGATCACATGGTAGTCAAAGTATTGATTTAGGATAGTTATGAAAGAAACCCGCCGAAATATAAAATCATTAAACTATTACCATTTCTTTAAGCATTTTTACTTAAAAAAATCAAGGTATAAATGCTTTTGGCAAATCAGAATTTCGTAAGATGTGCGTTTTGACCATACATTTGAAAAGGGAAACGGGAAAATGTGTCATACATATATTTTAGCCAAACACTGTAGGTTACATACTACGTGATTTTGTGCACTTTAGAATATGAAATACTGCCAAAGCTTTTCTCGGAAAAATAGTGAAACAAAAATATCGACATTACTTCCTTTTACTATATAATCAAATGACAAAGAAGGAACGAAATGGGGAAAACCCAGTTTTGTATTAATATTACATAACATGGTCTTTTATTCTAGAAGAAATCCAGATAAAAAAAAAACAAAAAAAAAAAAAAAAAAAAGAAAGAGTATCAGAAAAAGTTGACATTGGATATTATAAATGCAAAATAATTAAATTAAAGAGTTATACATATATTTTAGATACTGCAGATAGTTATATACTGTTTCGTCATCCCTCGCATGTGATATTATGCTGAAACACGTAGGAATATGAACTGCAATCAACGCTATTCTCGAAAAAAATGGTGTAACTCAAATATCGGCATTATTTCCTTTTTTTCCAGTAGAATTAAATAACAAACATGATCAATGGGTTGCCTTTAATCCTGTTTGTATTGATATAACGTAATATAGTCTTATATCCTGGCGGCAAGTTAGATCAATACAGAAAGAGTACAGAACAATGTGGATATTGGATATCAAAACTACACAATAAAAATAACAGGAAATAAGAAATATCAAGGAAGTAAGAAATAACAAGGAGTTGCACGATGCATATATTTCAGTAAATGTTACATCATCAATGATTTTCAAGGACGAAATTTGAAAATACTAAATATTTGAAGGACAAACATATTACCATATAGACTTAACACTGGGAGCCACATAAATCTCACTTAAAACAGAACTATGTATTAGGGGGATATTCCTTAGTTTATAAAAAATATCTGTAATTTTTCATTGCAATAGAAATCAGATATATCTGCCCGGGTAGGTACAGAAGCACTGAAAATGAAAAAGTTTTTGAAAATCCATTCTTGGTCAGGCAGATAGAAGAAATACAAATAGGAAATTCACAAAATTTTTCGATTACATGATAGTCACGGTGTTGATTTAGGATAGTAATGAAGAATCCCCTTATAAATACAAAATCATCATTCTATTATTATCTTTCGTTAAGCAGATTTTACTCGGAGAAATAGAGCTATGAATGTTTTAGCTAATTAGAATTTCGTGCAATGTAGTAATATTCACGTTTCTATCTACCTTTCTTGCGAACAGGGAAACGTGGAAGAATATTATACATATATTTTAGCGAAACACTGTGGCTATATACATACTGTTTCAACATCCATCGTATGTGATATTATGCTGATAAGGTGATATTGCCTGGAAACACTTTGGAATATGGACTACTGCAAAACCTTTTCTCGGAAAAGGGTGTAACTCAGATAATAACTTTACTTCCTGCTTAAGTAGAATTAAATGACAAACTAGTTTTCTACTTTTAAGTGACCTAAGGATGTATGATTATCATTGCTACAAAATGCATTAGTAGGTAAAGCGGCAGACGTGCATATATCTGTGTGGAATAAGGAGATACTGGAAGCATATGGACTTATACCAAAGGCATAGAGGCAAAAATTCAAGAGTTATAAAATATTTGATAAAATCAACCGTATGTTGTGTTTGCAAGAGAAAATGTAGAGATATTTGATAGGTGGTTTGCATCAAAAGATGTCAAAAAGTATTTGGATAAGCGTAGATATAAACAATGTATTCATGTTGACATACGCACTCATATTGTTGAAAGGTGCCGAAACATTGATAAATGCAGCTAAAATGGAAAATAATTATACTTTAACCTCTCATCAGAATTTCAATAAGAAGACTGTAAGTAGTAAACACTCAGTAGGTCAGAATGTCTCCCTTTCTAATTCCGTTAAAGCAGGAAATTATGCTAAACCTGAAATTGCCAGTGGTAAGGATAAAAATGCATAGGAAAAGAATGTACAATAGCGGTAAATGCCAAATCTGATCCATCTTGTTTCAATTGTAAAAGAAGGGACATTCCTTGCGTTGATAGTGAAGTCATAGAAAATGATCCAATGTTAGAAGACAGGGATTTACATCCTTCATACTTTATGACCAGAGGTATGTCTAGAGCGATTAGGTTCGAACCTACACCCATTGATCATAAGGATGATGAATTTCAGGGATTGTATGATACTTTTATGGTCAATATTGGAGAAAAAGAGCATGATAATAGTTCTACAAGACAGGTAGTGAGGGAGAAAGAAAAGTTACTGATTCAGCAAAATTAAAAAATCTGTGACAATTAGAGCTAAGTTTATTTTTAGAACGTTTATGCTCAAAGTTATTGCAGATTTGTATCAGGGCACGTTAGAAACTTTTTTCGAGGATTTTTTCCTGTCACATCATTGACTCTCTTCCGGTATTTTATGTTTCTTACAGAGTATATATTCATATAACTTCCATCCCTTTCCGGTCATTCTAGAAGCTAATGAAATAATAATATGACAACGCTATTCATAGTATTCCGTACGTTTCTCAGTAAATCTATTTAAAGCGGACGCCAGTACATGGCATGTTTGATGTTTAAATAAAATCATGAAAATAAGTAAACAAAATCAAATAATTCTAGTAAACTTCTATACCGAAATACAATTTATTATTTTCCACCTCCGTCTACTCCCATTCCTCCCCTCTCCTACTTTCTGACGATATAGCCTTCTCTCTGAAATATTTGTGGTGTGACGTAAAACAAAAATCAATCAATCAATCAATTCTCTCTTATTGTTGTGGAAGGTTTGAATGATTTTATCACTTCTATATATTACTTGATGTAACAATACGTATTGAAAGACCTTTTGTTCATTTTTCTGGTTTGATTTATGGAAGTGCCTCTAGTAAAACAATTTCTTTTTTCTTTTTCTTCTTTTCTGCTTCTACAGCATAGTTTTATTCCCCCTTTCTCTTTTCAGTTTTACACCTCTACATATACTTACTTACATACCCGTAGAAGCCTAACGGAATTGTGTAAATATGATTCTGGTCATAGTGTAGATCTAAAGCTAGTATGGACAATTACTGTAAACGTGGAATAGAGCTCGTAGGTGAAAAAATGAAATTATAAAAGAATTCCGCATTTCTGCGCTTAGAGTTATCCGCTCTGGATTACCTTTCCGCGATCGCACAAATGCACGTCGTGTGACGTCATATCGTGCGAGCAGGGATGTAAATATAAACATGGCGAATATTAATGTAAAAAGACTTATAGTAAATGAAGATCGGTTTCACTTTTTCGGTCATTTTGGTTTCAATATTGCTCTTTAAATATTTATATATTTTGAGAATTCCAACCATTCGGTCACGAGCATCATTCAAGAGAAATACGTTGTCGAAATTCGCTTTGGTGAATAAAATTATAAGGTATAAATGTTCTATAATCATTATAACCACTAGGCCGGTGTCACTGCTGGTGGACTGATAGTCCCCGAGGGCATCATAAGTCTAGTTTTCAGTGCTTTTGTTCTGACTTGAAATATATACTTAACATTTGCCGTTATGAAATTATGTAAATCACTCTAAAACTAAGGAGTATCTCCCTCTTGCATAGCTCTGTCCTTAGAATGATTCTTTGGTTCAATTTTCGGTCATTTTGGTTTCAATACTGCTCTTCAAATATTATATGAGAATTCCAACCATTCGGCCACGAGCATCACTGAAGAGACATAAGTTGTCGAAATGCGCATCTGGTGCACAAATTTAAAGGTATATTTTGTTTGTTTATTATAACCACTAGACCGGTGTCACTGCTGGTGGACTGATAGTCCCCGAGGGCATCATAAGTCTAGTTTTCAGTGCTTTTGTACTGACTTGAAATATATACTTAAATTTGCCGTTATGAAATTATGTAAATCACTCTAAAACTAAGGAGTATCTCCCTCTTGCATAGCTCTGTCCTTAGAATGATTCTTTGATTCAATTTTCGGTCATTTTGGTTTCAACACTGCTCTTCAAATATTTATATATGAGAATTCCAACCATTCGACCACGAGCATCACTATCACTGAAGAGACATAAGTTGTCGAAATGCGCATCTGGTGCACAAATTTAAAGGTATATATTTGTATATTTCTTATAACCACTAGACCGGTGTCACTGCTGGTGGACTGATAGTCCCCGAGGGCATCATAAGTCTAGTTTTCAGTGCATTTGTACTGACTTGAAATATATACTTAAAATTTGCCGTTATGAAATTATGTAAATCACTCTAAAACTAAGGCCATTCGGCCACGAGCATCACTGAAGAGACATAAGTTGTCGAAATGCGCATCTGGTGCACAAATTTAAAGGTATATTTTGTTTATTTATTATAACCACTAGACCGGTGTCACTGCTGGTGGACTGATAGTCCCCGAGGGCATCATAAGTCTAGTTTTCAGTGCTTTTGTACTGACTTGAAATATATACTTAAAATTTGCCGTTATGAAATTATGTAAATCACTCTAAAACTAAGGAGTATCTCCCTCTTGCATAGCTCTGTCCTTAGAATGATTCTTTGATTCAATTTTCGGTCATTTTGGTTTCAACACTGCTCTTCAAATATTTATATATGAGAATTCCAACCATTCGGCCACGAGCATCACTGAAGAGACATAAGTTGTCGAAATGCGCATCTGGTGCACAAATTTAAAGGTATATATTTGTATATTTCTTATAACCACTAGACCGGTGTCATTGCTGGTGGACTGATAGTCCCCGAGGGCATCATAAGTCTAGTTTTCAGTGCATTTGTACTGACTTGAAATATATACTTAAAATTTGCCGTTATGAAATTATGTAAATCACTCTAAAACTAAGGCCATTCGGCCACGAGCATCACTGAAGAGACATAAGTTGTCGAAATGCGCATCTGGTGCACAAATTTAAAGGTATATATTTGTATATTTCTTATAACCACTAGACCGGTGTCACTGCTGGTGGACTGATAGTCCCCGAGGGCATCATAAGTCTAGTTTTCAGTGCTTTTGTACTGACTTGAAATATATACTTAAAATTTGCCGTTATGAAATTATGTAAATCACTCTAAAACTAAGGAGTATCTCCCTCTTGCATAGCTCTGTCCTTAGAATGATTCTTTGATTCAATTTTCGGTCATTTTGGTTTCAACACTGCTCTTCAAATATTTATATATGAGAATTCCAACCATTCGGCCACGAGCATCACTGAAGAGACATAAGTTGTCGAAATGCGCATCTGGTGCACAAATTTAAAGGTATATATTTGTATATTTCTTATAACCACTAGACCGGTGTCACTGCTGGTGGACTGATAGTCCCCGAGGGCATCATAAGTCTAGTTTTCAGTGCATTTGTACTGACTTGAAATATATACTTAAAATTTGCCGTTATGAAATTATGTAAATCACTCTAAAACTAAGGCCATTCGGCCACGAGCATCACCGAAGAGACATAAGTTGTCGAAATGCGCATCTGGTGCACAAATTTAAAGGTATATATTTGTATATTTATTATAACCACTAGACCGGTGTCACTGCTGGTGGACTGATAGTCCCCGAGGGCATCATAAGTCTAGTTTTCAGTACATTTGTACTGACTTGAAATATATACTTAAAATTTGCCGTTATGAAATTATGTAAATCACTCTAAAACTAAGGCCATTCGGCCACGAGCATCACTGAAGAGACATAAGTTGTCGAAATGCGCATCTGGTGCACAAATTTAAAGGTATATATTTGTATATTTATTTGAACATCTGGTGCACAAAATTAAAAGGTATATATGATCTATAATCTTTATCATTAAATTACAAGTGTAATTAAATCATTTGAACTATTGTTAGTTACGACTATGGTCTATCTGTAGATAAGAAGTTCTTTTACTTCGTTTTTTCTAGAATTGAAATAAAAATTATTGCAAATTATCCAGCGCACAGAACCTCAAATCATACAGTTAGGTGCAGCAGTCCTAACCTTATATTTAAGTGCACTTGACATAAGCACTTCAGCACTTCAAGTTTAGTTTATTTCCTGAAAACCAGTCATAAAGTTCAGTCAAGTGAACTTGATATCAAGTTTACTTTAAAGTAATTCTGTCTTCAAGTTTACTGCCACGTGGCTTCAAGTTTACTTCTCACTTTCAGTTTATTAAGTTATCCAGTTTCGTAAAACACGATAAAAATATTTATTCTATGATGTAGAAATACATTGATTGATTATTGTTTTATGTCACTCCATGATTATTTCACGTATATGGTGACGGCATCTGCCTGACGCATTGTATAGAAATTTAGACCTTTGCAACTTTTTCTTGTTATGAATTATAATTATTATTTGTTTTGCTGTACGGTATCTTTTCTTTATTATGGCGTTTTGTAGTTTAACTTCGCCAGGGTGTATAGATGTTGCCATTGTTGGGGCACTCCGAAGCGAAAACTACACTGGCTTCTATTTGGGTTTCGAGTCAAAACGGGTAAAAATGAAGAGGCTTCAGTTACTTTTTTGTTTTCTGAATAGAAAACTACACAGATAGAGAACATGCCTTCGAAGAGGAAAAGAAATCTATGTAAGTATAATTTTCAAGTATGCATTATTATTGCATTGTATATTACTTACTAATTTCACACAGAGAAATTTTCAGATACGTATAATCTGAACGATGGCATGACCACTCCCACGTAATGAAATTGTCCTGAAACTGTGAATGTCAAACATAAGGACAGAGCATTGCCCATGGACAGAATGGCGTTTATTCTTAAAGACTATAATGATCAACAAATTGCATAAGGCATACAATAACGGGATTTATCTTCAGTTTCTAAGTAAAATATGATTTTCCATTTTTTTATTTTAATATGAATCTTGCCAAAAGTGAAACATTATTTCAGACTTCATCAAAATATGCTTCTCCAGTGAATTCAAATGTTACTATTCATAAATTTACAATGATATTTGTAACAATGACGGAAAATTTGCAATACCATTTACGACAAAACCAAAGCCATACCCCATAATAAAAATCCAGAATGTTTCGGACCATTTCTGATTAAAAATGGGTATAATGTTAAACTCGCAGCGGACGCCTTTAGCTGGCGAACCTCAGTATTTACAATCTTCCTCTATAATAGAGTCTGAATGCAATTTAAGGATGAACAAAAGCACTAAAAGTTAAATTTACTATATTTACAATATGTCAGACACTTGAGGGAGCTATTCAGAGAGTTCCTCAAGGAAGTCACCAAGATGCGTATATCACTGGTAGAAGAAGTCCCATCTTATTGATATACGAACGGGTGGTACTGAAGTGAACATTGAGTCTTTCGTTGTGTACACGTTATTATCTGGGCGATACATTCATCATGAACTCATCGGGATCCAATTCGTATTATGACAAATCTTTTGAATTAGGAATTCCCATCGGTGGGTCGCTTTCAAAAATTTTTCAGTTATTTCGCGACATGGAAGCCAGAGGTAACCTCTTAAACATAGTGGCCCAATCCGGGAATCGAACCCGGATCGCTGGCGCCGCAAGCCCTTTTCTTAAAATAGGCTTGAAAAAGCGATGATAATTTTTTATTGGTATGAGACATATGCATACGATACCGAGCAGGAATCGATAAGAGGCGTCTACTTTACAACAGAGATATTGCTTATCACGGATCCGCTGAAGAATTAATTGAAGGACCATATGACATGGAGGAGTAAGCATCTCCTAACAATAGAGTTTTTACATAATCTGGCTCTAATGTTTATGCTGATAAGTATAATATTTTTTCTTTGTTTCATACCAAAAATCTGTATCCTGATAGTTAAAACAGTTAGTCCATGAACGTCGTCGGACGAGTGGCTGTAACATTTTCTAATCATATATACATTATAAACTATACATGTCATCCTATTACGTATGCGTTTAAAGATGCAGAATTTAGAAATGAGTCAAAACGTTTACGTTGTTGCTGCTGACAATTTTAAGAAATTATGTCCCTTTTGAATTGTTCCTATCATTACGTTTTTTTCTTTGCGTGAGTGTTTTGTTTCTTTGATAATTTGGTTGTAGTAGGCGGTTTCCATCTATCAACCCATTCGTTATACATCTGTATATAATGTAAAAAAATTATGATTTCATACAAAGTGTAATTTCGTTTTATAAATAGAGAATCCTTTTATTAAAATAGGCTTGAAAAATTTGTGAGATTTTTTTTTATTGTTTTTTATAGATACATACAATACCGAACAGGAATCGATAAGAAACGTCTATTTTTCAAAGGGATATTGGTAATCATTGATCCGCTGAAGAATCAGTTGAAGGACCATGTGGCATGGAGGAGTACGCATTCCCTGCTGACTCTTCACATCAGCCCTAATGCCATCGCATTAAATGAGATAGTAGATATCGGGATATCAAATAGAAACGACATAACCTTAGGAAATATCGTAAAAAAAATAAGAAGTAACATGGTGTAATATTGTATAATTACAATGTATACGATTTAACAAGGATTAAGATTAAACACGTCTGACAATGATTTCTGCTAAGGGCAAAGAAGGTCTTTTTAGGAACTGTAAAATCTGCATTATGGGCGCCGATGGGGGCGATATGCAGTACAGAACAGTATAGACTTGTTATACGGCATAATGATCTTTAACCATATTGCTTTAATGCCCCCTACTTCTAAGTCTTGTCTACGTTTATAGCTTATAGAGTTTGACAAATAAACTATCAAACCACCTGTTTTATTACATTTATTTTTTTCTCTCGTTATGTAAAATTATCGATGTTTAAGAGAGAAAACAGAATACATCTGACAAAACTATGACACAGATCACCAAGGACATGCCCACAAAACGTGCTAATAGTATACACGGAAAAACGATATACAAAAATATTCGATTGTGTTGCGGTTGCGATACCGACTTAGGACGGTCAATTGAGGTAACAAACGCCATTCAATTGGTGTGGTTAACCGGTTTACGGGCGCCCACCTTTAAGAGTTCATTAGTAATAACACAAAATTGTTCTGTTTGTTTACCTATGTATGACACATTACGTTCATTTCATGATCTGCCTAATGCAACGGACTAACCAATAACAGCGAGAAATATGTCATGTACCAATGTTCACTGTGAAACCCAGCATCCAGCTTTCACCGGCGAAAACGTTTGTAATTGTTTTAAAATGTTTATATAATCCGGAATCTTGATCACAAAACCATATTGTATTATATTTAAATTGGTAATGTAAAATACGAAAGTAACTTAACTTGTGTCATATGACTATGGCACTAACAACAATGTACCACAGTGGACATTCACAGACCCCTGGAATTCATAGGTGAGACCGTGAGACCCAGGGGGTGTCTCCTGTCTGGCTAGTCACACTCGTCATTCACACTAGTGAACACTATGTAGAATATGTCATTGCCACATAACATCAGGAAAAAGGGTATAATAACACCCGAGTTAAACCCTGCAAGGGGAAATTTTATACGAGCTCCACACTGCAATACACATTTTCTCATGTTACTGAGCTACAGAAGCGATATAAAATTAGAAGAGGTTGTGTTTAAACAACTGGAAGGAAAGAATGTCATGTGCAGTGGCCGATGTTCAGTTTAAAGTCTGCTGCAATAAGGTATCCACTTCATATTTGTATATGCATTGTGTCACGTGCGGATACATATAAACACTTCATGACTGAATATTACTTGTTATAACTTAAAGTGCTATTAGAATGCTGGAGAATTTTGCGTTTTCATGCAATACTAGTTGAATAATTCCTTCATTGATAAATATTACAACTTTTCTTGCTTCAGTATTTCTCTGAGAGATGTTTTAAAATACTGATTTGCCTAGTATCACGAACAAAATAAAAGACTTCCGGTTTAACTTGTTACAGAACCTTTGTACAACATTTAACGTCATTTAGGAAGACGTTACAATTCAAAGTTTAACGTAATAATGAAAAATCAGAGAAAAGTAGCACCTGAACAACTTCTGACGGCACATATTATGGCGATTAACTACTGAAAAAAGCTATCGAACTTTTTACTGCTTATTGTATATATCTTGAGATCGGTGTCACGCATGAGCATAATATTTTGTGAGCGACTCTTTTATGTGCATAGACACATAATATAGAAAAATTGTGATCATTCTAATAGCACTTTAATAATAAAAGGTCGCGTTGATAAAAGGTTTGGGAGTTTGATGTTTACACTGGGGCCAATGCAATTACCCGTGACTCAATAACAATGCCAATACAAAAACACCAGTTAATAACATTATATAACAATGAATTGAATGAACAATTAAATATGTATGATGAAGTACAATTTCCATACGACCATATTTTCTTATATTGTTAATTGTTCTCAGTGTCATAATTCTTAGTAACAACGGTGTAATTTCCTTAGTCCATTTCTAAATTCTTTATCCAGAAAAGTAAATACAAAGGGATTAAATATGCTGTTTATAATGTATATAGTCGGGCAAAAGGCCACAGTCTCTCCTCCGTCGACGTTCATGGACTCTAAGTACATTGGGCTGACTGTTTGAAGTATTATGATAGAGATTTTTGGTATAAAACAGAGAAAAAATATCAGAGTTATAGGCAAAAACATGAGAGCTAGTTTATGTAAAACACTTTTGCTGATTTTCCTGCGTCGGATGAACGGAGATTTTTTATTCGAAGTTTTCTTTTGCGGAGTTTTATTATTTTCGAGCGTGTCTGACTTGGTTTTGGTGTTGTCATTTAGAGATGTCATTGTAGTGGAAACATTTTTTTTCTTGAAAGTTTTCATATGACGAAATATTTTGCGACCTATCAAAAAATAAAGCACAAAAAAGCACTAAACACCGATACTGCTCCTAGTCCAAGAAATGAGAAGTACACAGTCGTTATCATCTTTGTGTTTTCGTCCTTGACCAAGTGACATTTCTAGTTCCAATCACACTACCATTTGTGTTTAGTAATGGTACTTCACCATGTATAATTGCCATTGGAAAAGCACTACCAACGGCAAAACAAAATGCGAATAAAACTGCGACACGGTTATGGGTTAAATTCATTTGCTTTCCTTTGGTCTTTCGATCTTTAAATAACGTTGAATGGCTACAATAAGTAATATCAACACAGACATGAATAAAATGCAACAATTAAAAACAACCATATTTTGCATAAATAGTTATTAAAGAAAACCATCTGTGAAAATATAAGTTCAATCTCAAATATTCCGCATATCACTACTCCTAATAAATCTGTAATGGCAAGAACGGGCACGAAATATCGATCGACTTTGTCTGTTTTGAATGTAGTCTTATATACGTATAACACCACACTATTCCCGCTAATTCCAAGCAAAATACATAAAAAGAGAAAGACATCGTTTGCTATCATGGAACCTTTCGGAAGTCTAAATTCAGCAGCTTTTTCATGATAGAAAATGGCTCCGGATGAGTTCATGATTGATGTAACTTTAAGATTATTACATGCAGAGAACGACAACAGACATAATTTTCACTTCTGTTTATCACTGTAGGGCGTATGTAAATAGAGATAGGAATTTCCTTCCTTGTGATGTATTTTCCTGTTCTTACTCTGAAGTAGGTCCATATAGGTTATAAGTAGTACAATAGTACTATTTATGATCAAGACATCACCTCTAAAAATTTTAAAAAGAAAAACAAACGAAACAAAAACAAAATTTAGACTTCTCGTCTTGCGGAGGATGGTTCGTCTATTGCGCGGTTCTTCTTTAAACTAAAATTTGCAATCAACCATATAGAACATTCGCAATGATCACAATTATACAAAAGGTGCACTCTTATATACCTACGTATTCGAAACGCAAATCAACATTATATATTTCTAATAGTTATACGTCAAACATTTCAATTTAAGACCGACTTTGCGAACCTAAATATCATGAATCATACTCAAAATCACGTGTTTATGCTTTTTATATAAATCCAGTATCAAAACCAAGTGTTTATGCTCTTTATATAAATCCAGTATCAAAACCAAGTGTTTATGCTCTTTATATAAATCCAGTATCAAAACCAAGTGTTTATGCTCTTTATATAAATCCTAATTGGACGGTTCATTACTAGACTGGAGATGTCTCTACGTCAGCTATTACCAGAGGCCCTGAATTTAGAGAGCACATATCATTTAACTGGCGAAACAATTTTAATAGTGCCATGAGTTCCAGAGAGGTGTATGTCAGAATATGGACTTGTAATGAAAACCTGGAATGGGATACGTTGTCGGAATGTTTTAGAGGTGTTGATTTTTTTACATAAAGGCAAAATTAGATAGAATACATAATAATTACATATTTACGCCGACAGACAAAGCTTCAAACAATAATATAATTATTCCAAGGTTTACAGCCTTTTAGCGGAACTTGGAATAAATACAGAAACTTATTATCCTATTACTCGCTCCGCACTCTCTATTGATGAAATCGTCGAAAACCATAAATGGGTATATAGTGCCCATAAAGCATGTACTCAAGACAGTGAGTTCGAGTTACCTCTCTTATATTGGATTCCTAAACATCATAGAAATGAATAGAAATATATATTGCAGGATGTGGTAAATGCTCCATCAAACATCTACCATTTATCTATCTTTTTACCACAATACTATAGGCAATAAGGGAAAAGCTTCAGGAGTACTCGGGTTGACGTTAATTACGTTTAAATGTTTGGTCATACACATTTACAATCATGGGTCAAAGGTCACCAATGAGACGAAAATCATTTAAAACTATGTTCCGAGAGGCATACTATTCGATATATCGGTGAATTGCTATGCATTCCAAAATCTACTGTTACTACATTCTACTAGCCATGCTACCGTAAAAAATATACCCCGAAGAAGTGGTCGGCCATTGTCAGTGACTGTGGAAAAAATGTTGATACAAACAGGAGGAATTTTTGGTACACATTCCAAACAATTGAATTAAAACCGTGCAAGACCTGTAGCAAAACGTACCCTGCAATTTCATTTACATAAATACGGATAAAATTAACGGATAGCAAAGAAAACAAACGATGGTTATGAGGTAAATACATCGCAGAAAAACTATTGTCCTGGTATCAACAAAACGTGAAGATGCTGAATTTTGGCAAAAAGAGATGCTTTTAGCGTTCAAAGAAGCCGATTGGAATCGATTACGTAATTGTGACGTCCGCATATACATGTTTTGCCGACATGACACGGGGGCGTCCTGATCGTGGGCGATCCCCAACGGTGCCACTTTGTTGATATCCATAACGCATTACTAGTGTTAACATGAATTTAAAACTGCCTTGCCACATCCTAGCTTCAATGATATTTTGGACTGAGACCGATTTCGATCATTTTACACAGATTTGACACCTATACTAGAAGGTTACCTATTTTGACTTCTCGATATATAAATATATATATGGAATTTACACGATTTGACTCTTTCTACTGGGTGCATGTGACGGATGTTGCTAGCAAGCAGGAGATACTCACTCTCCCCGGGCACCTGATCTCACATCATCATAGGTGTTCACATATGCTCTTTAAGTAGATATATTTTGTTATTTTCCAATTTTCACTGATTTTGCATATCTTCTGGTTTCATGATTTTCGGACTTTGGTTTGGATTTATCCGTCATCTTTACATTCCTAATAGAACGCAAACGATCATTTTTAATCATGCGAAATCCCAAAACAAGCGTGATGTGGCCATCAAGGCACAACCTTGATATTAAACAAATCGGGTACTCAAACACGCATTTAGTATATTACACTATGCCTATAAGAATAAAATGTAACCAAATACGTTTTATGTTATTTAACTTTGAAGTATACACAGTTTTCCCGCTAGTATATATTTTGTCATGCAGTTTGGACTTTTGGTTATAGAAATCGGACCGGTATCTCCGATATCGGTCTTGTGACAGCGTCTCAGATGAAAATGCTGCGATCACATGCATTCACCGCTAATTAATACTAAGCGTTAGAACTTTAAACTCTTTTTACTGTAGTTCAACTCTTTGCAATATATGAAAAATCAGACTTTTTTCAAGACAATTTTACTACTTTGCTTCCTGACAAAACTCTCACTTTATTACTTAAACAAATGAATGTCTTAATACTTGATACGCTGTAGTTTGCTTCATGATTTTGTTACATTTTATTTCAAGTAATATTGCCTGACAGGTGAAAAGAGATTCACAAATGTAACAAAAACCTCACACAAAATAAATATATTTGCTACCAAAAATGTATACTTTACTAACTTGATATCCAACGCGCACGGAACTTTGTGTATGAACATACGTTATCGTATTTCTACTTTTCATGAGTGTATACAGCTGTTCTTAATGCACACGTTACTTTCAATTTACATTACATTTATGTATGACAAATAGAAACAATGTATTATAAATTGTATATTGAAATACAGAATGTTTACAGTACATGTATGAAATATTGAATATAATTGAATGTTTTACCAAAGTCATGCGAGTATGTGATATACATTTAAAATAGAAGTCGCCTGACAATAGTATAGGAAGAGTGAATAGAGAGAGAGAGAGTACAAAATACACTGTCGGAGAGTTAAAAGCCGGTGCGGCTTAGTATGTGTTCGGTTCTTGACCGAAAGATCAAGGGTTTGACTCACATCTCATTGTTCTCGGAATAAAAGGACAAGATCGTGAACAATGTCATATTCAGAAAGATGCAAACCGCCTAAGTTGAGAAAATAATTCAGAATTTTTCATCTATATATGTTTCTTCAGTGAATTCAAGTGTTAATGTTCATCTATTTAAGGTAATATTTGTTATAATTGAAAATTTCCACTACAACTTACGATAATGTAAAATACGAAAGTAACTGGTGTCATATGACTATGGCTCTAACAACAATGTCACAGACCCCTGAAATTCAGAGGTGAGACAAGGTACCCGGGAGGAGTTAGTGTCTCCTGTTTCACTAGCCACACCCGCCGTGAATGTCCTTACATACAGGCGAAACAAATATAATTCAGCATTGTATATATACATGAATGTGAACAAATACTGTGTAGAAAGTGCTACTGCCAGATAACATTAGGAAAAGGGTATAATAACACTTGTCACAAACCCTCTGTAGAGAACTTTTGCACGAGCTCCACACTGCAAAGGGAATAAGTGTGACGTTAATGTAAAATACGAAAGGAACTTGTATCAAATGACTATGGCAACAATGTACCACAGTGGACATTCACAGAGCATTAAAAGAGGTGAGGTCAGATTCCCGGGAGGAGTGAGCGTCTCCAAGAAAAGTCATATCCATACCCATAATAAAATCGTAATGTATTGGACCTATTCTCGTTAAAGAATTGGGCATTATTTAAATTCGAACCAGACGCGTGTAGTTGGCGAACTGCATTATGTACAAACTTTCACAATGATAAAGTTTGCAGTATATATTTTAAGGATGAATAAAAACAATAATATTGAAAGGAACTACTTATATACTTACTTTGTGTCAGTCATTTGAAGGAGCTTTTGATAGATTTCCTTCCGGAAATCACGAAGATACATATATCACTGAAAAGAAAACTCCCATCTCATTTATATACGAACGAGTGATACTAAAGTGAACATTGAGTCTGTCGAGGTGTGCACGTTATTATCTTTGCGATACATTCATCATGAACTTATCGGGATCCAGTTCGTATCATGACAAAGCTGCCGAATTAAGACTCCCCTTTGGTGCTGTGATAGCTAGCGATGTTTTCCTTTTGATGTGTATTGTGCTTGGAATTTGCGGAAACAGTGTTGTACTGATCGTATATAACACTAGAATGAAAACGGACAAAGTGGACCGATATTTCGTACCAATCTTGGCTATTACAGATCTACTAGGAGTGGTGATAAGTGGATTATTTGAAATAGAATTTATATTTTCGCATATGGTATTTTTTAATACCTATTTATGCAAAATATGGTGGTTTGCAAGTAGTTTCATTCTATTTATGTCACTATCAATTTTACTTTTCATTGCCGTGCAACGTTATTTAAAGATTGTGAAGTCAGAAACAGAGCAAATGACTTTGAATCATAACCGTATCGCAATTTTTTGTGCATTTTTGTTTTCTGGTGCTTTCGCTGTTCCAATGGCAATTATACATGAGGAAAAGTCATTAAGCAACACTAATGGTAGTGTGATTGGAAGTAGATGTGACAAGGCAAAATACGAAACAACTACGACAATTACTACTGTGTACTTCTCATTACTTGGCATTGGAGCAATATCGATGTTTTGCGCTTTGTTCACACTTTATTTTTTCATAGGTCGCAAAATATTCCTCCATGTGAAAACTTTCAAGAACAACTCAACTTCTGTGGAACTACATACAAATGTGTCCACCACTATGACTTCTCTAACTGACAACCCCAGTACCACGTCAGACGCACTCGAAAATGAGAAAACTCAGCAAAAGAATACTTCAAATGAAAAATCTCCATTCAACAGACGAAGAAAAGTCAACAGTAGAGTTCTACATAAACTGGCTCTAATGTTTATGTTGATTACTATAATATTTTTTCTGTCTTTCGTACCAAAAATCTGTATAATGATTTTTCAAATAATCAGTCCAATGCGCATAGAGTCCATGGACGCCGTTGGACGAGTGGCTATAGCATTTTGTACTGATCTATACATTATAAACTATATATGTAATCCTATTATGTATGCGTTTATGGATACAGAATTTAGTACTGCTCTAAGGAAGTTACGTCGTTGCTGCTAATAGTCATAAGAATTAATTATTGCTTGATATATATATATATATATATATATATATATATATATATATATATATATATATATATATATATATATATATATATATATATATATATATATATATATATATATAGTTTATTGACTTTTTTTGGTCCTTTTTGTTCCTTTATGCATCCGTTGATTGTAATGATCGATTTCCATATATCAATCTATTCCTTCATGCAACTGTATGTAATACGCAAAAAAAAAAAAAAAAAAAAAAAAAACAATTGAATGTTTTCATACAAAGTGTTATTTACTTTTTCTAAACAGATGATCTATTTATTAAAATAGGTTTGATGAATTCATAATCTTTTTATTGTTTTGTGACATGCATAGCAGATGAAAGTTACATACTAAGATACCGAGCAGGACTCGATAACGCACGTCTATTGTACAATAGACACTGGGTATCACGGATCCTTTGAAGAATCAGAAGTAGGACCATGTGCCAAGGAGGAGGAGAAAACATCCCCTGCTGACCGGTTACATCATCCGTGACGCCATAGGATTAAACGAGTTGGTAGAACTTGTATCAGGTGGAAACGGTATAAACCTTACTCAAAATCATTCCAAAAAGTCATAAGTAAAATGGTTTGATATTGTTTTATCAGAATGTTTCCGATTTTGCAAGGATTAAGGGCAAAACGAAAGGCAACAAGTCAGACATTGATATCTGAATAGCGCAAAGAAAGTCTTTTTAAAGCAACTGTAACATGTGCATAATGTAGACTTCAAAAGTGGTTTTCGTGACTCTTGCCTCTTGAAATACATTTTCAATGTTTGTCCGAGGTATGACTGAGGTGTAAATTATTGTGACGTCATCTGATTTAACAATTTCTCAAGCGTAAATGGAAGAGTCAATCGAAGGAACAGAAATGCGTTAAAAGCTGTGCTATATCAGATTACTAAAGATATATAGACACCATTGACAGGTGATTAAAGTATATTGATACACGTACAAGGAAAGTTAATGATAGCAAATTTGAAATCATGAAGTTTGCTGTATAGTAAGATAGTAAGTTTACCATCTTGTTGTACATTCAGCAGAAGATCTAAGTACGAGGCAGAGGATTTTGTTGTCTTTTAATTTCCAATTCGTTAGGATGTATTGCGTTGTCATATGTTTCAAAGTTTTTGCAGACATTTCATTGAATTTTATATCATCATGGATGATCAAGAAACAATGAAAATAAACAATGAATATAAACAATGAATATAAACAATGAACATAAACAATGAATATAAACAATGAATATAAACAATCTTTGGAAAAACAAACATATTACTATATATACTTAAAACTGGCAGTCAAATAAATCAAACCGCAGGACAGAACTATGTATTGGGGGGGGGGGGGGGGGGTCTTTAGTTTATAAAAATATCTACAAATTTTCATTGCAAAAGAATTGAAGTGCGTATGTTTGGAGTAAGTACATACGCAATATGAAATAGAAAGATCCCTCTTCAAAATCCATTTCAGGTCAGTGAGATAGACTACTGGTCAGATAGACAATTGGTATAAAAGAAATAGAAAAAATAAATTCACTTTCACAATTTTTCGATCACATGGTAGTCAAAGTATTGATTTAGGATAGTTATGAAAGAAACCCGCCGAAATATAAAATCATCAAACTATTAGCATTTTCTTTAAGCAATTTTATTTTAAAAAATAAAGGTATATATGCTTTTGGCTAATCGGAATTTCGTAAGATGTACTTTGTACCATACTTTTTAGGGAAACGGGAAAATGTATTATACATATATTTTAGCCAAACACTGTAGGTTACATACTACGTGATATTGTGCACCTTAGAATATGAAGTACTGCCAAAGCTTTTCTCGGAAAAATAGTGAAACAAAAATATCGAAATTACTTCCTTTTTCTGTATAATCAAATGACAAAGAGGGAAAGAAAGGGGGTAAAACCCCGTTTTGTATTAATATTACATAACATGGTCTTTTATTCTAGAAGAAATCCAGATCAAAAAAAAAAATGAAAGAAAGAGTACCAGTTGACACTGGATATTATAAATGCAAAATAATTAAATTAAAGAGTTATACATATATTTTAGCTAAATACTGCAGATAGTTATATACTGTTTCGTCATCCCTCGCATGTGATATTATGCTGAAACACTTTGGAATATGAACTACAACGCTATTCTCGAAAAAAAGGTGTAACTCAAATATCAGTATTACTTCCTTTTCCAGTAGAATTAAATGACAAACATGATCAATGAGTTGCCTTTAATCCTGTTTGTATTGATATAACATGATATAGTCTTATTATATTCTACCGGCAAGTTAGATCAAGACAGGAAGAGTACAAAACAAAGTGGGACATTGGATATCAAAACTACACAATAAATAAACAACAGGAAGTAAGAAATAACAAGAAGTTGCACGATGCATATATTTCAGTAAATGTTACATCATCAATGATTTTCAAGGCCGAAATTTGAAAATACTAAATATTTGAAGGACAGACATATTACCATATAGACTTAACACTGGGAGCCACATAAATCTCACTTAAAACAGAAACTATGTATTAGGGGGATATTCCTTAGTTTATAAAAAAATACAATTTTTCATTGCGATAGAATTGAGATATATCTGTCCGGGTAGGTACAGAAGCACTGAAAATGAAAAAGTTGATTTCAAAATCCATTCTTGGTCAGGCAGATAGAATTAATACAAATAGGAAATTTACTAATTTTTTCGATTACATGATAGTCATGGTGTTGATTTAGGATAGTAATGAAGAATCCCGTCAAAATACAAAATCATCAAACTATTATTATTTTTCGTTAAGCAGATTTTACTCGGAAAAATAGAGCTATGAATGTTTTAGCTAATTAGAATTTCGTGCAATGTAGTAATATTCACGTTTCTATCTACCTTTCTTGCGAACAGGAAAAACGTGGAAGAATATTTTGTATATATTTTAGCCAAACACTGTAGCTATATACATACTGTTTCAACATCCATCGGATGTGATATTGTCTGGAAACACTTTGGAATATGGACTACTGCAAAACCTTTTCTCGGAAAATGGTGTAACTCAGATATTAACTTTACTTCCTGCTTTAGTAGAATTAAATGACAAAGTAGTTTTCTACTTTTAAGTGACCTAAGAATGTATGTTTATCATTCCTACAAAATGCATTATTAGGTTAAACGGCAGAAGTGGATACATCTGTGTGGAATAAGGAGATACTTAAAGCATATGAACTTATACCAAAGGCATAGAGGCAAAAGTTCAAGAGTTATAAAATGTTTGACAATCAACCGTATGTTCTGTTTGCAAGAGAAAATGTAGAGGTATTTGATAGGTGGTTTGCATCAAAAGATGTCAAAAAGTATTTGGATAAGCGTAGATACTTATGCTGATTAGAAGAATATAAAACAATGTATTCATGTTGACATACACACTCATATCGATGAAAGGTGCCGAAAACATTGATAAATGCAGCTAAAATGGGAAATAATTATACTTCAACCTCTAATCAGAATTTAAATAAGAAGGCTGTAAGTAGTAAACACTCAGTAGGTCAGAATGTCTCCCTTTCTAATCCCGTTAAAGCAGGAAATTGTGGTAAACCTGAAATTGCCAGTGGTAAGGATAAAAATGCATAGAAAAAGAATGTACAATAGCGGTAAATGCCAAATCTGATCCATCTTGTTCCAATTGTAAAAGAAGGGACATTCCTTGCATTGATAGTGAAGTCATAGAAATTGATCCAATGTTAGAAGACAGGGATTTACATCCTTCATACTTTATGACCAGAGGTATGTCTAGGGCGATTAGGTTCGAACCTACACCCATTGATCATAAGGATGATGAATTTCAGGGATTGCAAGATACTTTAATGGTCAATATTGGAGAAAAAGAGCATAATTATAGTTCTACAAGACAGGTAGTGAGGGAGAAAGAAGAGTTACTGACTCAGTAGTATGACAGAGGTCACCACGGTAATGCACAGTATATAGTGTACAGATATGAACAAAAAAGAAAGAAAGAAAAGAAAACCACATAAGAACATCACAAAAATATTCTATTGTAGTGCAGTTACAACACAGATTTATGACTGGTCATTTGATATGACAAAAGTGTTTAACCGGTTTACGGGCCCACCTTCCCAGTCACGGCAACAGCAGAGTAATGAAAGGACACATTTTAAAGATATTGAAAAAAAAATGAAACTCAATGACAGAGATTTTAGCGATGATTCTCTCGGTAGAGATAAGCTTTCACATGAACCTGATTTAATAGAGCTTTGTGAGAAGATAGTACGGTCTGAGCAGGTTACGCAAGGACCTGCGTGGTATTATCCAAAGAATGGTATTTTGATGAGAAAATGGAGACCCCCTAATGCCACTGATGAAGAAGAGTGAAGAGCTGTACAACAGATGGTTGTTCTGCAAGTGTATCGTGAAGTGTTGAAGGTAGGTCACGGTCCAGTCATGTGGTGTCACTTAGGCATTAACAAGACATATCATAAGATGCTTGGAGTTAAAAAAAAAAGGTATTGTAATTCCTGTCATACATTAGAAGCGTAATCATAATATTCCTTCTGCCCTATTTCAGCCAATTCCTGCATTTCAGTAAAATACAAAAATACAGAGGCGAGACCAGGTGCCCGGGAGGAGTGAGCGTCTCCAGTTTGGCTAGCCATACCCGCCGTGAATGCCCTGACATACAGACGAAATAATATAATTCAACACTGTATATAAAAGAACCATTTAGTAGAGTTCTTATAGACTGTTTGGGTCCCTTGCCGAAAACAAAGTCAAGTAATATGTATTTACTAACGATTATATGTACTTCACTCAAGTGTTTTCCAGAGGCGATTCCTCTCAAAATCATTAAGGTAAAAACAATTATTAAGGTATTAGTACAGTTTGTCACTTTATTTGGATTACCATAATCTATATAGAGTAACAAAGGCTCACGTTTTATTTCCAATGTATTTCAACAGGTTATGTATGAACTTGATATCAAACAGTACAAATTATTCACAATCTTAAGGAGCTCTGGAGCGATTCAACCAGTCTTAAGTCTATGATTAGAAAGTACTGCTTGGATCATGAAAAATATTAGGACAAAGGCATGCATATGTTACCTTTTGCGGCTCGTGATACTGTACAAGAATCAATTGGCTTTGACCTTCAATGTACTAAAAGGAAAGAAGCTATCTGATATATTTCACCTTGACATGTTAATCTATGTGTATAATTTCAAGGAAAAAGTAGGTGAAACATGTAGTTTAGCACAAAAGAAGTTAAAATGAGTCAATCAACGATGAAAACTTGGTGTGTTAAAAAGTTCGACATAGTATAATTCAGAAGATAAAGGCATTATTTTTCTACCTATTCCTGGTCGTCCGCTACAGGCTAAGTATCATGACCGTGTGTATGTAATGAAGAATAAGATCAATGAGTAAAATTATTTGGACTCCAGACACATATAAAGATAAACAATTATGTCACATTAATATCTTGAAGATAGAGATGAGACAACTTTGATAAGCAAATTGCTACTATTATGATCAAACAGACGTTAATGAAGCTTGCGTAGAAAATCATGTTAGAGTATACAATGCTGAAATTTGGTCAAATGAATCATTTGGAAAGTGATGAGCACAGATGTATGTCACAAGTGATACAAAAGAATCTGGCGTCTTTGTATGTCACAAGTGATACAAAAGTATCTGGCGTCTTTGTATGTCACAAGTGATACAAAAGTATCTGGCGTCTTTGTATGTCACAAGTGATACAAAAGTATCTGGCGTCTTTGTATGTCACAGGTGATACAAAAGTATCTGCCGTCTTTGTACCTAACAAGATTATAATTGTAACTGATGTTGATAACATTCCCATAACCTAACATCCTTATTGTGTGAATCATATCAAGTTAGAGCATATGCATAATGAAACAAATTAACATTATTAGGGGAAAGCTGTAGGGCATAGAGTTCCTGTATATATTAGTACAAATACTAGAAGGGACATTCAGATTTTGTATGGATTTTAGAAAGGTAATTGTTATAACTAAACCGGATTCGCACCCAATACCTCAAATTAAATGTATCATTGACAATGTTGGCAATACAATGTATGTTAGTAAGATATATTCAAATGGTATAAAAAGTAACTTTGGCTAGTAATTGAAAAAAAAGGAGTTACTGGCTCAGTTATGTGGCAGAAGTCACCATGGAGCTATACAATACATGAATATAAATAATATACTAGAACATATAACACATTACAAAAATATTTGATTGTAGTGCAATTACGATACCGACTCAGGACGGTCATTTAATTTGACAAAAGCCAAACAAATGGTGTGGTTAACCGGTTTAGGGGCCCACCTTCCCACTCACCGTAACAGCAGAACAATCAAAGGACGTACATTTAAAAATTTATAAATAGTAAAGCAAACGAATCTCTGCATTTGTCACACCTGATGGTTTTTACCAATATAAGGTTATGTGTTTTTGGCATGCGAAACGCATCGTCATCTTTCCAAAGAATGATTAATCACCTTACACGTAAGCTGAGGGATACATTAATGATGTGCTAGTATATGGCGATAAGTAGGATCAACATTTGAATCATGTTAAGTCTTTCTTTGACAAAATGAAAAAGCTAATCTGAAAATTAACCTTGCAAAAAGTGATTTTGGCAAGGCAATTGTTAATTATCTTGGAAATGTAGTTTAACAGGGACACATTAAACTAATTAATGCAAAAAGAGAAAGATTGTACAATTTCCTATTCCCTCATGTAATTACAATAGTAAACAATTTTGTGGAATACTGAGAGTTTACATGAAATGTTGTAAGAATATGTTTACTATTGCTTATCCGTCAAGCGGTATTTTAAAGAAAAAGGTTAGTTTTCTATGATTTGAGAATTGTGACAGATGTTTTGGAAGGTTGAAACTAATTTTGATGAATGCTCAAATTTTAAATATTTCAGAGTTTTAAAAAAGAATTCATGTTGTTTGTTAATGATAATGGTGTTGCATCTGGAAGTATTTTAATGCACGAAAGAATTTTTTATTTATCGTCCTGTAAGTTTCATTTTATAACTGTCAAAACGAGAACACAGAAGGCATTTGACCAAGCTGTATAACACAAATCAGCAAGAACATGCACATAAACCATGATAATATTAAATTAAACACAGAAAAGGCATAACGAAAATATTTGATTGCACTGCAGCTACGATACGACCTTAGGACCGTCAGTTAGAGTAACAAACGTCACTCAATTGATGTAATTCACCGGTTTACGGGCGCCCACCTTCCCACTCATAGGAAAAGTAAGACAATCAATGGACACATATTTAATAATTTATAAATGATCCCCCATATCGAGAACAAGGATCAACAGGTTTTTTTCAAAAGGAGAGGTCATAAAAACGAAACGTTTTATGTAGCAAAATGCTAGTATCATAAATATGTTAGGCGATATCAGTATAAGTTAATCATGCTCTGCGTCTGTAAGCCAGCTCAGGTCCTTGATCTCTAGGAGTCCCTATTAACAGTCAGAGGGGACGAGGCTCAGGACGTTGTCTATATTATTTACATACGTTGCATATTTAAAACCTTTTTTATTCATACTTTTAAAGAGTATAAGTGTTACATTTTTGTGTTTTATAATCACTTCATTATTCTTCTTCTTGATAACTATTGTGTAATCATTAATGGAATGATGGAATATTTCAATGGGTAAAAAAGGTTGTTATGTGTTTGTGTATTGGTGATTAATTTGTAATGCGCTCTTCCATTATAAAAGCAGCTGCTCTCCGTCTTTTTTTATTCTGTTCTCCCTTTCTTTCTTTCTTTCTATTCTCTCTCTCCCTCCCTCTGCCTCTGTGTCTCTCTCTTTATCTTCTGCCTAGGATTAACTAGTCATTACATATTCAATTGGAACATGAGATTGTTCCTTTAGAAATGAGGAATTAAATTTGACAGTGATTGGAAAATAATTATATAGCCATTGGTACTGATTTGAACAATAAATCGAAATTAAAAAATCAGTGACAATTAGAGCCAAGTTTATTTTTGGAACGTTTATGCTTAAATTTATTGCAGATTTGTATCAGGGCACGTAAGAAACTTTTTTCGAGGATTTTTTCCTGTCACATTATTGACTCTCTTCCAGTATTAGATGTTTCTTACAGAGTATATATTCATATAACTTCCATCCCTTTCCGGTCATTCTAGAAGCTAATGAAATAATAATATGACAACGCTATTCATAGTATTCCGTACGTTTCTAAGTAAATCTATTTAAAGCGGACGCCAGTACATGGCATGTTTGATGTTTAAATAAAATTATACAAATAAGAAAACTAAGTCAAATAATTTTAGTGAACTTCTATATCGAAATACAATTTATTATTTTCCACCTCCGTCTACTCCCATTCCTTCCCTTTCCTACTTTCTGACGATATAGCACTCTCTCTTATTTTTGTGGAAGGTTTGAGTGATTTTATCACTTCTATATATTACTTGATGTAACAATACATATTAAAAGACCTTTTGCTCATTTTTTCTGGTTTGATTTGTGGAGGCACTCTCTAGTTAAACAATTTCTTTTTTCTTTTTCTTCTTTTCTGCTTCTACAGCATAGTTTTATACCCCCTTTCTCTTTTCAATTTTACACCTCTACATATACTTACTTACATACCCATAGAAGCCTAACGGAATTGTGTAAATATGATTCTGGTCATAGTTAAATCATTTGAACTATTGTTAGTTACCACTATGGTCTATTTGTAGATACGAAGTTCTTTTACTTCCTTTTTTCTATAATTGAAATAAAAATTATTGCAAATTATTCAGCGCACAGAAACTGGTGGTCCATAACCATTACTATTCACAAATTTACAAATGATATTTGTAATAATGACGGAAAAATTGCATAACCTTTTCTCAAAATTAAATTTATTAATAAAGGCTTCGATCTACTTAACATTTCTAATATTTTCCGTGATCATAGAGTCACATCTAAAATCCCCCACTATTTTGAGAATTTAGAACCTCCACTTATTTTTTACCAGTACAAAAAGCCTATAAGAAATAATATTCTAAATTATAATAAAGTTACATCTAACCCTGATGTTTCAGACTCTATTCCTTCGTCGTGTTCTTGTGAAAAATCTAAATATGTTTTATAAACCGGCAGGTCATGTTATTACTGGTGACCTAAACTGTATTTCGGACAAGAAATTTGCGCACCCTTTTTGGAAAAGGACCTAAATATAGGTGACCGTCCAGGATAGATTTCAATAAAATGCCGTGACGTTATAGAAGATGCTTTAAACTACATATTGTTAAACGTTGGTGTAAAAAAGAACAGGTAAAGGTTCATGCTATTAATGATTGGAAATACGAGATTTTAAGAATTGTAGATATCCGTATTAAGAACTTTACGGAAAATCCGCATTTATTTCAACAGCCTAATAACATTGACGGCAAATTCTATTAAAAAGAAGAAAGCTGACTTACATGCTAAATATGTCTGTTCCTGCTGATAAAGCAAGTAATAACATAATAGTTGTTTGAAAAACTATATTATATTGAAGTACTTAAAAACGAATTAAACTCCACTCATACATATGTGGAAAGCCCTACCTCAAAAGACAGCACCTTGCACGAATCACCTCATGACCATGTCCGACTTCAAAATTAAAACTGATAAATCTGATCTACCAACCATATATTGGCTCCCAAAACTACATAAAAGTCCATATAAATCACGTTTCATATCTAATTCTAGCCACTGCTCTACTACGGTACTATCGAAGCATATTACGTCTGCTCTAACTGCTATAAAAGATCATATTATCAAATATTGTGATGTCGCATTTCATAATAGTAACATCAATTACTTTTGGTCGATTAAAATTCTCATGAAGTTATAGATAAACTTCTTTCGCTAAATTTCCAAAGCGACTCAAATTTGTACATTTGATTTTTCTACACTTTATACATCTCTGCCTCATGATTTGATTAAAAGCAAGTTGCTGTCTCTTATACAATGGTGTTTTCACAGAGAATCCTAAAACGTACATATGTACTTCCAATTACTCCGGATTCTTTTCCAACAAACAATATACTTCATATAAATACTGGACTTGCAAGGAATTATGTAAAGCACTAGATTTTTCTCATGAATAATATTTTTGTGCAATTTGATGGCAAGATATATCAACAAATAGTTGGGATTCCTATGGGTACTAACTGCGCGCCTCTGATAGCAGAATTTATTTCTTTATTGTTATGAGAGGGATTTTATGGTTTCTCTTCAAAAATCAAAAACGTTTTGACCTCATTGACAAATTTAATAATACTTGCAGATATCTGGATGACATTTTGGTTATCGACAACCCTGAATTCGAACAATTTATATCAGAAATTTATCCACCAGAGCTCACATTGAATAAAGCTAATACTTGAGATAAATCTACACCTTTCTTAGATTTAAACATCAAAATTATCAACCAGCTAATATATACTAATATTTATGATAAACGTGAGGATTTTGGATTTCCTATTGTAAATTTCCCTTACTTGGATGGCGATGTCCCTCGACTCCCACCATATGGTATCTATATATCTCAATTAGTTCGATTTGTCAGAGGCTGCACCGATGTTTTGGACTTTCATAAACGAAATTTACAAATTACTACTAAACTTTTAACTCAGTGTTACAGATATCACAAGCTAAGAAAAACATTCGGCAAATTCTTCAGATCTTATTCAGAACTTCTATCTAAATTTGGAAATATTTCTTTTCAACAGTATGTATCCAATGGAATTTCCCATACTAATTTTTACGGTGATCTCGTATATAAACTAAAGAAAGTAAAAGGCTCCGATAACGTTATTTTATCATGTAATAAGATAATCAAACGTCTTATAAATAGACAATATGATATTGAGATCATCAAAAAGACTATAGGTCTTGTATTTGGCCCATCTACAGCCTTATGCAGACTTTCACTTGAACGTTGCACGCTGACTAACAGGGCGGTGGGGACTATATGACGGACCTTGTCCAAACCTCTTTCAGAGGAGACATGGTCCTGAACCTCGTATATATACCCTCTGACTGTTAGTCGGGACTCCTACAGATCTAGGGTATTAGCTCGCTTTCAGACTGGCAGAGCACGGTTTATCATGTTGATGTCGCATATATTTTTATACCATTATGTATTTTACAATACCTTACGTGTTTATATTTTTATGACCTCTCAATATGCGATTCCTGTTGACCCTTGTTCTTTACATGGAGGATTATTTATAAATTTTTAAATGTACGTCATTTGATTGTTCTGGCGTTACGGTGAGTGGGAAGGTGGGCCCGTAAACCGGTTAACCACACCATTTGTTTGGCTTTTGTCAAATTAAATGACCGTCCTTAGTCGGTATCGTAATTGCACTACAATCAAATATTTTTGTAATGTGATATATGTTCTAGTATATTATTTATATTCATGTATTGTATAGCTCTATGGTGACTTCTGCCACATAACTGAGCCAGTAACTCCTCTTTTTTCTTTACCTTTTACGATAAAACGAAAGTCATATCCCATAATAAAAATCCAGAATGCTTAGGACCATTTCTTAATAAAAATGGGTATAATGTTAAACTCGAAGCGGACGCCTTCAGCTCGCGAACCTTAGTATTTACAAACTTCCTCTATAATAGAGTCTGAATATATTTTAAGAATGAACAAAAACACTAAAAGTTAAATTTACTTTATTTACAATATGTCAGACACTTGAGGGAACTATTCAGAGATTTCCTTCCGGAAGTCACCAAGATGCATATATCACTGGTAGAAGAAGTCCCGTCTTATTGATATGCGAACGGGTGATACTGAAGTGAACAGTGAGTCTTTCGTTGTGTAGGCGTTATTATCTCGGCGATACATTCATCATGAACTCATCCGGATCCAGTTCGTATCATGATAAAGCTGTTGAATTAGGAATTCCCATCGGTGCTTTGATAGCTAGCGATGTCTTTCTTTTTACGTGTATGGTTTTTGGAATTTGCGGAAACAGCGTGGTACTGTTCGTATACAACACTACACTTAAAACGGACAAAGTCGGCCGATTTTTGGTACCAATCTTGGCTATTACAGATTTGCTAGGAGTAGTGATATGTGGATTATTTGAGGTAGAATTTATATTTTTAACATATGGTGAATTTCTGCAAAATATTGTGGTTTGCAAATACTTTCATTTTATTCATGTCACTATTCATCTTACTTCTTATTGCTGTGCAACGTTACTTAAAAATTGTGAAGCAAAACACAGAGCAAATGAGTTTGACTAGAAACCGTATCGCAACATTTTGTGTAGTTTGTTTTTCCGTTGCTTTAGCTGTTCCAATGACAATTATCAATGAGGAAAAGTGGTTAACAAACACTAATGGTAGTGTGATTGGAAGTAGATGTGACACGGCCAAAGAGGAAACAACTAAGATTATTACCACCGTGTACTTCTCATTACTTGGCATTGCAGCAATATCGATGTTTTGCGCTTTGTTCACACTTTATTTCTTCATAGGTCGCAAAATATTCCTCCATATGAAAACTTTCAAGAACAACCCAACTTCTACGGAATTAGAAACAAATGTGTCCACCACTATGATGTCTTTAAGCGACAATCCCAGTATCTAGTCAGATGCACTCGAAAATGATAGAAGTCAGCAAAGGATTACGTCGAATGAAAAAACTCTATTCAACAGACGAAGACGACAAGTAAACAATAGAGTTTTACATAAACTGGCTCTAATGTTTATGCTGATAACTATTATATTTTTTCTTTGTTTCATACCAAAAATCTGTATCCTGATAGTTAAAACAGTTAGTCCATTGCGCATAGAGTCCATGAACGTCGTTGGACGAGTGGCTGTAACATTTTGTAATCATATATACATTATAAACTATATATGTAATCCTATTATGTATGCGTTTCTGGATGCAGAATTTAGAAATGCTCTAAAACGTTTACGTTGTTGCTGCTGACAATTTTAAGAAATCATGTCCCTTTTGAAATGTTCCTATCATTACGTTTTTTTTCTTTGCTTGAGTATTTTGTTTCTTTGATAATTTGGTTGTAATAGGCGGTTTCCATCTATCAACCCATTCGTTATACATCTGTATATAATGTAAAAAAAATTTTATATCATACAAAGTGTGATTTCGTTTAATAAATAGAGAACCCATTTAGTAAAATAGGCTTGAAAAACTTGTGATATTTTTTTATTGTTTATTTATATATGCATACAATACCGAACAGGAATCGATAAGAAACGTCTATTTTTCAAAAGGGATATTGGTAATCATTGATCCGCTGAAGAATCAATTGACGGACCATGTGACATGGAGGAGTAAGCATTCCCCTGCTGACTCTTCACATCAGCCCTAATGCCATCGCATTCAATGAGATAGTAGATATCGGGATATCAAATAGAATCGATACAACCTTAGGAAATATCGTAAAAAATAAGAAGTAACATGGTGTAATATTGTATAATTACATTGTATTCGATTTAACAAGGATTAAAATTTAACACGTCTGACAATGATTTCTGCTAAGCTCAAATAAGGTCTTTTTAGCAACTCTAAAATCTGCATAATGTAGATTTCAAACGTGTTCTTTTTCAACTCTTTGTGATATAATCTTTTCAGTCAGAAGCTTACCTCGGTAATTGAGGGAACAGACATATGATAAGAGCTCTGGTATATCTGATTAGTATAGAAATATCGACACAATAGACATGCGATTAAAGTACATTAATACACGTGTAAGGAAAGTTAACGGTAGCAAAATGAAAATCGTGAAGTTTGTTGTATATTAAAGTAGAAGTTTTACAACCTTGGTCTATATTTAGATGCAGATCAAGTATGAAGGACAGGTAGTGTATTCTGTTGCATTATTAATTTCAAATTCGTTAGGATATATTGCGTATACATATGTTTCAAAGTTTTTGGCAGACATTTCATTAACTTTTATATCACTATGGATGATCAGGGCCGAAGCAGTGAAAATAGTAAATTTTTGAACAGACATATTACAATTTACACGTAAAACTGGGAGCCAAAGAAATCCCATCTAAGGATAGACCTATATATTTGTGTGATTTTCTGAAGTCTTGGTGAGAAGTACAGACAGACACGCTGAAAATGATTTGTCTTCAAAATCCATAGCAGTTTGGTCAGATAGAAAATTAGCATAGCAAAAATAGAAATAAAATTTCACAAAAGTATACGACTACATGGTAGTTACAGTGTTGACTTTGGATAGTTATGAAAAAAAAAACCGTCAAAGTAAAAAAATCATCAAACTATTAATATTTTTCTTTAAGCATTTTTATTCAGATTTGTCGACTAACAACCCTGTATTTGAGGATAATCTGAACATCAAATATCCAAAGGAACACGAGATAAAAGATACAATAGAGAGTACATCTTCTGTTTCATACCTCGATATACTCCTATCAATTAGTGAAGATGGTTCATTAGTAACCTCTCTCTATGACAAACGTGACGATTCCAATTTCATTATCACCAACTTATCCTTATCTGAGAAGTAACATACCTTGCCCTCCCGCATATGGCGTCTTCATTTCACAACTTATACGCTATGCTAGGGCATGCTCTAAATACGAAAATCTCTCGTCCTGAGAGCGAAGCTTCTTACCACAAAACTATTCTCACAAGGATATATTATGGAACGTTTGAAATTTCCACTGAGGAAGTTCTATGGTCGAAATAGGGGTCTATTGCAATTTCAGTTTCCTCTTTCAAGATTGTTAACCGATATTTTTGGACCTGTTCATACAAAATAACTATCTTATCTTTTTGACTATACTTGATTTGACACAATACGTATATATATACAGACATTTCTTTACCTGCGTTTCCGACACCGGAATTTCAGGTAGGCAGAATTTCTAGCCTTAATTGGGAAAAATTTGACTTCGTGTTCTTGTCTCCTTTGTGTGTTCATGCGTGTATATGTATGTATTTACCTCTTCGACTTTAAAGGTTGTTGTAGGACTTTTGCGACGGGTGTTGTATGCAACCAGGGTACGCTTATTAATCCCGGGCACCTGGTCTCATTTACCTCGATTTTATTAGGGTTCGCATTTGTCTGAACATGACACTATACATTATATTGTCCCCTTTATTCCATTTACTATGAGATATGATTTACCCTTCAGTACTTCTTCGTTTTTTACTTTCAAACGGGGAAAATGTCATACATAAAAACTCGAAGCGGACAAGTGTAGTTTTAGAATGAACAAAACACTACTTATATATTTACCTATATGTGTCACTTCAGGGAGCTCTTTATATATACCCTGATGTCAAAATATGCATATATAACTAATATGTTATGTATGCTCTTTATATATTTCCTTCCGGAAATGGTGAAGATGCATATATTACTGAGAGAAATGTTCCCATCTTATTCATATAGGAACTTGTGATACTGAATTGAACATTGAGTCTGTCGTTGTTATGGCACGTTATTATCTCTACGATACATTTATCATGAACTCATCGGGATCCGATTTGTATCATGAAAAAGCTGCCAAATTACAAGTATTTCCATTTACGTGTATAGTTTTTGGACTTTTCGAAAACAGTGTGGTACTGTTCCTATATAACACTACACTAAACAAAAGGACAAATTGATTAGATATTTAGTACCAATCTTGCCTATTACCGATTTACTAGGAGTCTTATTATGAGGATAATTGGAAACAAAATTTGTATTTTCACATATAGTATATTTTACTACTTAGTTATGCAAATTATTGCACTTTACAAATGGTTGCATTTTATTCATGTCAGTATTCATCTTACTTTTTATTGCTATGCAATGTTATTTAAAGATTGTGAAGCAAAACACAGAGAATGTGACTTTGACCGTATCGTAATTTTTTGTGCATTTTGGATGTCCATTGCTTTCGCTGTTCCAGGGATAATTTTACGTGAGGAAATGTTACTAACCAACACTAATGGTAGTGTGATCGGAAGTAGGTGTTCCGGGATCTTTATGTGTATCAGAATATGTCAGACACTTGTGGTAGCTATTCGGAGATTACCTTCAGGAAGTCACCAAGATGAGTATATCACTGGTAGAAGTCCCATCTTATTCATATACGAACGAGTGATACTAAAATAAACAGTAAGTCTTTCGTTGTATGCACGTTATTTTCCTTGGCGATACATTCATCATGAATTCATCGGGATCTAGTTCGTATCATGACAAAGCTGCTGAATTAAGACTTATCATGGGTGCTCTGACAGCTAGAGATGTATTTCTATTGACGTGTATGGTTTTTGGAATTGGAGGAAACATCGTGGTAGTGTTCGTATATAACACTACAATCAATACGGACAAAGTCGGCGATATTTCGAACGAATTATAATGTATTGTATCATATAAGAGAGTTGTCTTTCTTTGACCAGTATTGTATTGTTCTATAACATTAATATGTACGCATGCGTATTAAAGTAACCGAAACAGAAAAGAAGATATGCCAGATCACGAAAAAGATGCTGGTCATAGTATATATCTGTCAACAATTTCACAATTACATATTTGGAAAAGAAGTGACAAATTTCAGTGATGACAAGCGATTAGAAACGTTATTCAGAAAGCCTTGGTTATCAGCACCCATGCGTATTCAGAAAATGATGATCAGACTACAATGGTGCTACATAAATGTTGTCTATCGCAAAATGATCTATGATGCACATCTTTGATGCATTATCAAGAGCTTATCTCAAGCAACCTAGTGAGGAAGAAACAGAAAAAAATCGAAACGATCAGTTTATCAATATCAACCGAAAAGTACTCAGAAGTTCAATCAGCAATTAAATCCTAACTTTTGCACATCCTACAAAATGGATGGCCTGATATTAGAAAAGAAACACCTATAGAGACTAGACCGTATTTCATCTCTCGTGATCAACCCCCGGTTCTCGACAGTATCATATTATATGGGTACTAGAATCGTTATACCGCCAAGCATGCGTAAACAGATGCTACAAATTGTTCACAGATCACATTTAGGCATAGTGAAATCTAAAAGTCGCACAAGAGAAGTCCTGGCCTGCTATGAGTTCAGCTTGCGCAGAGTTCTCCAAAGAAACAAAACTGCTTAACCGTTACAACCAACCCCCACACCAGATCTTCCGTACAGTCACATAGGGTCCGACATTTTCGTACACCTGTTTCCCAATCAACTTTTTTTTTATCATTTGTGGGATGAAAAGTTGATTTTCTGAATGGGTTTATATTCTTCGTTTTGGAACAATGTTCGGACGAAGCAAGATTTCACATCCGTCACAGACAAAACAACAAGAAATGTCTTGTACATATAGACTTTTATTCGAAACACATATCTGCAATCTAACTCGGATCCGAATCTACCGTCATTAATGCCATGAAAAGTGTATTTTCTTGCCACGGTACTCCATCCGTATTGCGTTCAGATAATGGACCAAAGTATAGTTCATCGCAATTCAAACAATTTTGAAAAGAATTCGGTATCACACGTCAACGGAGTAGTCCACTTTTTAATAGCTCTAACGGAGAAGCAGAAAGAGCGAGCGGTACAAATAGTAAGTCATTTATGGAGAAAATGTGGTTAATTATCAATTTGCACTACTTGACAACAACCACCCGAAGACATAAATCTATCTCCTGCACAGCTACTTATGGGAAGAAGGCCGAGTAACTCCTTACTTACTTCTAATGATGCTTTAAACAAAAACCCGTTACTCACGATTCAATGTTAAACAAAACACCTCAAATGGCACAAAAGGAGTAAAACAAAAATTCTACTTTGATAAGGGGGTATTGGTGTAAAAGAATGCTAACCGCCCGCGGACCTCAAAGAACAAGGGGAAACTACATCCGTCCGCGTTGAAATACCTAGGACAAAAAACCGTACACCAGAGAATCTGTTGTCTAAACAAATCTACTAATCTAGCATTTTACATTGTTGAAGAGTATGGGACCTCAATTCTCATATCGAAGAAATTCGAGCGTAACGTCTCAAAACGTGACCCTGTTATAATTAAATTCTGTAATCAGATAATAATATTCTTGATGAACGCCATACTCAATCCTGATCAATAACCTCTGACTACCAATTCTAGTCAGTCTGTACATACAGTCACTGGAACCATATCAACCCCAGCACCAACCCCGCCTCAGGACGTGTTGTGAGACACCAATATAGCGCTTATCATAGCAGATATTACAACGCAGTCTTGGCTACATACAGATCTGCTAGGAGTAGTGGGGGATATGTGGATTATCATACGGAGATAGATTTTATGTATCGCACTCACTGGTATTTTTTTAATACTTGATTTATGCAAAATCATTGGTGGTTTGTGCAAATTCATTGCATTATATTTCCTGTCACGTGTTCCATACTTATATGTTTCATTTCTGAGCGACGTAATATTTAAAGATTGGTGGGAAGGCAAAACCGCAGAGCCACATGAGTAAATCGTATCAAATTTTGTGCTATTCTTTGGGTTTCAATGTATGTTTTTCGGCTGTTACAAACTGGACGCCATTTTACATAATTAGTGGCGAAGTACTCAATACACCACAAACGAATGGTAGTGGTGAATCGGAAGGAGATGTTACAATATCTTAGACGAAAAAACTAGGCTGATTGACCAATGTGTACTTTTCCAAAACTTGGACATTTTATGGCAACTATGGGGCGGAGTTTAGTGCTTGTTTGATATTTTATTCTTATAAAATTAAGGTGCGCAAAATATTTCTTCATTGCGAAAAACATTCAAGAACAAATCTGTCACGCACTTTTGACATCTGTAACTAGAGCAACACCCAGTAGCCGAACGTCAGACACATTCTGAAAATGATAAACCTAGGTGGTGTCCCATAGCCATGAATAGCCCCCGCGGGGCAGAGCAAAATTTTTCATAATGAAAAGGATTAAGGAGGGAATAGAGTCGTATAATTCATGTAAGTAAATATGTCTCATGTTATAAGTCTAAAAGCGGAGGAATCTCCTACAAGCAGTTTCCGTAAAACAAAGCTTTTTTAAAAGTGTAAGCAATTAGCTTAGGATCCGCAGATTGTCTTGGGCAGCTAAAACAGTGCGGCAATAACCCCTGCACGATACATTGTTATAATTGAGATATATAGTATTAAGTGAATTACACTTCTTCCTTTTATAAAAGCAGCTGCCCTCCTCCCATTTTTTTTTTCTCTATTCTTTCGGGCCCTTCATATCTCCTTTCTTTTTCTTATAATTTTCTGCCTTGAGAGTATTCAGGTCCATGGGATTAACCTAGTGATTAATCTTCAATATGGGATTATGTGATTGCTTCCATTTAAATTGAGAGTTAAATCTGAAAGTGCTTAGAGAACAATATTATCACCAGACCAATGCCAGTGATTGTGAAGAATTAAAAACTAATGATAATTATAGATGAGTTTGTTTTAAAATTAAAGAATATTTTAATATATAATAGACTAAATGTAAGATAATGTGATTTATTTTAAATCATATATATCGATTTCTTACAGTTGATTTTTATTAGATATTTTCGTATTCCTCCTTTTTGCCTTATAGGCATAGCGCACATTTATTAACATGAATTACGGCTAAGTTCTCCTTACCACCACTTTTCATTCTGAAGAAAAATGCTGTCTAGCAAGTGGTCAATTCTCATACAGGCGTAAAAAAACATGCTCGTAGATTGTGTAGGTAAGTGTACAGGAGAAGGACAGGCATCGGGAACTATCCTTTGTTTCTTGATTGAAAGTTGAAACGCCATATCTAGATGTACTGCATGTCCTGAACACGTGGGTTGTATTTCTTGTAGGAGACTCGTCCGCTTTTATTGTTTAACATTTATGCACACATTTGTTGCAGAAAATGTATCGTGGAAGCTTTTTCAAGTATTTTCCTGTCACATCGTTGACTTTTTTTTATTTTCCTTTAGTTTCGATATTTCTTACAGAACATACATTCGTAGACTTTCCGTCCCTTTCCCGGTCTTTGTAGAAGAAAGGAAAATAATATGTGCACACGTTTCCATAGTATTATGTATGTTTCTAAGTAAATCGATTAAAAGCAGACATCATACATGGCATGTTTGATGTGGTAAAATAAAATTATGAAATAAACAGGTATTTCTATTTAACTTCTATATCAAATTAGAAATTTATTATTCTCACACATCCGTCCCTCTCTCTCTCTCTCTCTCTTATTGACGGATGGAGCATGCTGTCTTAACTTTTGTAGTAAAGTCTAAGTGATTTTATCTTCTCTTTAGATTATTTGAATATAACCAATACATTTTAAAAAGGCATATACTTTTGGTTCACCTTTTATGGTTTGATTAATGCAGCCATCCTTGATTGCAACAATCTCTCATTTTTCTTATCCATTTTTCTACTCCTACAACATATTTTTACAACCACCCCCCCACCCCCCCCCCCCTTTCTCCCATTTCTTTTCAATTTTACACCTGTATATATACTTATTTACACATACTAGTAACAACCAAATAATATTTGTGTAAATATGAATCTGGTCATAATGTATATTTAAAGCTGATTATAGTTACAATGAACATGGAATGGAGCTCATAGGTAAAACCAACTGAATTATAAAATAATGCCGAATATCCTGTGCATAGAATGATACGTTCTCGCTTACCTTTTCGAGATTGGTATAATGCACCTCGTCTGTCGTTCATATTGCACGAACAATCGTACTGTAAATGAAAAAGAAAGCTTATATTAAATCACAATCGGCTTTATCCAAAAGATACCAGTATAATTAGTTGGTTGTTTGTTGGTTGACTTGTGTTTTACGTCACTTTCAACAATTTTTTCAGTTATATCGCGACATGGAATCAGGAGGTTACCAAACCTCTTAAAACTAGTGAGGCAACCCGGGAATCGAACGCGGATCGTCGGCGGCCCTAAACCAAGCGCTTTACCACTACACCAAGTCTGCCTCTTCAGTATAATTTGAGTATATTGAACTATTTATTATTTTACGACTACGGACAATCTGTAAGTACGAAGACCTTCGAAACCTTTCGATTTCTAGAATTGAAAATATTAGAACTGGTGGCCCGGACAGTAATTTCAACCCTCATTTAATTTTCCATCGATGCATACAATGACGGTTTTATGGTCATATTCATATAGACTATCGTTATGCAAATACTAATCTTAAGATTCTTTATGTCATTATTTCATATTCTGTGTATGCTATTTGCCATTAGCCAAGAGCTCTGTGTCGTCATGTCACTCTAATGCGTCATTGTAACCACAGGTGATCAAAAGGACGAGGGGCGCATCTGGTGAGCATTAATACCAGGACAACCACCGGTACATCAAAGGGCCATCTTCAGGACTAACACTAAGCCTAGACTCAAGATTTAGGACTAGATTTAGGCCGGCCTCAGTTCGTTTCATGAAAAGGCGTACGTCGGGACATAGGAATGTAAAGATGGTGGATAAATCCAAACCATAAGTCTAAAAATCGTGAAACCAGAGGGCATACCAAATCAGTGGAAAATGAAATAATCAAGGGGAAACTAACTCAAAATATGTCTACCTTAAGAGCATATGTGAACCCCCTGTGGATAGAGTGAGATCAGGTGCCCGGGGAGAGTGAGCATCTCCTGCTTGCCAGAAACACCCGTCACATATACCCAGTATAAAGAGTCATTTCGTGTAACTTCCATAGGTATTTATATATGGAGAAGTCGAAGTAGGTTACCTTCTTGTATAGAATGTGTCAAATCTGTGATCGGATTCGGTCTGAGTCCAGAATATCATTTAAAAGTCTGGATAACGAGTTATATTTAGGCTTTGATATTTTAGGCCTATTCTGTAATGAAGACTACACCATGCGCAATATAAAATTTCTGCACAGAGAATTAGATAGATCTCTTCATCATAAACGTGAAATATTCGCGACGTTTATGTAAGACAAAAAACAAAAAGAAAGGAAATTAATTACACACGTTTCTAGTTTGGAACCCTATTAAGGCCCGTTATAAAGAAACAAAAGTAAAGAATTTTAAAAAGTTGTGTTAACAACAGAGTTTTCAAATTTGATTTCAGAAAAACATTACAAATAAAAAAAAGAGGGGAGAAGGATTTTACTTATTATGAATCCTTCTCTCCCCCCAATCCCTCTGTCCTTTTACACTATCCAGGCACGTAGTATCGGAATTAGGAAGGGCGGGGAGCTGCCCTCACCCCCTACAAGTTACAAACCATGACAAATGGACTGGCCTTAATTCTGCTCAAACCCCTCCCATTCCCTCTCTTACTCCTCTCGGGGTTTTTTTTCTAGGTCTACTCAGAATTAGCCTCAAGGCTGCAACATAGCCAAGCGTATACGCAGGCTTAAGAGCTACCTTACGCTCTTTTATGGAAATCAAGTTAGTCCAGACTTAACAGAACGACCAGCCCTTTGATGAAACGGCGCCCAGGAGCAGTGCTTACTGATCCGTTAGGACAAGGAGGAAACCTAGTAATTCGCTATTGCTCATTAGGTCAAGAAGTATAACCCTGGTGATCATTAAGACCAGGAACAATGCTATTGATCGAGAGCGAGAAAGAAACCTGGTGATCATACAGAGAAGGTAACACGCTACTGATCTTCAGGAACGAGAAGCAAAGCTGGTGAGCGTTTAAGACTAGTAATTAATGCGAGTAATCTTTAGGACAACGAGGAACAAACTCTGTGATCACAATTACCAAGAAACAACGCTCCTTATCTTTAAGGACGAGAAGCATACCTGGTGAACGTTAAGACCAGGAACCATGCTAATGATATTAGGGACGAGGAAGAAACTTGGTTATCATTCAGACCAGGACAACGCTACTTATCTTTAGGTCGAGAAGCATACCTGGTTGATCGTTAAGACCAGGATCAATGCTATTGATATTTAGGACGAGGAAGAAACTTGGTTTATCATTCAGACCCAGGGCTACGCTACTTATCTTTATGAAGAGGGAGCATACATGGTGGACTAGGAAACAAAGCTACTGATCTTTGAGACAAGGAACATGTTATTAATACACATGTTACTTGTAAATTTACATTGCATTTATGAATGAAACGTTTTTTTAGTTTTATGAGATATGTTTCACTGATATATGAAAATAGATAATGTTGACAGTACATGTATGGAATACTGAATAGAATTAAATGCCTTATTAAATTCATGCCTGTATGTGAAATAGAATTTAAATAGAAATCATCAAACACTAGTGTATAAGATTAATAGAAAGAGTACAATCTATCAATACGAGAAGCACTGTCAGAGAGTTGTAAGCCGGTGTGGCTCAGTGGTATGAGATATTCGGCTTGTGGCCGATAGATCTCGGGTTTCGATTCCCGCCGTGGGCACACCAGTGTCCTGTATTTCGTATGAAATGAGTCACTATAAAATGTATTATATATACACAAGGTAAGCAACAGTAAACTATTAATTCAGGATTTCTAGGTAAAACAACGCATAGGTAAAATTAAAAATAATAGCAGTCAAACATTATAGCATCTTAACATATGTACATTTCGACGCAACTGAATCTCTTCAAAGCTTAAACTATGAAAAACAAACGTAAGGACAGAACCACCTGTACATGAATAGAATGGCTTTTTATTCATTGAGTCTATAATGAGGTATACCATATCATGATTTCTCTTCAGTTTCTAAAAGAAAATATAAATTTTTTTGGTTGTTTCTTT